>BSBM01000922.1:9340000-9940000 GCA_027924585.1 Larix kaempferi
TTGACAAATCAGAATAAATAATTGGTAGACAGAAATCAAAGGTTCATAAGTCAAGTGAAAGGACAACTACCATTGCAAGGTGCAAAGCATTTGTTTGGGATTCAATCATCAATGGGACTGAAAAAATCAGGCCTTATTTAAATTTTATGAAGACAAAGGAATCCATAGCAGATGATAGCTTACAAAGTTGTACAACAATGAGAGAATTTTTAGATAAGAAACCAAAAGTTACATCCCAGAATACCATAAGTTTCTTAAATACTCTGACATAAGATGATCTGAAAGAAATGGCTATCAAAAATAGGGTAACAGTCATAACTTGGGCTAGGAGAGTCCTTGGAAAACATTCTCACATAGAGAATGTTCAGTCCAGAGTAGAACAGATGAAGAAACAGGTCGAAGCCTTTAAAAAGGGATTCGAAAAGCTAATACAAATGGGACTACCTTCTTTTTGGGATGAAAATAATGAGTTAATTTCCCATAACAATTATAAGGATTTACTATTTAATATCAATATGAACCATAAGCAATTTGAAGATTTGAGTCATGTTCTAATAGAGAAAATTCTACTGGAGAAACTCTCAGATTATTTTGAAATTCTAAACCAGCTGACCATGATAGGTGAAAAGATACCTCCAATTTCTATTGCATAGCACATAGATATGAAAGTTCTGGGAAAAGAGATGACAAGTTATGAAATACCTACTACAGAACAATGGAAGACAATAGAAAGATATGGGAAGATGAAGAACATCTTTCAAACTTCAAGATTTCTGTTTCAGGGAAAAGCTTTGTCAGCAGCTACAACCAATAGAAAAATGTCAAAATTATATTGTGAGAAATTTTGAAATTGTATAAATTTTGACCAAAATGGAATGTAATAGTTAGTTTATATTTTGCTATTTTTAGTTATGAAGCAGTTAGGGTTTTACCTCGAGTGGTTTTACAATGTATAAAAGACAATTTTTGGAAATGTAGTAAGGGTTGGAACCTGTGAAGAGATACTCATTTTGTATTGAGCCCTTCAATTTTGAATAAAGATGGTCGAGCAGAGTTGAAGCATATTTTCAAGAGTAAAGATTCCCGTGTTATTAATTTACAGTCTGTATTTTCCCTTTACTCATGTGATTTGTTATTTCCAGTAATTATCTTTCCATTATGTTTTCTTTCATGCTTTGATGAGAGTTTGTTTTAAATCAGAATTCATGTAACTATGCTCTAGTTTAATCGGATCAAAGTATTCACATAATTTCCTCTAAAGTCAATGTTAGATTCATCCTTGATTGATGCATGATGTTGATGGACTGTCATTCTTTCTTCAAATAACACGTTCCAAACAAGAATTTGACTATAAAAGATAACTACCTTTCCCAATGGTATCTATATTTTTCATCCTCTCACAATTTAAAATAAAATCAGTTTGAAATATCTCTAACCATTATATCCATTTTTTAGAGAGCCATCTCTGGAAGGAAAAAGGCTAGTTTTCTTCCTAAAGATTGGTTTGAAAGAGTTACCTTAGGATTATCCTTATACAACCAAAGGAAATATTATGAGTGCTAACAAAACCCATGGAGTTAAAAGACACTTTTCAGCTCCAAGGACTCCTCAGAAAAATGGCGTTGTGGAAAGAAAGAATAGGATAGTCCAAGAAGTAGCCAGGACTATGCTTAATGGAGCAAAACTTTCAGATGCATAGTGGAGAGAAGCAGTATACACAACTGTTTTATACTCAATAGAGGAAAACTCAGATTAAAGAATGACAAGACTCCTTATGAAGTATGGTATGGAAGACCCACCTCTGTCAAATATTTCAGAGTGTTTGGTAGTAAGTTATTAACACACATATTTATATGTTTTATGATTTAACAATACAAAACAAAGTTATTAGATGTATGTATGAAAAACCAAAATGAATCAAGGAAACTTGATACACATAACAAAAGAAAGGAAAAGAGAAACTAACTGAAATTATTTAAAGATTGTAAAACATTACAATTATCCAAGTATAGAGTGTCTCCAAGTCTCTCCTTTGATGGTTGCCCCCCCCCCATTCATGAGATTTTCCAAGGGAAGATTGCCACTTGGAAAATACATCCAAAAGATCACAACATCTTGATACTTTGCATGCTCAAGCTGTAATTGTGCCTTGCAAGTGAAAGCCTCGATCTCCCTCTTCTTAGCCTTTGACCATTCTCGTAAGAAGAGATTAATATTCATCCCTGAAGCAACGGGTGATTCAATTAATTCCTTGATCTCTGCTATGTGGATATGCTCAAGCTTCTCAATGTGCTCCTTGGATTTCAAAAAAATTTCTTCAACCTATGTAATCCTAAGTTTAGGTGGAAGAGCAGTCTAAATCCGATTCATGATAGGAAAATCCAACAATCCTAGTAGATTACCAGAGGCAAACCATCTCTTTCTGCAGACTTGCTGAACTTCTTCAATTGTAGTTTCAACCATTTCACAGACATTCTCTTAGGATTCCAAAGAAATATTTATCCTTTTGAGTTTGATCTTATCCAGAATAGGGATTGCTTCAGGTTTATCTTTGATGTATTTTTTCCAATCAATTAGATATTCAAAGGCTCCGGTGGCATCATTTCTCCTTTGATTGTGATCACCATGGATATTTGAGAAATGCTCAAATGAATTAAAGATATCCTAAATTTCATTTAGGCCTTGAAACAATTCAATCAAAGAGTTCCTGAAGTCATCATTAATCTTCAAGGTGAATTCTTTAAATTCTTCTTTAGAGAATTTTGAAAAGGAAGAAACAACATAAATTTACTTTGAAGCTTCCAAGTGTTGTTCTAGGGCTGCTAACTTCTCTGCATATTGTGCATTCTACCCTTGTGCCTTTATAAGTTGTTGTTAAGATCATAATTCTAAGAATGCATTTTTGAACCTAATCTTCATAATTATCTTTTAATCCCTGCAACTGAGATTGATGTTGTTCATCCAATTGAGCTTGTTTCTACCTGAGGTCTTGTAATTCCTCTTCCTTCTTCTCAATTTCTTTGTTGAGTGAGGAAACAGAGTCATAGTTAACACCAGCAAAGGCTCCCATGGAAACAACTATTTATAAGGCTTCCTGTTTGACATCTGTGGAAGTTCTCTTCCAAATAATCTGATTAGGCATAGCGTCCTGCACCAATGTCCCTTCTCTTGCTCCCTTGGAACCTTTCTTCACAACTTCCTTCTTTGACTTACTCCTTAAATATTATCCAAGTGAGACCACTGCGTCTTCACAAAAATATGCAATTTCTTTAACACAAGATGAAGACACTCCCAAAACTGTAACCAAAGATACAAGTTGGGAGGCAGCAGGGGGAGGAATACACATACTTATATGAGGTATGGAAGTGGAAAGTACTGCTGTAGTGGAGAATGAAGATAAAGGAATGGGGATTGTATATGAGGTGACAGGAACTGAATATGTGGAAGAAACTTGTATTTCAACTGGATTGGGGGGGATCTCCATGGGAATAACAAGTTGATCATATGATGGGGATGGAGGAACTATAAGGTTTGATGATGATATAGATGGAAAACTAGTAGGGATGGTAATAAGTGGAGAATAAGTGATATTAGAAGTGGTGGTGGTTTCTGAAAAATGAATTTCAGGAAAATAATAATCAACCAATAAATTTTCAAGTGGATCAGAAGAAGTCTGGGTAACTAAAGTGACCACTATCAGGCTAGTAGGAATAGTAACTAGACATGACAAGTTGGTAAAGGGAAACGCAAATTCCAAATCACTGTCGTCAATATGCAACAATGCATCTTTTGTCATTGACACTTCAGTTTTCTGCTTCTTGGCTCGAGGAGTTGAAGGAGTGGTCTTGGTCTCAATTTCTGAGCTCATTAATGTTAAGATCTTCTTCATTTCTGCAGCTGATTTGATGAGAGCATTCATATTATCCAGGGATTGAGGCTGTTGCGAACCCTCAACTGGAGCTTTACCTTTATCTTTTGATTTATAGGTCAGCATCAGAGGAGTTTTAACCTGATTTTTTTGTGCCTACTTCTTTATCAATTCCATTTGAGCTCTTTCATCATCCAACAGTAATAGTTTCCTATCTTGCAACACTTTTACCTTGAGCTCTTGCTGGTACTAGTGAATGAAATTTTTCTCCTCCTAAGAGGTGACTTTGCTCAACACATCCTGGAATGAATTTACACCTTCATAGAGGGAATCATCAGGCTCAGACTGATGCACATAAGTACTCTTGGTATGTTCCTTTGTGAAGTGATTGGTCAAGAAATAATTTGGATCATGCATCCTTTTATGAGCCTCCCCAAGATTTAAGGTTGTAATCTTCTTCACAAGCAGAGTTGCATGAGTGGAGTTCTGAATAACTAGGGACCCAAGATTAAGAGGAAACTTGGGCCAGCCTTTCCTTTTAGCTCCATTAAACCAAGGGAAGACACCATCAATGACAATTTGGAAGGATATCTCTTACAATACCATTATGTCAGGCACAATCCTGGGTAATAGATGAATTGTGTTGCTGCCCCAAACTCTGATGTAGGAAAAATATTCTCCCACAAACCAATATCCCATAGTGGCAATCAATGCCTTAGCTTGAGCAGAAAATGTGGGGACATCCTCCTTGAATATTTTGTAATAAATGGAGCCCGGGAAATGGTCACAAATTTCATAGATGAAGGGTACAAATTTGTACTCCCATAATGTTGCGCAATAAATGTGGACTGGAAGTGCTTCCCTAGTCCAATTCCATCCCATGGCTGGAAAGGGGAAGGTTGAACATAACACATCCATAATATAATAAAAAAGGAAAAACAATAGCTTTTTGGAGGCATGAGTCTTCTTATACTTCTCAATGGCTTCCTTCAACACTATTGATAGAATATGTTCCCAATTGAAGGATTCATCGGTGGTGAGAACGTGATGTGCCACAAGTGCCCATTCTGCTTTGAAAACTGTATAATTGGGTAACCCATACAATCTGCACAAAATGGCTGCCAACAAGGAAAAGGGCTCGCTAAACCAGGAAATATGATACAACTTATTGACTTTGGGAGCAAAGATAGTAGGGGTTTCCATCTAGGATTTAATAATTTCATTGAAACTGAATCCAGTTTCAGAAGATTCTAGGAATTGCTTGGTGAGAATTTGTTCCTGAATTCTAAGTGCATAAACCCTGCAAAAGACCTCAGGTCGGACAGAAGCTAACACAGTTTGGTTTATGTCATTGAATGAAGGGTCCTCAGGTTTGGCATGATCGATAATCCATTTTATTGCATCTGTGTAGGGCATAAGGGACATGTTGTAGGTACAAAAGATCCCATGTTCTAATGGAACATGGGAGCTCCAAAATTTTTCTAATGTAAATGTAATGCCTTAAATTCCTATGTCATAATGGAATTTTATCATCTTTATTAGCATTTCATGCCTTTGCATTGTTTTGATTCAAATTAGAGTTTTCCCTTTGAAACTTCTTGGTTTTTTGACTGTTTTTATGAAGTTGCAGGAAGCCTTGAACTCTTCCAAGAGGTCATTTTTCAGCCCGCAATCCCGCAATTGCGGATTGCGGGGACCTTATTTTTCTTTGTCGGAGTTTTTGTCATCCCGTAACCCGCAACTCGCAAATGAGGATTGCGGGAAGACTATGTAAATATTTTGTTGAACTTTTTGTTCCGCAACCCGCAATTGCGGATTGCGGATTGCGGAAAGCAATTTGAATAAAAATGCATGGTGTGTTTCTGCAACCTGCAATTCCTGATTGCGGAAAGTTTATTTCATGTTAAATATTGTTTGCATTCCAGCATCCCGCAACCCGCAATTACGAATTGCGGGAAGCTGTTAAATAAAATTTTTGAACTTTGTAATCCTGCAACCCGCAACCCACAACTTGCAGACTGCAGATTGTGGAATTATCTTTTCATTCAATAAGCATGGTTTTGATCCCGCAACACGCAACCCGTAGCTACGGATTGCAGATTGCAGGGATGATGTACATACCTACGAAACCAAGCCCCACATATTATTTTTTCGCAATCTTAATAACTGATCTTAGCTGTTAATTGGTTTAGATCCGATGGCTCAAATTTTACTCATTCGATTTTTTAAATAGGTCATTTTTCATATTTTTCCTTATCATTTTCAAATTTGGAAAATTACCCAGCTGCTTGAATTTTACTGTGAGTTTTTACCAACGATCCTTTGCCCACCATTTTTAGGTGAAGCAGGTTGGTTTTATCTGTTTCTTCTTTGGTTATTTATAGTTTTAATCGTTTTGGATTGTTTTTTATTGTCGTCCCCTCATTCGTCAGAGTTTATTCAGTTTGCAAACATGTCGCGTAGTACAAGTTCTAAGAATTCCCTGAAAGACCAGTTGAACAAGGACTCAAATTTTGGCATTTTCTGAGACACCAGTGGAAAAATCATTGAAACCTACTAGGTGGACTGGTCTAAAATATTTTCCATATTCGACAATGATGACCTATCCAACATTGAGAATGACCATCGGGCCTATGAGAAGATTAGGAGCAACCAGCTTCATGCAATTGCTGCTAGACCTACCATATTGCCTTATATTGATGCAGTGAAGTGGATAGTACAACATGCTAACCCTAAAGATCGCTCATTCAATGATAGCGCGGGCTCCCAGTTAACCACATTTCGTCCTGAGGTTTTTATCAAGGCATTTTCCCTTAGGCCACTTGTGCAGATCCTCAATGCCGCATTCCTATATTCTGCAAACACCAGGTTTAACTTCAATGAGATGATCAAATCCTGGATGCACAGACTAGCCATATTCATGCGCAGGACTGATCATTTATACCCAGTGTAATGATTTGAAGAACCCTACTCTTTATTGGCAGCTATGCTTTCTCAGTTGTATGGCCTTCCTAATTCCTCAATCTTTAAAGCTGAACGGGATCCTGTGGCTCATCATGTCTTGACTACAAGTGAATCTTTTCCTTGGGTTTCTATTCTGTCTTTGGAGCTTAAAACTGCAATTGAAAAGTACCAGAAGTCCCCTGCTACGCAGAAACCTTCTTTCTTTCTTTCAGCCTATGTGATGGATGTGTTCTGTGTGGAATTTCAATATCCCAATATGGGATGGAATTGGACTTCTGTTGCTCCTCCAGTTCATATATATCATTCTGCACTATGGGAGGATAACTATGTGCCTATGTTATATGACATTTGTGATCATTTCCTTGGTACCATTTATTTCAAGATATTTAAGGAAGATGCACCAGCTTTCTCAGTTGATGCTAAGCTTTTAATTGCTACAATTGGGGATTGGTATGTAGGGGAATCCTTCTCCTATAGAGGATCTAGGGAAGTAGTGTTGCTCACCTGTTGCCTAGAATTGTTCCAAATAGGCTGCTAATTGAGGAGGTATCATATCAAACTGTGATAGAAGGGGTTTACCTCAAGCTAACAGGTCCCAAGAGGAGAGGATGGCCTAAATTCTTTTTGAACCTTGGACCTTTTCCTATCCCTACTTTCACCTGGTCCCAAGTATTGGGTAATAAGATTGCTTCTCTGAAACTAGGATATGCTCCCAAAAGAAAACATGATCCTAAGAAATTTCTAGATGCTCATTTCAAGAATAATCACATGAAGATGAGCTATGAACATGAATATCTCCTAGATGAATCCATCTACTTGGGATTTGACACCTTTTCTGAAGTCTTGGAAAAATCTAAAAGCAAGGATGAACAAATCCAGATTTTGCTCTATCAGAAGGAGCTCAAAGATAAGGTTTTCAACTATAGGAAAATGGAATTTGATTTGATAGAGCAGGTAAGAAGGGAAAAAGAAGAGAAGGAAGCTCAAAAATCTAAAACTCCTCTCATGCTGACTTATCTTGATGGTGATAAGGGCAGAGGACCTATGGAGGAGCCTCCACAGCTGAATATTATTTAACAGTATAAAGAATTACTTCAAACTTCCCAAGAAGCAAATAAAGAACTAGCACAAATGACTTCAACACTGTGCACCAAAGAACTCAATTCACCTAGCTAAGTTGGTGATGTACAGGTAATTGTGGTGAATAATCCAGCAAAGAGACAAAATCTTATAACCACTACCTCTCATATTCCCACTTTTGATATTGATAGTGATGAAGAGGGTGAAGTAATTTCTCCTATACCTGTGTTAGAAGAAATCACTCAAGGTTCACAGGAACTTTCATATTTACTGGACACTATAGCTATGGATGAACCTGATTTAGGTGAAGGTATATCTCAGGTGTCTACTATTCTTGATGCAACAACTGTAGCCACATCATTCCCCTCAAAGAGAAGTTCCACTTGTCACAACTTCTGAGGTAACACCACCAACAACTATGTCTCATTTGTTTTATGCACTGTTCACTTCCCTACCTCCACCTTCAACAGTTCAACTCCCATTTCCGCTTCAATCATTGCAGAGGTCCAGTCTTCGACTATCCCCCTGCAATTACCTCCATCTCCTTCATTACCCTCTATTACTAACTTTCCAAATCCCTTACTTCTTTCTTCACCATCAGTTGTTAATACTCAAGATCCACCATAGGAAGTTCTTGTTTCCATTCCTATATCAACCACTATATCATCATCTAGTGAAGTTCTCTCGTCTTCTGAAGTCTCATCTCAGGTTGATGTGCCTATCCCTAGCCCTACTGTCACTCAGACACCCCTGTTGTTTACAACAGTAGATGTGACCACATCATCCACTAATGTGGTGGATATCTTTGAAGATGATGTTATTGTGCCTCTGGGGGACTACTTTTACTGTCAGAAAACCAAGGCACTTGTGAAGAGAGGAAAAAAGAGAAGCACAGATCATGGAGGATTGGAGGCACCCATTCCTGATCAAATAATTTGGGCTTACCAATCTGATGATATCCAGGAAGAAGCAGTGGATGCAACTCAGGCCTTAGGTGCATTTGCATGAACAAATTTGGATTCAGTCAAGACCTTGAACAAGGAAATTGACTTGAAAAAAGAAGAACTGAAGAACCTTCAAGAGCAATTGACAAAAACCAAAGAAGAGCATGAGGTTTACGTTCAAGATCTAAGGAATCTATTTGAAGATAAGTTGGAAGATCTGCATTTGCAGAATACTTCTCTCCAAGCCAAACTAAATGATGCAGAAACAGAAAATGATGTCAAGGAGGAAATAATTGTTGCATTTAAAAAGAAACTTGATGATGCAACTACAAGTGTCGCCTCCTCTGTGTTTTCTAGGTTTTCACAGAAAGAGTTCAAAGACCTAGCTAATCAAGTCAACCTGGAACATCATCAGCTTGTAGCTAAGTTGTTTACTACTTTGGGTAAAATTCATGAGACTTTCATCGCCTTTGTCAAACTGTCTGACACCTTGGCCCATCAGGTGGAGAAAACTAAACAAACTTCTAAAGCCGTAGAGGACATCATAGGTTGGCAGAAGTATATTGAAGATAAGCCAGCTGATATTCCTGAGTTGGGCAGCCTCAAATTCAGAAGAATTATAACTGTTGTACGAGCTTGGGACAATGTCATCGAGATGGTACAGGATACTATCAACCAGACTCAAGCCCTTTGCCAAAAAAGATGGTATGCTTCAGTCAATCTCATGGAAATATTGGCATTACCTACAGTGGGGCTCATCGAGGAGGCAGATCCGCCAAAACTGATGATTGAGTAGGTCGAAATTCGTTGCGATCAATTCAAGGAGAAAATCCTACTGATTGAGCATATCCAAATTGAAGACGTGGATTGGCTGATCAAGCAACATGTTTCTATGGAGGCTAAAATCTACATGTTCATCCGCACGTGGCACAAAATAGATAAACATGAGGTTGAGGGATTCATGTGCGATGGCCAGCTAGGGCTCGAATCTGCTCATTATCTAGATATAGATGAGTTGATGGAAGTTTGGGACAAGTGGGAAGATTTCCTCACTAGATAGGATATTTTGGTTTTGTAATCCCTGTTTAAGGGGAATTTATCCTTTGTATTATTCTTTGTAATTTACTATTTAAGGGGTAGATCTCTCTTATGCGTGGGGGGGGATGATCATTTTTTGGAGGTAGAAATCAACAGAAGAAGACTAGAGATGCTCTATTTTGTGTTGAGCTTGTAATTTCTTACATACTTTCATTAATACAGTAAAGTTATTCTCTTGCATCATCTTTTGTTCATTGATCAAGTTTATTTGACAAATATTGATTTCTATTTCAGACTGTTATCTATGATGTTTAATCCTTCTGCAACTAATATTTGATACAGGGATCTATGATCTGGGTTTCTCCTTTTGTTTAATCTATGTATGTATTATGTTTTAATTGAATTTCTTCAACTAAATTTTTTTATCGATTTCTGCAAATGATTTACAGTGAATCTTAATCTATGTTAATTTTTCAATTGACATATAAGTTACAGGTTAATCTTGAATGAGTTTAAACACTTAATATTGCACTCATTTTTTTTATTAATTGGTTGTAACTTAAGCAAATAAGGAAATGATCTTCTTCACATTTATGTTAAGTGGATCAATGTACTTATTTATTTTTACATCAAGTTAATCTACAATACAAACAAGACACCTTTCAGAGTAGGTCTAACTCAGCTTAGATTTTCCTTTCTAGCTAGATTTTGTTTTAAACTCAACACACTTTGTTTTCCTTCATTGGAAGAGAGATCCTTTTAGGATTAAAACCCCAAGTGACAGTGTATGATTTTGTATCCATGGGAGATCACCATCCCAAACAGCTCAAGGATAGGGTAATACTTGCGTAGGATTATCTGAAGCATTTGGCTGGGTTTTCTTCCTCTGTTGTGAGCCTTGGAACCCATTCCAGCACTTTGCACACCCTGCACACCCAAGGCTTCAACAAATGGCTCTAGAAGGAGGGCCATTCATAAACTATGCCTAAACAGAATACTCAAAAACCTCCTCCAGCAAGGACGTCATCAGTTGTCACTCGTATCCAATCACATGCATCTACATCTGAACAACCAACTGCAATTCCTGGTACACCTGCAGCTCACCAAGAAAATAGAAGGGATATCCTTGTCATATCACCTACTAGAGGGCCCCTTTCACTTGAACAAATACTGAAAATTTCTAATGATTGTGTTGCTAGAGTACGACAAAGAATAATTGATCTACAAAGTAGGGGACTAGCAGCAATTCAGCAGAACACCATCCCGCAGACTAGTAACCAAGAAGGTCAACAAACAGTAGACCAGAGTACTGACAACCAGCATACACCTGATCACCCAAGATCCCCTGAGTACAACCTTGACTCACTCTTTCAAGAAGCACCACAAGACCAACCTAACGCTACAACTGGTGGACCTCCACCATCTCCCCCTTCATCATCACCCTCCTCATCTGAAAGTGAACACTCTTCTAGTTCTTCATCTGAAGAAGAGGAAGAATAACCAATGGATGATGAAGGACAAAAAAGACCTTGGCTTGACCAAGATGTTGTGTTTATACTCGGGGATCAACATAGATTGCCTAAAAAACTTGAGAAATGGCTTCCTAAGTTCAATCCAGACAATAAATCACCTGCTTTAGATCACATCAAAACTTTTATGCAGGCCATTAGACTTAGGAGTGT
The DNA here is from genome assembly GCA_027924585.1 of Larix kaempferi. NCBI lineage: Eukaryota > Viridiplantae > Streptophyta > Pinopsida > Pinales > Pinaceae > Larix > Larix kaempferi. The sequence continues at coordinate 9,351,577 of BSBM01000922.1, forward strand.
TTTCCATGAAGATGTGGTTTGCAGATTCCTCCCTTATACCTTTGAAGGAAAGGCATCCACATGGTACTTTGCCTTAGAAGCAAGATCCATAACTTCTTAGGACGAGTTTGAAAAAATTGTTTATACAGAAGTTTGGGGATGATAAAAATCCACAAGTTCTAGTCTTAGAATTGTCTTCTATGAAGACGAGAGGTAAAGAAAGGGTCAAAGATTACAATCAGATATTTTCTTATCAGAAAAATAGGATCCCTGCCACTCTTCTTCCTGCAGAAGAACTGTTGGTTATCTATTATGACAAGGGTCTATCTGTTCCTATTGCAATGTGGGTTAAAAGAGCACATAAAGACAACTTGTTCGAGGTTTATGCTGAAGCCATTCAGGTTGAAAAGGATATCTATTGTCTAAAATATAATCCTGATGCTTTAGAAGAAAAACCTTAAACATTCAGAAAGAAAAATGATAATGCTCCCAAACCCACTGCTCAAAACAAAGATGCTTTTGAAATGACTGATATCAAGAAGTTTCTCCAGAAAATGTCTAATGAGATGGTTGATTTAAAAAAGAATAACAATGAGAATAAAAAAATAACAGAGGTTCTGCAAGGCCACCTTTCAGGAGACCTTATCAACCTCCCCAAAATCCGCCACCTCCTAATCCTAATGAAGGGCTAACATCTGAATAAATTTATTCTATCTTCAAAGCTCTGGACACAAAATCAAAAAATGTCCCTGAACCCTCTGATGATCAAACAAACCAAGATCCATAATTACCAGAAGAAGGAGATGAATAGGAGGATCCACAGATTAATAATGTAAGCTATTTTTCTGAACTCCCAATGAATGAAGAGGAAGAAGAACCTGAGACAGTATTCAATGTTCAACACCCTTACAATACCAGATCAAGAGGACAAACTTCTCAAGAACCTTCATCTTCAACAATAGTTTCCAACAAAAGTAAAATTGTTCCTCAAAAGGATATAGTCATTCCTGAAATGGAGTACAGTTTGGCTGAATATTTGAAAAGAGTCAAAGCAAACATTATTTATTTGAACTTCTAAAAATCCCTTCTACGAGAGATTCTCTACCTAAAATCATGATAATCAAACAACCAAGGGAAACACAAAACAATAACTTGGACTCTTTTACCAAACCGGATGATCATAAATCTGGAAGCAAGAGGACACCTCCTTTCCTTCTCACCTTTGAAATCTTCAACATAAATGCACACAATTGCATTATAGATTTAGGTTCCTCTTCCAATGTGATGCCCCTGTCTATCTGCAGGAAATTAAATGCCACTTGGGAGCCCTGTCCTACTCATATTGTTCATCTTGACAGATCTAAAGTAAGAGTAGTAGGGAGATTAAGAAATATGTTGTTGACATTATCTGCTGATCCTCGGATCCACCAGACCATAGATATCGTTGTAGCTGACATCCCTGAAACCTATGGAATGTGGCTAAGCAGAGATTGGTCGGAGAATCTCAAGGGATATTTTTCCACTGATTGGTATCACTTGTGGCTACCCTACAATGGACAACCAAACAAGATTAAGATCAGTAAGGAACCATTTATGAAGCAAACAGTCACTGACCTTAATGATTCAAGTGAACCTGCTTGTTATTTCAGTTCACATATTGAGCATTTCACATTCGATACCTTCTTTGGGTATTTTCCAATTGATTCTTCACCAGATGAGAATGTACAAAATGAATTACAAATTACCAATGTTACTTCTGCACCATTCTCTGAAACTATTGTATATAATGTTAATACAAATTTTAGGATTCAGATCCTATTGCATGGACTTTATTCTTTGATGGCTCTAGATCTAAAGATGGAGCTGGTGCAGGTTGTGTACTTATTGACCCGAAAGGGACTAAAACCATGATTGCTTGTAGACTTGAATTTGAATGTACCAATAATGTAGCTGAATATGAGACCCTGGTTTAGGGACTCAAGAAGGCTATTGATATGGGTGCACAAGTGATAGAATGTTTTGGAGATTCCAAAATCATAGTTAAACAGGTAAGAAATAAGATACATTATTTGTCTCCACGTTTAACTAATTATCAAAAAATGGTTAGAGATATCACTAACTCTTTCACTGCATTCAACATCAAGTATGTCTCTAGGTCATAGAACTTTGATGCTGACCTCTTAGAAAATATTGCATCTAGGTTGATTCCACCAGAAGGCTTGTCACCTGAAACCTTTTCAATAGAACTTATCTATAGGCCTTCCATCCCTGATAATGTAACAAACTGGAAAGTGTTTGATGATGATCAATAGATACTATAATTTCTCACAGCCTAGGATACCTTTCAAGACATGGAAATAGATGAGGCTGAGCATGAGAAATCCCTGTCTGATCCTTCCAATATCATCCCAAAATCGGTGATCAAACTAGAGAATTTTTATGACTTCCAAGATAAGTTTAAACATAAGACCAACTGCAAGACCCAGAGTTCTTCTCTGAAATATGAGCCATTCAACCTTGGTACTGAATAGAATCCTTGATTCATCAACCTTGGGGTTGACTGCTATGTTGATGAAAGAAGAGCTTTCATCAGATTGTGTAAAGATTACAAAGATGTTTTTGCATGGACCTATGATGAACTAAAGACCTTTGACACTAGCATTACACATAATAACATACCGACGAAGCCAGAAGTGAAACCTTACCAACAGAAACTAAGGAAGATCCATCCTAGTTTGGAACCCTCTGTGAAGAAAGAACTTGAGAAGTTGCTGGAAGCTAGAATCATATTCCCTATCAGACACACACAATCGATAGCTAATTTAGTACATGTTACGAAAAAGAATGGGGAAATCAGACTTTGTGTTGATTTCAGAAATTTGAACAGAGCTTTCAAAAAGGATAACTACCATGTTCTTCTTATGGAGCAGATTTTACCAAAGGTATCCAGATCAGAGATGTTCTCTCTCCTGGATGGTTTTTTAGGATATAACCAAGTCATGGTTTCCCCTGATGACCACTAATCGCATAGTTTATGCAACTAACCCTTTGATACTTGCACAATGTTCATGTATGTCACCAACATAATAAATGTTGTACTCTAGCAGTTTTCATGCATATTTAGAGATGGAAAAGGCTCAAAATATTTTGTTTTTGGCCATTTTGATAAAGTACTAAAGTTAAAGAGGCAATCACATGGCCCAAATTGGAAAACATCTTTAGTTCCCATGCATGGAATTCTCTAAATAAAACCTATAAATACATAGATCTCTCAAGAGTTCCAAGAGTTCAATAAATGTAATGTTTTTTTGTACAAGCGGAATAAAAAACCAATCATTCTCTAGTTCCAAATTCATCATTTATCATTAGTATCATCAACATTTTTACTGAAGGGATCCACTAGTAGAAGGATTAGTCGAGGCTAAAAGTTTTTTTTTTGTGGGGGGAGGGGTGAGAGTTAGTCTAGGGGATCAAGGAGGAGAGGGGGAGGGTGGAGGAGGTGGTCCTTTTCATATTCTTTCAATCCTCTTGTGCCTACCATGACAGTTTGAAATATATGTTATGGTAGTAGTATAATAGATGGAAGATGGAACATGAAGACCACAAACCCTAAGAGATCACCAAGGGTAACAAGGGATCGCAATGGTGATTTAGTCCTTGATTTTTTTTAATTAGATAAGTGTTGATGTGAAAGATGATGAAACAACTCCTCTATGACTGTTAACACCCAAAAAGTGCTCACTAGCTCATTTCCTTATTCACATGACCCATTTGTCCACTTTTCCACCATTTGAGCCTCTAAAGCCATCAAAAGGTCACCAAAAGACCATAATACACCCCTTTTTCCCCTTAGAATGAATATTTTTCCTCAAAAAGCATAAAAAACCCTAAAAAAGGGTCCAGAATTCCCAAAAATATTAAAAAGGGAATAAAAATATTCAAAATATTCAAAAAAAAAAAAGTGAGGAAAAAGGTACCTAAACCATGTTGGTCAATACCATTGGATCCCTCAAAACCATAATGGTATTTCCCACCACCAAAAACTATAAAAAGGTAGTAGAGGCTCCTCACTTTCCATCCATCCATCATCCTATCCTCACGCTGTCAAAATGTCTCATGAGACTTTTGGTCATTTTCAGCATCTTGGAGAAGAGACCTTTGGAGCTTGGAGCTACTCACCTTGGGAGTTGCTCAACACAAATCCTCACCATTTGAGGTATCTTAATACAAAACACCTATGCTTTTATTTCTTGTTCATGAATCGTTTTTAAAAATTTTATTTGTTATATGCAAATGCTAGTTTAGATTTAAATTTAATTTATAATTGTTTTTGCTTTCAATATTGAAACTACTATCACATTGTTGATGGGTGCCCATTGCACAAAGCTTGGTTGCAAAACTAAGCCAACCGTTTTTGGCGACTCCGTTGGCTTCGAATTCTTAGATCTCAGTTTTTGCTTTAGATCTTAGTTTTTGTTAGTTTTAATCATTTTAATTCATAGATCTGCCATCCTAGACAACAGATCCATTGCTGTTCTAGATCTTGGCCCTTTCTATTGCCATTAACAGCCTGAAATTACCATTTTCGGGTTTGTTTTAAAGGCGTCTGTTTTACGACTTTCGCCTCACCGCTTTTCACCCGACAGTCGCGCGGCTCATCGCGACCTCGCGGCTTTTTTCCACGCGGCGTGCCGCGGCTTCGCGGCCATTTTATGTACTACACATCATGTCTTCGCGGTCATTTGCTACACTACACATTGCGACTGTGTGACCGAAACCCGCGCTGCACATCGCTGCTTCACAGCTGAAACCAATGCTACACATCGCGGCTATTTTCCCAAAACCCGCGATGCAATTTTTTTGAAGTCGGCCAATTTTTTGAAAATATTTTTTACTGTAATTTTTTCCCATTTAGCATATTTTACATCATTAATTTTTCTGCATTTTTACATCCATACTAAATCTTTTACTATTTATATATGTTCCATTAAAAGTCTTTTTAAAAATTTTCAGCAATTGAAAAAAAGATTTTCTGCATTTTATTTAGATCAAGGTTTTACTGTTTATTTGCTCAATACTTTGCCCAAGCAATTTTTAAGAGATCCATTTATTTCTTGAAATATTTATGTTATTTGCTTTCCTTCAAATTATTTCAAAGACCCATTATTTTTTAATATTTTTTTCAAGCATTTACATTTCAAAAACGCCTTTATTTTTTGCAAAACTGGAAGCGTCTTTTCTTTCATTTGTAATCAATCGCCCAAGCGAGGCAAATCAATTTCAGTTTAAATACCACACTTGCACCCACTCTACCACATAATTTAAACTAAGCCTTAAAATTTACCTTAACTCAACAAACTTTTAAACCCACTTGGGGAGCACTTAAAAGAATCTTGTAGTTAGGTAGAATTGAGAGGATAGGTGTACCAATAACACCTCTCAATTATTTACATTTGAGACATAGTGGTTGTCTTTAGGGTCCAAAAATCCCTTATAATTTTGACACGGTTATCAACTAATTTATCGGGAAGGCCTCTCCCTTAGGAGGGTTGAAGTAGCCAGACTAGTTTCGGAAGTCTGAGTGGAATACCACAATCCATTCAGTAACCGAAGGATACCTTTCGAAGTTCTCGATGTACACCCAAGAGGGTGTACAACGACAATAGAACCAAACTGCAAATTCACCCAACCGAACGTGTCATGAATGGGGTATCCTAGTTGCCACTCTTTAGGATTGTCTACCCGGTATCCCTCCCGGTAGGGGGATATCTAGCCGTTGATTCAACACTCTATATTGTCTGACTTGGATTTCATCACCTTGCAGAGGATATCGTTTGTTGACTCACAATACTTCTAGTTAGGTGTTTGCATGATACATTACCCACCTTTGGTCTAGTAACACCCCTTTTTTCTAGGAACTGTTTGACTTTTGGTATTCTGACCAATTTTGTTGCATCCCTCCACTTATTATAGCACAACTACTATAATAAGTGCTTTTTGAGGTTGGTTTTTGGCCTGAGAGCCTTTATTTTTTCACTCCCCTCTTGCACTCATTGTTGCATTAGGGTTTTGAGTTTTTTACATCACCACCTTACACTAAAAATTTTAAAATATTTCTCACTATTGAGAATTTAAGACGATCTTGTCATCTTCAGGGTGAACCCCCTCAGTTCGGTATACTTGGCTCTACACCTCATCGACGTAGAGCCTTATCCCTTGACTCGACACGTCATCGGCCAAACACAGAGTCATCCAATTCTAACACGCCTCACTTCACATATGATTCTGAGGCTGAATCCAAAAACCCTACTGAAATATTACCAACCAACCTCATGGTTGGATCACAATATGACCCACTTTTCACCAGTATTGTTGGAGATACATCCACAAACCCTTCTACTACTGTGCCACCCATGGTAACAACAACTCCTTTAGGCATGCCTAATATAGGGGCCACTCCACCTTTAGGTATGCCCAACACAGGACTACATCCTATTATGGGTATGCCCAACATAGGAATCACACCACCTCTCATTACCACAACCTAGATCCCAGGAATTCCTGGCACTATTCCTAACCCCTCTGCAACCCATGTTGCACTTGGGAGCGTTGGCCCATCCCAAACCACAACGGTTGGAGGACACATACATTCAATACCTAGCATACCCTTAGGGGCTACTGGACCACTACATAATGCCACCATTAACAGTTATGTCCCAGCCACTACATCACACCCCTCGACCAATCTACCATTTCTGGCAAGTTTGAATTTTCCATACTTGGCAAGACTAACTAATGATCCTATTAGACATGACCCCACTTGGCCCCCCATGCCCACAAAGCTTCCCTTGGACATATCGAAGTTTGAAAGAAAACCTGGGGAAGATCCCCAAAACCACATAATGTCATTTCACCTATGGTGTTCATCTAACTCCATAGTGGATGACTCCATTAGACTAAGACTGTTGCAACGAATGTTCACTGGCTCTGTAGCCAAGTGGTACATTGAACAACCACATGGGACCCACCATACATTTACGTCCCTCACCTCCACTTTCCTTCAATTTTTTCAACCACCTGTACGCTGTGATGCAGGAGTTGAAATACTGTTGTCTTGTAGACAAAACACAGCTACCCACATCACCGACCATATCCATGAGTGTCGCAAGCGTCGTAGCCTCTACAAGATAAAACTGGACAACCGTATATTTTTGGATTGATTTCTCAAATCACTCCTACCCCTCATAGCCAAGGATGTAGCTTCTGAATGACCCCAGTCAGAAGAAGAAGCCATTCTAAAAACCCAATAGTTTGATCTGATCTATTCCTAGTGTGGCTACCTGTATACCATTTTACCTGACGCTCCCCATAGTGATTCCTCCCAGACTGATGCATTGGGGGCATCCCACGCCGCCGATGACATCATTGGACAAGTCGTGTCCCACAACCAACCATTTTCCATTATGCGCAATAATAATGGCCCCGATCTTTCGCGGGCCACATCTCACTCCGAAGCTACAACTTCGTATGCTCCCATGGCCCACCCCCACCACACTCATGGACCCCCATGTCCACCACAGTGTTATGGTCACGCACCTTCAGCTTATCCACCTCTGGTTGCACCCCTTACGTATTACCATTAGCAGGCCACACATGCTCCTATTCACTCACAAGCCCCAACGACTTATTTCCCACCACAGGTAGTCCTTGCTGCACCACAACCTCCAATCGCTTAGACTTATCCTCCAAACAACAACAACGCTACCCCCGCCAACCAAAACCCTGATCGACCACCGAAACAGGGTAAGAACCCAAATTTACGAACAAACCACCCATGTTCCATATGCGGGGTATACGACCATTATACACACACTTGCCCCCATTTGGGGTGAGCATGCCAACTGTGGTCTGATGATGCCCAACGCCAAGGGCATGCGACACAACTAGTGCCACCTCCTCAACCACAACCCATGGTGCTATAAAATCCTTTTCCCACACAAGGAGTGGCGAACACTCGTCCGTTGGATCCTCCTCAAGGAACCACAGCACCACAACAACAAATCATATATGTTGCACACACAAACCAACCGATGGATTCATGTAGTCATCATCTCCTTATGATGTCATCGTCTGACATGAATCTCCAAACACATCGAAACCAATACACCTCCACTGCACCTAAAAATATTCTCCCTATGATTGAACAACCAGTTCAGAATGCACCTACATCGTTCGTCTCCACAATTAGACCCGGATTATACTCGGAATTACCTATGACTTCCACATTCCAATCCATCCCACCCCCTTTGAATATAACCGAGATATCTGATTTGTGCACCCTCTTACAGAACACACAGGTACCAAACCAATAGCCCCCTTTACTCCCGCAACCACCCTCAGTGCCAACTCATGTAGGAGCCACACCAATTCATACTATCCCATTCTTATTTCCCCCTTTAGGCGCCATCATCACACCAATCATGGCTACACTTAATCTCCCAGGATTAACATTAGGACTACCTGTGTGGTACCTACCTGCCCGAACCTCTCCTCCGACACCGAATGTCATTTTACAACCGGTGCAACCCATCAATACTTCTAACCATCCACCCCCTGGTGTAGCAAACATCCAAAATCGACCACCTCCAACAGCGGCAACTACATCAACATCCAATTATACTCCCCCACCACTGCGAAACACTAGGGGCAGAGGTCCACAAACCTACACCACTGGACCCACAACTCGCACCCCCCCAGCGACCCCCAAGTTGGCAAAGAACCCCCCAACTATTCGCATTCCCCCTAAGTGCTCATTGTGTGACGATGTAGGCCATGCCACTCATCAATGTCCACAATTACCTGTGCTCCAAGAACACATGAATATGTTGGATGACGACACCGAAATTTCAGTGGTAAGACTTGAACCACCTCCTCAACCTCACGACAAAATGCTCTGCACTAACCACCCTTGTGCGATATGCGGCATTTATGGCCATTATTCACATCACTGCCCTAATCTCCTAGATTATAGAGTAGCCTTATACGAGATGAACAATGCCGACCTAGAGATATCCCCTCTTCTCATTAAGGAAATTCATTCCCCACCATCTTCCTCCTCATAATAAATTAACACCATTTACATGATTTCCACTGGATACCCCTCTGTCCAGTTAGCCCCTTCCATTGATCCCTTCGACACACATGTTCAACCCTTTCAAATGGGCAAGGAAACCACATGTCCACAACATGGGGGTAGGCCCAAAACCTTGCCTACTCATCATCATCGTGATTCTCGTCAGAGATATTGGGGGCATCCACCCCACAAGGGGAATCCCCCATCATCATATCATCACTTCAGTATGCCACCACGGCCCACAGCCTCATGGTACACCCCCCCTCCAGTAGTTGGTCAATGCCCTCTTGATCCCTCTCTAAGACAGCATCTGCACCACATTGACACCTCTGAGTTTGGGGACATAATAGATTACCTCAAACCTGGGATAGGGGGCATGATCAATCATTTTGACCCTACCCCATCACCTCTATCTCAACACCTCAATGATCCCATCGTTCAAACCAACACATATGTGATCCACAATCACAAACCCCATGCACATCATATGGGGGCAGGTCATTAACCCTGCTCACTTTTTCACATTCGTGATCTCAACCACTTTTGAGGTCACGTGTCACTTGCATATTTGAGTTGATTTGATACACATAGTATTTCGCCCCCGTGGGTCATCATTTCTCCCCACCACTACATCCTTGGCTTGGTGGGGTCACCTTCATTTGTAGCAATTTTTTAACCTAGTTATTTCCTTTGACCATTCCAGAGTCCTTATGACCTCCATTTTTCGCACCATTTGCACCACAGGATTCATATTTCCATGCCCGTGATGATGCTTGAGACGATTTCTCGCTCTCACACCCATAATTTTCGAGCATTTGTTCAAAATGCCACTTATCACCTCGGTTTGCATGCCACATTGGTCGTCCTCCGTTTTTTACGAGTCTCATATCGCCAGATTCAGTTTTCCACGCTCATGATGACGCTTGAGATCATTTCTCACTCTCACCTCCAGATTTTTTAGGCATTTTTTCCATGCCCCCTCGTTGCCTCGGTTTGCATGCCACATCGGCCGTCATCTATTTTTGACAAGTTTGATATCGTCGGATTTAGTTTTCCGCACTCGTGATGATGCTTGAGATCATTTCTCACTCTCACCCCATAATTTTTGGGCATTTTTTCAAAATGCCACTAATCACCTCGGTTTGCATGCCACATTGGCCGTTGCCCCTTTTTGACAATCTTTATGTCACCGGATTCAGTATTCCGCACTCATGGCGATGCTTGAGACCTTTTCTTGCTCTCATCAATCCCTTTTTGTTCGGTATAGTTTTACCCCCTTTTCGGGCCGAGCAATCCCTTTTACAAAAAAAGCACTTAAGCAGTTTTTGTTAAGCTCTTTTCTAGCTCCTAAAAAAATGAAAAGATCGTCGAGCAACCTTGCTTCCTTTCATGCTCGCTAAACGTATCTGAAAGAGCGTCTACCTGGTATAAGTTTACCCCTTTTCTGGACCTTGTAGACTAATTACAAAAAAGGAATACTCTAGTTACATCGGCTAGAAGAGTTCTCCATTTGCATCATTTTATGCCTTTTCAGGCCTTGGAGACTAACTTACGAAAAAGAACACCAATGGAGTCCACTTACCGCTTTCAGACTCTCTAAACATGAAAGCGACCACGAGCAATCACCATCCTGGGCTCGTAAAAACCCATAGGACGGTACTCACAACCACTGCAGAGTCTTCTTATCGTTTTTAGACTCCTTAAAAATGAAAGCACCCATGAGCACGAACAGTCATGGGCTCACAAAATCCACAGGACAGTACCATTTTAGAGCACACTTTTATCCCTTCTTGCAGCTCATTAAAACTATGAAGAAGGACCCAATGGTGCTTCTCGGCGCCACAACAGATCATGTCTACTCATATGGCAGCTTCCCCATTTTGATCGCCTTTGTTCAGAGTATTCTGCAGTATGTCACCCTGAGAATCCCTTGACAACACCCATCAGCTTGACCCCCCAGAGTCAATACATACCCTTCAGTCCCTAAAAGCTATGATCCCCACACCTACAAATCAATTCCCTACGATTCCAGGTCAACCATGTTATCATGCTCTGAACAAAGGAAGTTTGAGTCTACCCACTTTATGACCCTAGTTACTTCCCATCCCCACAAGTATGCCAGTCCTACCATCAGTACTACCACACTTTAGTTCTACACCTCGTGCTCCTATCAAGGAAACATCATTGCCTTGTCAATTGCTGGCCTCCCTTTGTCGACGACAACCAAATTTATTCCAGAGGATAGACCTAGAGGTCCCTGTGTCTTGGACTCATCACCATTTATGATGAGTGCCTACGAATCATTTTGAGAAGAGTCCTCAGTGCCTCTCCAAATGGTTTTTTCTCACATGCTCGACTTCAACACCTTGATCGCATCATTGAGACTCGCACAGGGTATTGGTCATTTCAGTTATTGGTTGAAGACCCCGGATACCACCTGACTCTTCCACATTTGAGAGTCTACCTATGGAAACAACCAATTACATTTTTTCTATAGATATCCAGGCTGTGCATGGCAATAGTATTCAGATGTACCCCATTTTTATACTCCCTCGAGTATACAGTTACATATACTCCTTAGAGTTGACTCAGAGTCATTGAGTCCCTATAGATGTTGGACACCTTTAGATTCAGCAGTTCATCAACCCTTCTGAGACCTTGTTTAGAACAATTGTCGCTTTATTCCAATGTATCAGTTATTGAGATCAATCATGTTATGATCATTAGTACATCCAAAAATAGTGTCCCCTTTGGACCATTATGATGTACAAGCAGATTTTTTATTTAGGTCCCCCTTCTTGGGACTAATTATTATGTATATGTCTTGATACGAGCATGGGTATGCCCGCCTCTTCCATTATCAGAGATTATTCCTCATTCGTATTGAGGCCATGTAATATTTTTTGTTTCTGTAGCTTCCAAGGGCCGTGGATCCAGTCTCCAACCGGTCTCTTCTCTTCCACAAACCCCAGAAAAAAGACAAAAGAACTATGATGTCTATCGGCCATACAATGAGTTCCTGCCCTCACACATCAGGGGGCAATCTGTTAACACCCAAAAAGTGCTCACTAGCTCATTTCCTTATTCACATGACCCATTTGTCCACTTTTCCACCATTTGAGTCTCTAAAGCCATCAAAAGGTCACCAAAAGACCATAATACACCCCCTTTTCCCCTTAAAATGAATATTTTTCCTCAAAAAGGGTCCAGAATTCCCAAAAATATTAAAAAGGGAATAAAATATTCAAAATATTCAAAAAAGGAAAAAGGAGGGAAATAGTACATAAACCATGTTGGTCAATACCATTGGTTCCCTCAAAACCATAATGGTATTCCCCACCACCAAAAAGTATAAAAAGGTGGTAGGGGCTCCTCACTTTCCATCCATCCATCATCCTATCCTCACGCTATCAAAATCTCTCATGAGACTTTTGGCCATTTTCAGCATCTTGGAGAAGAGACCTTTGGAGCTTGGAGCTACTCACCTTGGGAGTTGCTCAACACAAATCCTCACCATTTGAGGTATCTTAATACAAAACACCTATTCTTTTATTTCTTGTTCTTGAATCGTTTAAAAAAAAATTATTTGTTATATGCACATGCTAGTTTAGATTTAGATTTAATTTATAATTGTTTTTGCTTTCAATATTGAAACTGCTATCACATTGTTGATAGGTGTCCATTGCACAAAGCTTGGTTGCAAAACCAAGCCAACAATGACTCTAGCATGGTTCAAGCATATCTAGATTAAAAAAATGAGGCCGTCCAACTGAATTTCCATAGTGGGTGGTGAAATCTATTGACAATGTTACAATTTAGTAAATTTTAACATTGCAGATGGATTTAGAGACCCCGTTCGAGGTGTCTCTGAATCCAAAATTTACTAAATTGTACAAATTCATTGTCAAAATTGTAATTTTCCATTGTCGAGGTGACACAAGTAAAAATTACTAACATAAACAACAAATTCATATTCTTAATCATTGTTATCTAGTCATATTTGTATTCTTGTGACTAAATTAGTTGTTTATGTTAGTCATTTTTATTTCAGTCACTTGTTATCTAGTCGTATATTTCATCTTGTGACTAAATTAGTCATTTATCTTAGTCATTTTTAGTTCTCTCACTTAAAATTACTCAATTTTAGTCATTCATTCCTTGAAAAAACTATGGTGACTAACATTTTTAGTCACCTGGTCACTTATCTCTCATTTTGTATTAGTCAACCAAAAACAGTTTTCAGAACCCCCTGGGGTACCTTCGCCTACAGGAAAATGCCTTTCGGGTTGATAAATGAAGAAGCCACATTCCATAGAGCCATGGATATAGCTTTCATAGGTTTGATGCATAATTCTATCGTAGTATACTTAGACGATATCACTATCTATTCGAAAAAACAACATGAACATTTATCTACTTTGAAACAAGTTTTTGAACGATGCAGGAAGTACGGAATTTCGTTGAATCCCAAGAAGTCCATATTTGCAGTAACAGAAGGTAAGCTCCTAGGTTTCATTGTTTCTAAGGAAGGTATGATTATTGATCCTGAATGCACTAAAGCTATTTCAAAGATCGGTTTTCCTGGTTCGCACAAAGCCATGCAATCATTCCTCGGTAAGATCAATTTTGTACATAGGTTTGTTCCAAATTTTGCACAAATTGTTAAGCCATTGCAGTAGTTAGTGAAAAAATATGTACATTTTAGCTTGTCTCAGGAACAAAAAGATGCATTCATTGAAAATTGAAGGGCCATTGTAGAAGCCCCTGCACTAATGTCCCCATATTTCAACAAGGATTTTATTCTATATACTTTCGCTACTGATTTTTCTTATGCAGCTGTCTTGATGCAGAAGCATGATAATGATGCTGAGATTCCAATTTCGTTCATGAGCTCAATGTCTAAGGGAGCAAAACTCAATTACTCCCAAATTGACAAGCAGGCTTATGCAGTCTACAAGTCTGTAAAAAATTACAGACCGTACTTATTGAAATCTCAAATGAAGGTTATCGTGCCTTATACTGCCATTAGAAATGTGTTGGTCCATAAAGAACTTGGCAAGAAAAGAGCTCATTGGATGATAGCTTTGTAGGAATACGACCTGGAAATCGGGCCAGCGAAGATTGTAAAAGGACAAGGTTTGTGCCTACTTACCACTTAGTCAAACGATCATGTTCAGCAGTGGACTAAATGGGAGCAGGAGGAAAATGTTCCTACAGGTTCTGTTAATGCCATAGATACTCCAACATCTGAATGGTACAATCATATTAAGTTTTTTATAAACCATGGGTTTTCTCCTGAAACCCTTGACTTCAAGAAACACAGAGCTTTAAGATTAAAGGCTGCTCCTTATCAATTTATTAATGATTTTTAGTTAGGAAAAATTACGATGGAGTTTTCCTTAGATGCTTGGAGAGAAATGAAATTGATGACATTCTTTTACAATTTCATGCAGGACCTTCTAGAGGCCATTTTTCAAGTGAAACCACAACACACAAGATTCTCAGAGCTGGGTATTATTGGCCTACTCTGTTTAAGGATGCCTTTGCTCATGTTAGAAGATGTGAACCATGTCAGAAGTGTGTAGGGAAATTCAAAAAACCTTCTTTTCCTCTACATCCAGTAATAGTTCAGTTCCCATTTCAGCAATGGGGATTGGATTTTGTTGTACCAATTAATCTTGGTTCCTCGCTACAACATAGGTATATCCTGATAGCAACTGACTACTTTACCAGATGGGTAGAGGCAACCCCTCTAAGGCAGTGTAACACAAACCAAGTAATTTCCTTCCTCGACAGCCAAATAGTTACAAGGTTTGGTGCTCCTGAGTATCTTTTTTTTGACAATGCATCCTACTTTTCCTCAATTGATCTCACACAATATGCCCTTGAGAAAGGGATCAAACTAAAATTTTCTGCGAATTATTATCCATAGGGTAATGGGCTTGCTGAATCTTCTAACAAGAACTTGATAAATATTTTGAAGAAGACACTAGCCTGTCATCACAAAGATTGGCACACACAGCTTTGCAATGCTCTTTGGGCAGACCGAGTTACCCCAAAGGCAACTATTGGAAACTCTACCTATTGTCTATTATATGGAAAGGAAGCCATCCTACCATCTAACCTTACCATTCACTCATTACAACTAGCACAATCCATTCAAGAAGATGATTCCTCTCCTCTTCAGTAGAGAATTGATACCTTGCTTCAATTGGAGGAAGACAGGGAAAAGGCTAAGAACAAACTGTATCAACATCAGCAAATGGTTAAAAGATGGTTCAATGAGAAATCCTCCTCTGACAGGGAATTTTTAGTAGGATATTTGGTATTGATATGGGATAAACAACATAAGGACAAAAATGAATACACCAAATTTCAATGCCTTTGGCTAGGACCTTTCATTGTTACAAAAAAGATTGGTCCTAGTACTGTTCGGTTGCAGACACTAGAGGGAGTAAATGACAAGTAATTGACACTTATCTAGTGAATGTTTCTCTGCTCAAGAAGTATTTTGTCTGAACAATTTGATGCTTTTGTACATAAGTTTTGTGTGTTTTCTTTCTTTTGCTTTGATTGCTTTTCCCTTTTATATTATTTTTTTGTGTTTGAATAACTCCCATGCACATTTGGCAATGGTTGGTCGATCAGTTTGTCTCAAGATTGACACAATCTGAAAGTTCTTAGAATGCATGATCAGTTTTATCTTTCCCCAACCTATGACAGAACTTGCTTTTTATAGGAATTACAATCAATAATTGTAGAGCCTTGATTGATACTTTCCCATCTTGATCCATCTTTACATATGTTTTATTTTTTTAATTGAGGTATGGGGAATGATTGGTGTTTCTTATATTATGTGTCATTGGTGATGCAACATATCATAATAATAGTAGATTGCAAGATGGGGGGTCTTATCATAAGCCAGCCCATTAGGTTCATAAGTTCTTAGTGGAATGACATCTTCACATCAAGCCACCAAACTTGGGAGATGACTTTCAGTTTCTGCTGAAAGGTGGAAGATCCTATTACATGTTGGTCCATTCATGATTTGCAAAGCACTGGCGAGTAACACTACTGATATATGGTTACCAAGCCATGGGAGTGTCTTGTAATTTACACTCTAATAAATCTTTGTTTTCTTTTATAAGACACTTGTTGTATATGAGACAGGGGGGTCTTATCACAAGCCATCCTTGCCATGATCATGGGTTTGATTTTGGACTGAAATTATCATTATGTGGTTACCAAGCCATGATAGTTGCTTTCAGTGTCACAACTGGAAGACAAGGCATCTCCTTACCGAGCTAGCTTGATCAGTTTCCAGATCAGGTCTGTGAATGGCACTGCTAGTATCTGATTACCAAGTTAGGGCAGTGATCTTGTATCAACAAGGTCTTATGTACAATTTTCTATTTTGTTTCAAAAGAAAAGAGAAAAAAAAAGACATAAAAAGAAAAAAGATAAATTGCCAAAAGAACTATTTGTATATAAATAAAGCAATTAATAAATCAAGGTGGTCTATAATTTGGATATCTAGAGCAATTTTAAGTTTGCCCCCAGGTTCAACTCAAGCTGGCTTCTCATGATTGCATATTGGTGATGAGCTCTTGTTATTTCCTACATCTCCTTATTAGATTTGCATCATTTTAATGATTAAGAGATGGGAATATATCAATCATATGCTGAACTATGTTTGTTGTTTGTATTTCTTTATGAACATCTTCTAAAATTTTAGGTTGGAAGATTTAGTAGACTGACATGTTTTCTTGGACTAAGGTTTTATTTATAGAGATAACTGGTTCGTCCCATCCAATCACCATTTGTTGTAGGTACAAAAGATCCCATGTTCTAATGGAACATGGGATCCCAAAAAAATTTCTAATGCAAAGGTAATGCTTTAAATTCCTTTGTCATAATGGAATTTTATCATATTTATTAGGATTTCATGCCTTTGCATTGTTTTGATTCAAATTAGAGTTTTCCCTTTGAAAATTCTTGGTTTTTTTATTGTTTTTCTGAAGTTCCGGGAAGCCTTGAATTCCTCCAAGAGGTCATTTTTAAGCCTGCGATCCTGCAATTATGGATTCTGGGGACCTTGTTTTTCTTTGTTGGAGTTTTTTTCATCCCGTAACCCGGAACCCACAAATGTGGATTGTGTGAAGATTGTGTAAATATTTCGTTCAACTTTTCATTCTGCAACCCGCAATTGCGGATTGTGGCTTGCGGATTGTGGAAAGCAGTATGAATAAAAATGTGTGGTGTGATTCTGCAACCGTAACCCACAATTGCGGATTGTAGATTGCAGAAAGTTTAATTCATGTTAAATATTGTTTGCATTCCCGCATCCCGCAACCCGCAATTGCGGATTGCGGGAAGCTGTTAAATAAAAATTTCTAACTTTGTAATCCCGCTACTCGCAACCCGCAACTTGCAGATTATAGAATTATCTTTTCATTCAATAAGCATGGTTTCGATCCTGCAACCCGTAGCTGGGGATTGCGGATTGCAAGGACGATGTACATACCTACGAAACCAATCCCCGCAATTTATTTCCCACAATCTTAATAACTGATCGCAGTCATTAATTGGTTTAGATCCGACGACTCAGATTTTACCTGTTCAATTTTTTAAATAGGTCATTTTTCATATTTTTCCTTATCATTTTCAAATTTGGAAAATTACCCAACTGCTTGAATTTTACTGTGAGTTTTTACCAACGGTCCTTTGCCCACCATTTTCAGCTGAAGCAGGTTGGTTTTATCTGTTTCTTTCTTCGGTTATTTATAGTTTTAATCGTTTTGGATTGTTTTTTATTGTCGTCCCTTCATTTGTTAGAGTTTATTCAGTCTGCAAACATGTCGCCCAGCACACGTTCTAATACTGCCCTGAAAGACCAGTTGAACAAGGACCCAAATTTTGGCATTTTCTCATACACCAGTGGAAAAATCACTGAAACCTACCAAGTGGACTGGTCTAAAATATTTTCCATAGTCGAAAATGATGAACTATCTGACATTGAGAATGACCGTCAGGCCTATGAGAAGATTAGGAACTCCCAGCTTCATGCAATTGCTGCTAGACCTACCATTTGCCTTATACTGATGCAATGAAGTGGATAGTACAACATGCTAACCCTAAAGATCTCCCATTCAATGATAGTGCGGGGTCCCAGTAGCCACATTTCGTCCTGAGGCATTTATCAGGGCATTTTCCCTTAGGCCACCTGTGCAGATCCTCAATGCCGCATTCCTAGAGTCAACAAACACCAGGTTTAACTTCAATGAGATGATCAAATCCTGTATGCACAAACCAACCAACTTCATGCACAGGCCTGATCATTTATACCCAGCGTCATGGTTTAAACAACCCTACTCTTTATTGGCAGTTATGCTTTCTCGGCTGTATGCCCTTCCTAATTCCTCAATCTTTAAAGTCGAATGCGCTCTTGTGGCTCATCATGTCTTGACTATAGGTGAATCTTTTCCTTGGGCTTATATTCTATCTTTGGAGCTTAAAACTGCAATTGAAAAGTATGAGAAGTCCCCTGCTACGCAGAAACCTTCTTTCTTTCTTTCGTCCTATGTGACGAATGTGTTCTGTACTGAATTTTAATATCCCAATATGGGATTGAATTGGACTCCTTCTGCTCCTCCAATTCATATATATCATTCTACACTATGGGAGGTAACTATGTGCCTCTATTATATGAAATTTGTGATAATTTCCTTGGTACCATTTACCTCAAGATATTTAGGGAAGATGCACCAACTTTATCAGCTGATGCTAAGATTTTCATTGCTACAATTGGGGATTGGTATGTAGGGGAATCCTTCTCCTATGTCAGGATGTGGGGAAGCAGTGCTGCTCACCTATTGCGTAGAATTTTTCCAGATAGGTTGTTGATTGAGGAGGTATCATATCAAACTGTGATAGAAGGGGTTTACCTCAAGCTAACAGGTCCCAAGAGGAGAGTATGGCCTAAATTCCCTTTGAAACTTGGACCTTTTTCTATCCCTACTTCCACCTGGGCCCAAGTAATTGGTAATAAGATTGCTTCTCTAAAACTAGGATATGCTCCCAAAAGAAAACATGATCCTAAGAAATTTCTAGATGCCGATTTCAAGCACAATCACATGAAGATGAGCTATGAACATGAAGATCTCCCAAATGAATCCATCTACTTGGGAGTTGACACATTTTCTGAAGTCTTGGAAAAAGCTAAAATCAAGGATGAACAGAGCCAGATTTTGCTCTATCATAAGGAACTCAAAGATAAGGTTTTCTGCTACAGGAAAATGGAATTTGATTTGATAGAGCAAGTAAGAAGGGAAAAAGAAGAAGAGGAAGCTCAAAAAGATAAAAATCCTCTCATGTTGACCTATCCTGATGGTGATAATGGAAAAGGACCTATGAAGGAGCCTCCATAGCTGAATATTTCTGAACAGTACAAAGAATTACTTCAAGCTTCCTAGCAAGCAAAGAAATAACTAGCACAAATGACTTCGGTACTGCGCACCAAAGAATTCAATTCACCTAGATCAGTTGGTGATGTATAGGTAATTGTGGTGAATAATCCAGCAAAGAGACAAAAGCTTATAACTACTACCTCTCAGATTCCCACTTTTGATATTGATAGTGATGAAGAGGGTGAAGTAATTTCTCCTCTACCTATGTTAGAAGAAATCACTCAAGGTTCATAGGAAGTTTCATATTTATTGGACACTACAGCTATGGATGAACCTGATTTAGGTGAAGGTATATCTCAGGTGTCTAATGTTCTTGATGCAACAACTGCAGCCACATCATTCCCCTCAACAGAAGTTCCACTTGTCACAACTTCTGAGGTGACACCACCAACAACTATGTCTCAGTTGTTTGATGCACTGTTCACTTCCCTACCTCCACCTTCGACGATTCAACTCCCCATTTCCCCTTCAACCATTGCAAAAGTCCAGTCTTGGAGTATCCCCCTCCAATTACCTCCATCTCCTTCATTACCCTCTGTTACTAATGTTCCAGATCCCTTACTTATTTCTTCACCATCAGTTGTTAATACTCAAGATCCACCACAGGAAGTTCTTGTTTACATTCCTTTATCAACCATCGTATCATCATCTAGTGAAGTTCTCCCTTCTTCCGAAGTCTCATCTCAAGTTTTTTGTTCCTATCCCTAGCCCTACTATCACTCAGACACCCCTGTTGGTTACAACAGCATATGTGACCACATCATCCATTGATGTGGTGGATACCTTTGAAGATGATGTTATTGTGCCTTTGCGGGACTACTTTTATAGTCAGGAAACCAAGGTGGTTGTGAAGAGAGGAAAAAAGAGAAGCAGAGATCATGGTGGATTGGAGGCACCCATTCCTAATCAAATAATTTGGGCTTACTAGTCTGATGATATCCAGGTAGAAACAGTGGATGCAACTCAGGCCTTAGGTGCATTTGCAGGAGCAAATTTGGATTCACTCAAGACCTTGAAGAAGGAAATTGACTTGAAAAAAGAAGAATTGAAGAACCTTCAAGAGCAATTGACAAAAACAAAAGAAGAGTATGAGGTTTATGTTCAAGATCTGAGGAAGCTATTTGAAGATAAGTTGGAAGATATGCAGTTGCAGAATACTTCTCTCCAAGATGAACTAAATGATGCAGAAACAAAAAATGATGTCAAGGAGGAAAGAATTGCTACACTTAAAAAGAAACTTGAGGATGCAATTGCAAGTGCAGCCTCCTCGGCATTTTCTAGGTTTTCACAGAA
Organism: Larix kaempferi; assembly: GCA_027924585.1. Lineage (NCBI taxonomy): Eukaryota > Viridiplantae > Streptophyta > Pinopsida > Pinales > Pinaceae > Larix > Larix kaempferi. Next base: position 9,372,448 of record BSBM01000922.1, read on the forward strand.
AGAGTTCAAGGGCCTAGCTAATCAATTCAACCTAGAACATCATCAGCTTGTAGATAAGTTGTTTACTACTTTGGGTGAAATTCATGAGACTTTCATCGCCTTTGTCAAACTGTCTGACACCTTGGCCCAGCAAGTGGAGAAAACTAAACAGGCTTCTAAAGCTGTAGAGGACATCATAGATTGGCAGAAGTATATTGAAAATAAGCCAACTGATTGTTGGGCACTCTATATGTCAGTTAATTAAAGCTAACACACAGAATGATCAATATAAATTGTCAAACCCAGGAAGGTATTTTATTTCAAAGGAAATAAGAACAGTCTATGCATAAACAGATTAAGCAGTTGATTAATGAATGTAAGTAATGATCCTACCTAGATGCTCAGCCAGCTCATTCCCTAAGCAACTAATCTAATTCACACATCTACAAATCCCAATTGAAACAATCCTTCTTACATAATCAATCCAGAAAGTTAATGATCTAATAATGAAATGAAACGAGATTACTTTTGCAAGAAGTTAAATCCTTATGATCATCAAACTACAGCATTCAACCTTTACCAAAATGATCTATCCAGTGACTACTATAACTCTATCATTATCTGTCTAATCTATGTATGCAATTAAAGATACAACATCAACCAGAATTGAAATACAAGCTTGAACTCTACTGATGATTACTAGAAGTCCTAGAAAGCATAAATAACTACAAATTGATTGGGATCAAGCTTGGCTGTCATAGCTGATTAAAACACACATGCAATTAATTCAATTGTCCTACCCAGTCGACTGTCACACCACTCTGCTACATCTATTCAAGATGCAATTGTAAACTACCAGCAAGGAAGCTAATCTCTGTTACAGCTACCAGCAATGTCTGCAACATTCCAAACCACACAACATAAATGAAATTAAACTATTCTACCTACTTAAATTGGCTATCTCTGTGAGAAGGTGGGCCCTGGATTTCTAACAGAGACGCCAAGAGTCACAGCTAATTAAAACTCAGAAGTGAAGAATTATGCTCTCATATTATTAATGGAAGATCATGAGCCTCAATGCTCTGTTACAGCTTACACAAGTAATGGTTGTCCAACCCCAGGCTACGAGAGCCTTCTGGAATTTATACAAAAGAAAGACAGTTTCAGATCAACAAAAATTGCGTAGCAATGAACATCTATGATCTTCATGCTACGCAGTTACATCTAACTGATACAGCGTGTTGAATAGTGATGTTAATTCTGAAGGATGTTGCTGTCCCGATAGCAATTGGATCAACAGACTCAACAGTTGGAATGCCACCTGTCTGTTGCATCTAGGCTCTTCTTCAATGGGATCTGTTACAGTGGAAATCTGTTACAGCTCGTCTGGAGGATGCACTCTCCCTTAGGATATGAGGAGCTGACGCTTGAAGAGTCACAGCTGGCACTGTTGGGCTGATACACCTGCGCATTTAGACCTTGGCTAAATGAAGTCACATAAATTAGTATAAACCAAGGACTAAGATCCATAATATTTAGCAATCTTAGGCATAAAAACAAATAAAGTAATAGCAAATTATACCTATCAATATTATAGATTGATTTGGAAAGATATGGATATAGCTCATGAAAATAGGATGGAATTAGGGAAAAAAGGTGTAATAGAGGTAGCCAAAAAGGGGCATTTCCTGGACCCAACATCTCCCCCCAACTATCCAATTGCATGCCCTCATGCAACAACCTCCCTTACTCTGAATCTGAATTTGAGTGAAATCTGTGGAGATTGGTGATGTTATAAGCAAATTCTCGTGTCTCCCCTCGAGGGACAAACCCATAGCAGTATACACAATGCTCCCACCAACTCTCTTCTTCTTCTAATGTTAGAGTATAACTGGTTCTGTAAGAATTGCTTATAGGAAACCAAATGAGGGGGAATTTAAATCTTAAACCAATCCACCAAGGTCCACACCTCTGCATGCACTGCACATATCTAGGCACCCTAGTAAAGGCTTGCCTGAAATTTTTGAAGCCATATGGATCCATTTCCTTCAGAGATGAGGACCAGTATAGCCATCTGTATTCACTACCTTCGCGGGCATCCTGTTGCATATTAAGAATCATTGGGAAACATGTAGTAAGGAGTTTATCTCGCAGGCTCCCAAAATATTGAGCAATTGAAGGAACCCTGAGGGATTTAGCATGACTGGCCATGAATGCTGGTGGATTCTGAGGTTCCTCCCTAATCCAGAGAGTAGAATTCTCCTCATTCCTGAGGATGGTTTGTAAGGCATCCTTCCATCTTACATGGTTAATGACAGAGGCAAATTCCCTCAGCTCAACATCCCCAAGAACAGGTAAAGGGTCAGACGGAAAGGTAATATAGCAAGCCCTATCATGCAAATATTGTTGAATATTGTAACTTCTAAGAATATTATATTTGTACATTATTTATTCCGGAGATGTTCCATCCCTCCGATGTGATTTTATTATGTATCCGGAGATGTTTATTCCTCCGAAGAATTGTGGTAACTAGGGTTGTTAGACCCACCATGTGGGGGTCGGCCCTAAAGTTGGGTTTTAGGGGTTATTAGACTTCTCCAGGAGAGGTCGGCCCCATTAGGTATTTTTGGTGGTCAGGAGTGTGTATAAATAGAGGAGGTGAACTCCTCATTAGATCACTCACTCACTTGTGAAAAGAGGCGCACTTGTCTGGGAGATCTGCTAAGGAGGAATAGAAGGAGGGAGCACATCTTGTATTTTGGTTAATCATCTTATTGAGGAAAGCTTTGCTGGGTTTTCTACCCCATGAGGGTTTCCCAGGGTAAATATTTTGTCTATCTTGTGATTATGCTTCTTTCAGTGATCCTGCTAGTCTATTTGGTTTAAATTTAACAAATATAACTCACATAACAAATGTTGATCCTCAAAGTAACTCTTCAGAAAAGTCTCCAGAAATTGATCAATTGTTGCCAACTCAAATGATCTTCCATCTTTGAGAGCCTTCAATTTAAATAAGGTTGTCTACTCATAGAGGAAGACAGAATAAGAGGGGGATGGAGCTCTGCAACTCATCAATTCTATAGAAAGATTATACATTTGGTTTTTGTCCTGCTGCAGGGACTTAAGCTTCTTCAAACCTTCCAGTTTTTCTTGGAGTTTCTCCCACCGAAGTTTCTGGAAGAATAGCTCCTCAGCCCATTTTTCTCTTAGTCCCTTAATGACATTCCTATGATCCTGGAGAGGGATCATACCTTCTTTGAACTGTTCAATCCATTTGAACCATTTATCCAGTTCAAGGTTTAACTAGAGAATTTTCTTCTCTAGTCGTTGAATCTTTCTGTCTTCTAACTCCTTTTCATCATCATAATCTAGATGAATGACTTCCTTGTCTTGCCTCGGCACTGTGACAGCTTCATCTTCTATCGGGATTGCAATGGTTTGTGCATGTGGTGCAGTATCAGCCATGGGGTCTAAAGATGCTGGTTCTTGTGTAACAACATTCTTCATTTCCATGTCCATCTCAGCTTCCTCGATCAGTGTTACAGTCTCAGTCAATATTCTTAGGGCTGCTGGTTCTTGTGTAACAACACCCGAGTCTTTCATTTCAATCTCAGCCATCTCAGTTTTTTTTTCTACTATAGCAAATGATTTTGGAAACACTGGTTCTTGTGTAACAGTGTTTCCCTCTTGATTCTCCACATCAAATGTTGTTATCTGAGTTGCAGATTTAAACATTCTCAAGGGTACTGGTTCTTGTGTAACAATCCCCTGTTCCTCAAATTCTTTAAACTACTGAGATTGTCTCTGGTTTTTATCAGATTTTTCTGACTAGTAAGACTGGTCCTGAAGGAGCTCAGTATCCCCTGATGGCTGGGACTGTACCGTTTCATCCCCTAAATTCAAATTAGGGATTTCTTCCATTCTTGGCTCATTCTCCTCTATCAATTCGATCCCTGGCATTCCTTCTTCCACCTCCTTTATCTGTACATGACTCTGTGATGCAAGTCCCAACACAACAACTTTGTGTCCTGCTGAAGAAAATATATCTCCACATTCTGGGCAAACAGTCTCCCCATACTTCTCATTTTCAAATGCAAAAGATGGGTTTTCCAGCAAATTTGCAGCATTTGCTAATGTATCCAAATTTTTCTCTGCTTGTCTTCCAGCTGTTCCCTTCCACTTTTCCAACTCCTTTCGTAATGTCTACACTTCCTCCTTTAATAATTTGTTTTCAAACAGGAGGTTTTCGATTTGGGGTTCTTCCCTAGAGGGTTCCTATGTAGCAGTAGACAATTTGGGGTTCGAAATAGGAATCTCTATATATTACCCTATTATATGTGCTTCTTCTAACACAGGTGACCCCCTATTCCCTTAAACTGCTCCTTTCATTTCTGATAGGGGTGTTCCACTGTTACCCCCAACAACATCCACTGTATCAGCTTTTGCTGCTGTCCCTGTTAATTCTGCTGCTATTACAGTTACTTCTGCTGTTGCCACTGTCACAGCTGCTTTCGCTGCTACTGTTGCCCGAGTTCTTCTTTTCCTCATCAATCCCACTGGGTGTTCTTCACCACTTGCTGCTACTGATGCTTTGACAGTCCGTCTCTTCTTCCTCTTTGCTGCCATGGGTGTATGGCCCCTATTTCTTGATTCTATTCTTTGTTTCTTTGACACAAGGGTGTTCACCTTGGTTTCTTCTTCTTCAATAATGGTGCCCCTTATTTCTGAAGAGGAATCCACTTCCAAGACTTGCACAGTCCCTTCTGCTACTGTTTCTGGCCAATATCCTTCCTTCTGAATCCCTACTTCTGCAATTGTAGCTTCAATTGTCACAACTTCAACAGCTGCTCCAGTTTCAGCTTCTTTCAATTGAATACTTGCCTCTGCAATTACAGATTCCAATTTTTCTACCTCCTACTCCAGGGTTTCCATCACACTTCCTTCAATTATAGGGTTTTCTGCTACTCCAGCCTCTCCTTTACTTACTTCCCCTTCATTATTGGCCTGGCTTTCTGTTACTCCAACCTCCCCCCAACTGGGTTTGAGGAACTCCGGTCCTCACTATCCTCACCAGCACCTCCCTCTTCTAATATAGGTTGTATGATTGGCGCATCCCCAGCCAAAAATTGCTCCCAAGTTAAATGATGATTTGCAATGGCTCTTAGGACCAATAATTTAATTAAACCATGATTAGTGAGGGAGGAAACTGGGTGCTGGGGATTTCTTGCATAGCCAGCCATGGTTTGTAGGGCTTTAAACAGATAGAATGGTATATTTACTAAGATACCATGTTGTAAATGAGATAGTAAGGGAAGTTCAGAGAATGAAACAACTTGGTACCTACCTCCACAAGAAATATATCTCTTCACAAAGACTGCAACTTGATTCCAGGGTGGTGGTAAGGATGCCAGTTACAGCCCACGGAGATTTGGAATGACTTGTTCTCCTACTGACAAAAATTCCCTCACTGCATTCGCATTACATACTTTCCGCCCAAATGACTTCTTTCCCACCATGGGAAAACTAGTAACCTCAGCTATGATTTCTTCTGTAACATCCACGCGCAGTCCTCTGACCTCGGCATGAGTATCAGTCAGGCTGAGGGTGAATTGCAATGCGGTTTCTTTGTGAAAACCATTCAACCGTTCGAAATATGCCATCCAACCTACTGCTATAAAAATATTGAGAACCTCTGCATTGGCATGCACAGTGTCTGTATTCACAGGTTCGTGTCTGACTGGATTTCCCATTTTAACCTCTCCTCAAGGTTCAGACCTCAACAATTTCTGGTTTAGAAGTGGAGAGTTACAGCTTACAAACATGCAAAGGGTAGTTGGGGTTCAAGAATCAGGTTTCAGGCTAGTCTATGATAGTATAAACATTCTATGGAAGTGACGAGGTTGGCAGATAGGAGTAATGGGTGCAAAATCAGGTAAGGTGACGGAGAAAAAAATAATCACAATTATGACCTTTAACTTAATCTTTAAAGTGTGATTCGAATGGGTTCATTGATCGAGGGTTATGACAGGACATAATCGTTATTACCGTATTAATTCTCTACCAAATCATGTAAAAGATAGGACTCGTACCTTGCATTTATGAGTTTGAGCCATGAATTAATCATTGCGGTCGACCGTCGTCCGGGTAGATGTAAATGCACATGTGTCGAAGTACGTGGCCCTTGCCACCCAGGATGACAGCTACTCAAGGCATCCGAATTTTCCTTCGTGGTGGATCATGGTTGGACCGTGTGGAGCAAGTTCCAAAACTGACACCTAGTCACATCGTTATTAGCATCATTAATCGGAGAGCAGACAAACTGGCACAGTATCAGCTACGAAATCTAGCAAAATAAACGAAAAATGGTGGAGTCGCAGTTGTACGGAAGGGGCGATAATGAAGTGGAAGGAATGGAGCTGCGGTGCTAGATTTAGCAGAAAGGAGAAATGTCGCGAAGTCTCAACTGCTATATTTAGCGGAATGGACAAAAGTAGCGGAGTCGCAGCTGCTGTGAAGGAGTAAAAATGAGACGGAAATGGCGAAGTAGCAGCTGCCAATTTAGAAAGATAAGCAGAAGTAGCAGAGTCACAGCTGCAGGATTCGACCAAATGAGCAAAAGTGGTGGAGTCGCGGCTGCAAAATTGGCAGAATGGACAATTGTGGTGGAGTCGCAGTTGTCAAATTTGGCGGAATAGGAAAATGTAGCGGAGTCGCAGCTACGAAATTGGTAGAATGGACAATTGTGGCGGAGTCGCAGCTGCAAAATTTGGTAGAATGGGCAAATGTAGCGGAGTCGCAGCTGCATCAGACTGTAGTATAAGCAAATTTTGTCTGTGAAAGACCACGAAATATCCATTTTTTCCAGAGAGATTTATTAGACCAAGAAAAAATATGGGGTGTCTGCAGTCATCTGGCCCTGTCACGGCTGCTATTCCTCCAATAAGTCCTTGCACACAGTTCTTCAAAACAAACCAATCAAGTGCAAGAAAAAAATTAAAAATAGATAAAATACAGAATGAAAGAAAAACCGATTATTTATATACAAAAATATGTGTGGAAATTGTAACTTTTAGGAATTCACAGGGTTTAAAATCCTTGTCCTGGTGCTAACTAATAATCTAGATCAGATGCAACTTGTGAAATAAAAGCCTCCCTTGAGATCAGCCTGTGATACAGTCGCAGCCGATGACCATTTGCGAATAATGGTACTTTGTTCTCATTAATGGTGATCAATCGGACTGTTCCATTATCAAATACCCGATCTATCTGATAGGGTCCCAACCAATGGGTGCGCAATTTGCCTTTAAAATCCCTCTTAAACCGTGAATCATACAACAGGGCCTAGGCTCCTTCCTGGAAGACTCTTTTCTTTATAAATATGTCATGCCATCTAGAGCGTTGTTGTTGGATTAAAGCTGTATGATGCACTGCAGCTGTGCGCTTCTCATCCAATTCATTGAGCTGATTCAGTCGATTCCTCTGAGCCTCTGATAAGTCCAGATTTGCTTCAACAACTGTTTTCAAAGTTATGATTTCAAATTCAATAAGGAAAACAAAGTTCTTACCATATACTAGCTCATATGGGGAAAAACCAGTGGTTTTACGCCCAGTAGTATGATAGGCCCATAGTGCCTCTAGAAGTCTTTCTGCCCAATCTTTACAATGGTTCTTCACTGTTTTTGTCAAAATAGCCTCAATAACCTTTTTTCTTCTCTCCACCTGCCCATTGGCCTATGGATGATATGGTGAGGTTATTCTGTGCTGAATGAAATTTCTGCAATAGTGTTTCCAGCTTGTGAGATACAAACTGTGGTCCACCATCTGTAATGATCTCCTTGGGTACTCCAAAGCGAGTAAAAATTGCTTCATACAGAAAATCAATTACAGCCTGATCATTGGCCTTAACTAAGGCTACATCTTCCACCCATTTAGTCATATAGTCTGTGCAAACCAAGATATGAACTTTCTGCTTTGAGGGAGGGTTGATACGCGCTACAAAATCTAGAGCCCACCTATCAAATGGTTCAACCACAAGCTATGGTTGCAAAGGCATCTCATCTAATCTGTTAGGTTGTCCCATCCTCTGGCAGCTATCACATGCCTGAACATACTTCTTCGCATCCCTAAATAATGTAGGCTAGAAATAGCCCATTCTCAAAACTTTATGACCTGTCCTTTTGTCAGCAAAATGTCCCCCACGGGGCTCATCATGGAAAGCTTTAAGAATGCTAAAGATTTCATCCTCTATAACACATCTTCTGATTTCTAAATCAATCCCTGTGTAGAAAAGATGGCCATCAATCCAGCACTACCTAGCACTCTGTTGTATGATTTTCCTTCTTTCTCTATTCGACAGATGTGATGGAAGCTTACCTGCAACCAAAAAGTTAGCAATATCTGCATACCATGGGGAATGAGTTGATACTACGAAAAAATGTTCATCAGGGAAGGAATCTTTGACTGGTAAATTGTCATCACTATTAGTAAGTCGAGATAAGAAATCCGCAACAACATTTTCCTTTCCTGGTCTATCAATAATTGTGATATCAAATTCCTGTAGTAGTAACAGCCATCTAGTAACTCTCGCATTTGTGATTGGTTTATTCATTAAATACTTGATGGCAGAATGATCAGTGCGAACAAAAGTAGAATATCCAGTAATATAATGCCTAAACTTATTGATGGCATAAACAATGGCAAGAAATTCTTTTTCTATGAAGGTATAATTCAGTTCAGCAAGAGACAGATTTTTACTAATATAATAAGTAGCATAAAGAGCATTACCTTCTTGCTGTCCCAAAACTGCTCCAATGGCAGTGTCTGAAGCATCTGAAGAAATATCGAAAGGCAGATCCCAATTGGGTCCTCTTAAGATGGGTGTTGTGGACAACCTCCATTTTATCTCAATGAATGTTGTTTGGCATGCATCATTCTAAATAAACTGTGCATCCTTCATTAACAAAGTGAACAAAGGAGAATCCAGTTTGGAAAAATTTTCTATGAATCTTCTGTAATAACTAGCATGCCCCAAGAAGCTACGCACATCCTTCTGAGTTCCAGGAGTTGGTATGTTTTCAATTACCTTGATTTTGGATGGGTCTACCTGGATACCAGCAGAAGAGATGAAGTGCCCTAGCACTATGCCTTCACTCATCATCATGTGGCACTTTTCAGTGCTCAAAGAGAGTTGACTTTGTTCACAGCGTTTCAACACCTTTTCTAAGTTCTTCAGTGCTTCTTCATAGCTGTCACCATATGGAGTAAATTCATCCATAAATATTTCCATGCAATCATTCACCATTTCTGAAAAGATTCCAATCACTGCCCTCTGAAATGTAGCTGGTGCGTTGCACAACCCAAAAGGAAGTACTCGGTATGCAAAAGTCCCCCAGGGACAAGTGAAAGTGGTTTTGTCCTGATCTTCTGGAGTAATCTGAATCTGGTTGTAGCCACTAAACCCATCTAGAAAAGAGAAATACTTCTTACCAGACAAGGTATCAAGGACCTGATCGATGAAAGGTAAGGGGAAATGGTCTTCTGCGTTGCCTTGTTCAATTCTCTGTAATCCACATAGACCCTCCATTTCCCATTTTTCTTTGGCACGGTCATAAGTGGAGAAACCCACTCACTGTCTGAAATTGGATATATGAATCCAGCTTCCAACAGTTTCTGTATTTCCTCTTTCACTATGTCTCTCAGGTTCGGATTCATCCTTCGTTGGGGTTGGCATACAGGCCCGGAGTCACTTTTAATATAGATGTGATGAGTGCACAGATGAGAGGGAATTCCTTTCATGTCTGTGTACTCCCAAGCAAAATCTCCCCTACGCTGTTTCAGTAGAGTGACTAGTTGTTCCAGCTCACTAGGTGCAAGATTAGGATTGATATTCAATGTTTTTCCTGCCTCAATTTCCACTAGAACACTCTTCGAATTCTTAAGTACTGGAGTTACATTGTCATCACTGATCATAGTTTCTTCTATAAGATTTTCTTGTTCTGTTGCAGCTAAGGTACTATCCAAGATCTGATAAACATTCTTATTGACCGACATGGGCTCACTGATGAAACTATTAATGGCATCATCCTCTGTTTCATCTTTAAATGTCAAGGCCCTCCCTATGGTTAATAGTGGCTGAACACCCTCTTCCTCCTCCAAATCTTCCCATAATGGAGTATCAGCTTCTGTGCTTGGTCGAGATAGAGGGTACAGGGTCAGATTCTTGATCTCAGTCCCATCTGAAATAGTCATAGAACCTGATCGACAGCTGATACAGGAATCAGCTGTGGCCAACCATGGTCTTCCCAGGATCAGTGGGTGTCCCCCAACTGAGATTTTGGCTATAACACCAAAAAGTTTGCAGGGTATTCCCACGAGTCCACTGAGATTACAAGGTCATCTAAAATTCCTTCAGGCTTGATCGTTGATCTATCAGGAAGTTTCAAAAAAGTAGGGGTTGGTCGAAGATTAGTGAGTCCCAATTTCTTCACAGTCTCTATGTTCATAACATTAATAGCTGCGCCCAAATCCACCAAGACATTTGGAATCCATGTGTTCCCTATGTGCACTGTAACAGTCAGGTTCACAGGGTCATCATACTTCACCACAGGGGCCTTTCCCATTATTAATTCTGAAAGTTTTCCCAGCACGTGGACAGTGGGAGGATCCTTGGGCATTCTCCCTGGTATCTTTACACACAAATCTTTAACCGTCTTAGCATAAATAGGCACATCATGAAGGGCCTGTAACAATGGAATTTTAACATATAAATTTTTCAATTCTCCCACGAGATCAAATCGGGGTTGTTCCACTATTTTCTGCAGCTGCAATCGTTTAGGATATGGTGGTTCTCTGTTCAACTGTGTAGGCTGTGGCAGATCGTGTGTTGCTTCCTGAGTTTCAGCTACTACATTAGTAGGAGTATCAGCATCCTCAATAATGGGGCTTGCTGGATAGTTCTGACTTACTCCAGTTCCAATCACTGGGGATGACACATCCTCAGTGATAATAGGCTCCACTACAATCCTTGATCGTAATTGTATATCATTGCAGGGAATCTGAGTAATGGAATAAGCAGGCATGTTGGCAGTCTCAAATTGATGGACTGCTTTATTGTCTGGGTTCGGGTTAGGTTGTGCAGGTAGCTGGGGTCGAAGTGGTGCATTCATGGGTGCGGCATTGTTCTGGAAAGGGAGCTGTGGTTGTTGATATTGTTGATGTTGATACTGTTGAGGAGGGTATTGTTGATATTGAGTCTTGTGATGGGGAAAGTTATTTCCTTGGTAAGAGTTTCTCCAGTTGGAATTCCAAGGATCTTGGTTTGACTGTTGTGGCCATGGTGTCCATGAATTAGGATTTTGCATTGGGTTCTAAGATGGATGCCACTGGCTGTTGGAATAATGTGAAGGGAATTGTGTATTCATATTATGCATGTTGTTCATTCCATTCATATTATGCAGAAACAATGCTGGATTTGGATTCATACCTTGGTTTCTAGGCTGCCATGGTCTCCTCTGTGCCATAAAGTATGTTGGCTCTACATCAGGAATAGATGCCTACAAGACTGCTTTAACCTTAGGTAATGAAGGACACTCCTTAGTTTCATGCTCGAGTTCACATATCCTACATACCTCTGCTTTGTCCAACGGGAACTTTTTCAGTGGATGCTTCTTTCTACATTTAGGACAGAATACTCCAAGTGTAAGATCTTCTACTACTTGTTTCTGTTTTGCCTTCATGGCATCCAACTCTGGGGACAGGGAACTCATCATGTCTATTTTAAATTTCTCCAGTAAGTTGCCTATTTCTGCCCGAGTGGCACCCCCACTAGCTGACTTCTGATTCCTAGTAAATACATCCTGGTCTCGGTCCTTGTCTCCTTTGTTGGTTCTGGAGGATCCCCTAGAATACCTTTGACATAATTCAACAATATTTTCAAAAGGTTCCTTCGAGATATCCCCTTTTCCCAACAGATTCAACATATCAAGGCAATCTTCCCTAATTCCTCTAAGTAAGATGATCTTGAGCACATCCTTGCCAATCTCAGCATGACCAGATCTTTGCAAATTATACAGCAATCTCTCCACAAAGTATTCCAAACTCTCTTCATCCTTCTGAACCATTTTGAACAATTCTTCCTTTTTGTCTCTAGTTCTGCAATATTCTTGATATTTAGAAAGAAAGGTGTTCTTCATTTGGTCCCAGGTAGAAATGGTCTCATGACCCAAACTCATGAACCAGCGCAGAGCATTTCATTTCAAGGTGGCTGGGAATAGCTTCAGCTTCTGAGCACTAGAAGTGTAATCATAGCTGCGACAGAGGATATCAAACTCAAAAAGAAACTCATGAGGATCCTCATAGCACTTACCATGAAAATTAGGGAGCACTGATGGTGAAATATTCTTCATAGGAGTTGCTCCAGATGTCTGAAGGATGGGGAATTCCAATGTAGCCACCATATTACCAGGCTCATTGTTTTCTCCTTCTTCCTCCCGGTGGTCCTCATGTTCATTCTCACCCCCCTATTCTCTACCAGCCATGGTTCTAGTCCAAAATTCAATAGTCTCTTTTATGCGTTCTTCCTATGCTTTAGCTTCTTCCTCTTTTCTCCTCTCTTCTTCTTGCCTTCTTTCTTCCTCTGCTATTCTGCGAGTCTCCAACCACACCTCTTTAGTAATTCTGGTTCCGTCAATATGATAAATCTCCTCTCTATTTGGTGCACCTACAACACTTCCCTTATCTTCAGAAGGTTTACTTTCTGGAACAGGAGTTGAAGGTCCTGTTGTATTCTCCACTGTGGATGCTGAATGTTCAAGATTGGGAGGAACATAATTTCCCCTTCCTATAGAGTTCCGCTGTGGTCTAGTGGAAGAATCAGCTTTAGCAATTATCTCATCAATATATGTGTGTCTCCCATGACCTACATTACGACCTCGACCTCTTCCACCTGCAATGTTAGTATTCAAAGGGGGTTCCCGATTTGTTTTTCTTGTATTCATGCATGTCATAAAAAAAAAATTGAACTAAAGTAAAATCAAATGAAACCAACTACTAACTCTGTCTATCTATTACCATTCCTGGAAATGGAGCCAAACTGTTGGGCACTCTATATGTCAGTTAATTAAAGCTAGCACACAAAATGATCAATATAAATTGTCAAACCCAGGAAGGTCTTTTATTTCAAAGGCAATAAGCACAATCTATGCATAAACAGATTAAGCAATTGATTAATGAATGTAAGTAATGATCCTACCTAGATGCTCAGCCAGCTCATTCCCTAAGCAACTAATCTAATTCACACATCTACAAATCCCAATTGAAACAATCCTTCTTACAGAATCAATCCAGAAAGTTAATGATCTAATAATGAAATGAAACGAGATTACTTTTGCAAGAAGTTAAATCCTTATGATCATCAAACTGCAGCATTCAACCTTTACCAAAATTATCTATCCAGTGACTATTGTAACTCTATCATTATCTGTCTAATCTATGTATGCAATTAAAGATACAACAGCAACCAGAATTGAAATACAAGCTTGAACTATACTGATGATTACTGATGATTACTAGAAGTCCTAGAAAGCATAAATAACTACAAATTGATTGGGATCGAGCTTGGCTGTCAGAGCTGATTAAAACACACATGCAATTAATTGAATTGTCCTACACAGTCGAGTGTCACACCACTCTACTACAGCTATTCAAGATGTAATTGTAAACTACCAGCAAGGAAGCTAATCTCTGTTACAGCTACCAGCAATATCTGCAACATTCCACACCACACAATAGAAATGAAATTAAACTATTCTACCTACTTAAATCGGCTATCTCTATGAGAAGGCGGGCCCTAGCCTTCTAACAGAGAAGCCGAGAGTCACAGCTAATTAAAACTCAAAAGTGAAGAATTCTGCTCTCATATTATTCATGGAAGATCATGAGCCTCAATGCTCTGTTACAGCTTACACAAGTAATGATTGTCCAACCCCATGCTACGAGAGCCTTCTGGAATTTATACAAAAGAAAGCAGTTTCATATCCACAAAAATCGTGCAGCAATGAAGATCTATGATCTTCATGTTGCGCAGTTACAGCTAACTGATACATCGTGTTGAATAGTGTTGTTAATTTTGAAGGATGTTGTTATCCTGATAGCAATTAGATCAACAGAATCGACAGCTGGAATGCCACCTATCTGTTGCAGCTAGGCTCTTCTTCAATGGGATCTGTTACAGTGGAAATCTGTTACAGCTCGCATGGAGGATGCGTTGTCCCTTAGAATATGAGGAGCTAACGCTTGAAGAGTCACAACTGGCACTGCTAGGATGATACACCCGCGCTTTTAGACCTTGGCTAAATGAAGTCACATAAATTAGTATAAACCAAGGACTAAGATCCATAATCTTTAACAATATTAGGCATAAAAACAAATAAATTAATAGCAAATTATACTTGTCAATGTTATAGATTGATCTGGAAAGACATGAATATAGCTCATGAAAATAGGATGGAATTAGGGCAAAAAGGTGTAATAGAGGTAGCCACAAAGGGGCATTTCCTGGACCCAACACTGATATTCCTGAGTTGGGAAGCCTCAAATTCAAGAAGAATCAAAACTGTTGTACGAGCTTGGGACAATGTCATCGAGATGCTACATGATACTATCAACCAGGCTCAATCCATTTGCCGGAAAAGATGGTATGCTTCAGAAAATATCATGGAGATATTGGCATTCCCTGCAGTGGGGCTCATCGAGGAGGCATATCCGCCAAAACTGGTGATTGAGCAGGTCAAAATTTGTTATGATCAAGTCAAGGAGAAAATCCTGCAGATGGAGCATATCCAAATTGAAGACCTGGATTGGTTGATCAAGCAACCTGTTTCTATGCAGGCTAAAATATGCATGTTCATCTGCACGTGGCACAAAATAGATAAACATGAGGTTGAGGGATTCATGTGTGATGCCCAACTGGGGCTCGAATCTGCTCATTATCCATATATAGATGAGTTGATGGAAGTTTGGGACAAGTGGGAAGATTTCCTCACTAGATAGGATATTTTGATTTTGTAATACTTCTTTAAGGGGAATTTATCCTTTGTATTATTTTTTGTAATTTACTATTTAAGGGGTAGATCTCTCTTAGGCGTGAGGGGGATGATCATTTTTTGGAGGTAGAAATCAACAGAAGAAGACTGGAGATGCTATGTTTTGTGTTGAGCTTGTAATTTCTTACAGACTTTCTTTAATACAGTAAAGTTATTCTCCTACATCATCTTTTGTTCATTGATCAAGTTTATTTGACAAATATGGATTTCTATTTCAAGTTGTTATCTATGTTGTTTAATCCATTTGCAACTAATATTTGATATAGGGATCTATGATCTGGGTTTCTCCTTTTTTTTATCTATGTATGTATTATGTTTTAATTGAATTTCTTCAACTAAAACATTTTATCGATTTCTGCAAATGATTTATAGTGAATCTTAATGTATGTTAATTTTTCAATTGACATATAAGTTACAGGTTAATCTTGAATGAGTTTAAACACTTAATATTGCACTCAGTTAATTTTTATTAATTGGTTGTAAATTAAGCAAATATGGAATTGATCTTCTTCACATTTCTATTAAGTGGATCAATGTACTTATTTATTTTTACATCAAGTTAATCTACAATACAGACAAGACACCTTTCATAGTAGGTCTAACTTAGCTTAGATTTTCCTTTCTAGGTAGATTTTGTTTTAAACTCAACACACTTTGTTTTCCTTCATTGGAAGACAAATCCTTTTAGGATCAAAACCCCAAGTGCCAACGAAGGCCTTTGTATCCATGGGAGATCACCATCCCAAACACCTCGATGATAGGGTAATACTTGTGTAGGATTATCTGAAGCCTTTGGCTGGGTTTTCTTCCTCTATTGTGAGCCTTGGAACCCATTCCAGCACTTTGCACACCCTGCACACCCGAGGAATCAACAGGACGGTATGGATTCTATAGCATGGATTTGGGATTTACTGATGTTCAGATAAGCCGTCTGGTCATGCTGGATTTCAGAAAAATCGTCATTGTCAAAGATGGCATAAATCCGTGACCAATCTAGCATATAGGTTTCAGAAACCCTCCCATTGGTGCCAGAGAAGATTCCACTATTTGGGTCTTTGTTTTTTAGTTGGCCCATGACAGTTTTGGATCTAGGGTTCCTCGACATGATTGAAAAATGGGGTTTTCTGATAAGAATGGAAAAATATTTTAATTAAAATTAATTTTCAATTTCCAAATATTAAGTAGATGATTGACATAGAACATGAGACTTCAACGAAAAATTATTTTAATTAAAATTGATTTTCAATTTCCAAATATTAAGCAGATGATTGACATAGAACAAGAGACTTACTCGTAAACCGGTGGAAAATAACAACAAAGGGGTAGCAAGATAAAATCCGTAGTGAAATTCGTTTACAGAAGGTAAAATTGCAGAGTGAAAATGGTAAAAATATAATTTCACTCTGTGTATTTAACCCCAAAATGTTACTAGTGAATCTAAAACAACACCATAGATCTCAAGCGAATCAATGGTCAAGATTAAATGAAGAAAAAGGTGGATTGCGGAATTGCGGATGCACTTTTCGAAATTTTGTGGCTTAGGCCTTCCGCAATCCGCATTGCGGGTTGCGGGGCGGATGTGAAAATTGAATGTTGGGAAGTTTATCGTTTCTGCAATCTGCAACCACAAGTTGGAAATGCGGAGCAGGAAAAATTATGGGAAAAAATTCGATCTTCCAGCAATCTGCATTGCGGATTGTAGGATTGCAGAATTGAGGGAACGTTTTTAAGAAATTTAGGTATCCGCAATCTGAAATATATTTGTGGGTTCAGAAAAGGCAATGAAATTTTATTTTTTTAAGTTTGGTTTCCGCTTTCCACAATCCGCATTCCGTAATGCGGAAAGGCAGAACTAAAAATCTGATTTTTATTGATCAAATGCTTTCTGCCTTTCGCAATCCGCATTGTGGGTTGCGAAAATGCGGAAGCAAGAAATTAAAACTCTAAAAAATAGGATTCCCGCATTCCAGAAATGATGTATTTCCAAGAAAAACAAGGCTTCCCGCAATTCATGAAAATACATAAAAAAAGCGTTATTTAAAAGTTTTTATTGAGATCAAAGCATGCAAAGGTGAGAATGAAAAACATCAATCATAAAAACCCCCTTCGTAGGTTAAATATTTTCACAATTCCCTCATAAATGAAGGGGTGGTTGAACCTTCTTCTGCTCTGTATTATTTTCATAATAGTTCTAGACTGCAAGAAGGGTCGGTCGATACTTCTTGTGTTCACCATTCTGTATACAGGTGAATTGCTAGATATTGGTGTTCAAAATTATCTAGTAAACGAAGGGGCAGCCGATCCTTCTTGTCGGAAGTCAGGATAAATATTTTTTATATGTTATAATACCCATAAACATATCTATTATTAGACCCGTAACTCTATTATAAGACCCATAAACATATCTATTATGCACACAATTGCGGAAGCATAAGTCTATTATAAGACCCATAAAAATATCTACAACATGTCTTCAACATTTCAGTATTAGTTTCAAAACTTTTACTTAACTAAACCAGTCCATGGCTTTTGAAAACCATACAACCAATTCATGGTTTTGCTTTATTTAACTAAATCATCTCTTTGAACCAAAACAACAAACCAATTCAAAATAATAATGGTAATTATTACTCAGCTCATGGTATTTATAAACCATGCATAATCTAGGTTATGATTTAGAGTTGAACATTTAATCCTCATTATCTTTCACAAATTTTGCACCATAACTCCATTTTAACCATTTTTACCAATTCCTTAAAACTAGGACATTTTCCAGCCATTCGTTAAGTTTCAAATTCAAATATACAGAGAATATGAACAAGTTATTTCCTTCATATTTTTCTAAATGTAACCAAATAAATACTTTAAACAGAAAATGACCATCAATTTCCAGAATTTAATTCAATTCTAGGAATTCTATCTAATGGTTATTATATTCTCAGGGATTAAATTAAAACAGGGAATTTAATATTTCAACCCAGAAAATATGATTTCCCAAAATATAATTCTTTAAAATTTCATCTATACCCAAATTATATTTATTATGCACAGAAGTGCTGCAAACATAATTTCTCAAAGCATCCTTGCAGAGAATTAATATACAGCATAATACAAATTAAAAACCATGAAATTTTAGCATTACTTTCTCTCAAATTATCATTTAACAGAAATTAGAATTTTGAATATACTTATCTAAGAATTTTGTCCTGAAACAAGCAATTGACTACATGTGAGCCACGCTCCACCCAACCATAGAACTTGTCCAACATGTACTATTTTAGCTCCCAAGTCCACCCCCAGATCCGATATCACTACATTAACCAGAAATAAATCATCAACCCCCTCGGCTCACTCACAGGGACAATGTAGAAATAACTGGGAAATATGAAATAATCTCTACCAGGAACAACCAAAACAATAGATTCTAACCAATTCCTTGTCAATTCCGCAATTAACCCACCAGAGCTCCTTCATGTACACACAATGATACACTTCACTGCAAGTGTCGGAATTACACTCGGAGTTTCATGCACAAATTTCCAATTGATTGGTTAATTCAACCAAAGGAAATACAATTCCAGTACATGTTATAAAAACGGGTTGTAAAAATAGAGTTTTCTTCACCTCCGTGAGTTCAAAGTCACACTATGATACACTTCATTGTCCATTACTCCATTTTTCCTCTTCCCCGGAATTTGCCACCCCCCAGGATTTCACCCCAGCATTCCTGGAAAATGAGTGTCAACTTTCAGTTTCCCATGTTGCTATCCCAAAGGAACCACGTTCCCTTCTTTCCTAATTTCCATTAACAACTTGATTAAAATTAATTAAGTTATCCCAAAGTTGTAATTAATAACATTTAATTATTAATCACTCCCCCATTTGTGTTTGGATTAGGAACATGGGTTTTGGGATTTTAACATAAGGTTTAGAAAACAACTTATCAAGGAGACAAGGTACATAGGTAAACCTTACCCCCTCACAAACCTCGGTTAATATCTGGATCTCCTCTTCAGCATATTGCTCACCACGCAGCCAACTAGAAATTTTTAATTAAAATAATAGACACGCTATGTACATACTTCATATGAAAAATGTTTAGAACCTGACTTTTCCCTTTTGGAATGCTACTTTTGACACTTTCAATACTTAATTTTGAAATTTTAAAACAGATTTTAGTACTTTCAAACTTTGATTTTGCATTTTCGAAAACCAAACTCGACACTTTACAAGAATTATAATCACAGTGAAATTGAACATACTAGTACAAACAAACATTCAAGTGTATTATTTAAAAAAATAATTTCATTTTCATTTTATTCACAACTGGCCTCACATCACTCACGCCATTTAGGTGCAGCAACCAATGCCATAATCGATCTAACAAGAATGTGTCATTGATGTTAACACCTAAAAAGTGCTCACTAGATCATTTCCTTATTCACATGACCCATTTGTCCACTTTTCCACCATCTAAGCCTCTAAAGCCAACAAAAGGTCACCAAAAGACCTTAGTACACCCCTTTTCCCACTCAAAAAGATTATTTTTCCTAAAAAAGCATAAAAACCCCTCAAAAAGGATCCAAAATTCCCAAAAATATTAAAAAGGGAATAAAAATATTAATTTTATTCAAAAAAGGAAAAGGAGAGAAAAGTACCTAAACCATGTTGGTTAATACCATTGGGTTCCAAAAAACCACAAACGGTACTCCCCACCACCAAAACCTATAAAAGGGTGGTAGGGCCTCCTCATTTCCCATCCATCCATATTCCTATCCTCATGCTGCCAAAATCTCCCTTGAGCTTTTGGCCATTGTAGCAACCTTGGAGAAAGGACCCTTTGGAGTTTGGAGCTGCTCACCCTTGGAGCTTCTCAACTATCTTCATCACTTGGAGGTATTGTTATTGCAAGCACTTGCTTGCCCCCATTTTCAATACAAATTTATTTTCTATATTTCTTGTTCTTGTTTTTTAATTCAAAAATGCACATGCTAGTTTAGATTAGATTTAGATTTAGTTTATTGTTTTTGCTTAAGATTGAAACTGCTGCTACTAGTTAGTAGGTGCCCATAGCACTAAGCTTGGTTGCAAAACCAAGCCAACAGTTTTTGGCGACTCCGTTTCTTTCGAATTTTTAGATCTCACTTTTGCTTTAGATCTTAGTTTTTGATAGTATTAGTTAGTTTAATTCATAGATATGCCACCCTAGACAGTAGATCCATTGCTGTTCTAGATCTTGGCCCATTTTTTTTTGCCATTAACAGCCCGAAATTCTCAATTTTCGGGTTTGTTTTTCGGCGTCCGCGTACGGCTTTCGCCTCGCGGCTTTTTGCCCAACAGTCGCATGGCTCATCGCGACTGCGCGGCCCCTTTTCCGCGCGGTTCACCGCGGCTTCACGGCCAATTAACATGCTGCACATTGCGGCTTCGCGGACATTTTCCGCGCTGCACATCGCGACTGTGTGACGAAATTCCACGCGGTCCATCGCGGCTTCGCGGCCGAAATCCGCGCTGCCCATCACGACTGTGTGACAGAAACCCGCGCTGTCCATCGCGGCTGTTCTGTCAAAACCCGCAATGCCAATTTTTTTCATTCGACCTATACGTTTAAAAAATTAATTTTTTATTGTATTTTCTGCCCACATAGCACATTTTACAGTACTAAAATTCCAGCATTATTTATAGCCATAGGAAAATTTTACTATTTAGAATGCACTTTTGAAAAAGTCTTCTTAAAAATTTTCAGAAATTGAAAGAAGGATTTATTTGCATTTTATCTAGATTAAAATTTTTGCTGTTTACTTCTTTGATATTTTGCCCATAGCATTTTTTGAAAAAGAAATCCATTTATTTCTTAAAGAAGTCATATTATTTGCTTTCCTATTTCAAAAGATCATTTGTTTTTTGAATAGTTTTTTGCAAAGCATTTAATTTCCATTTATTGAAGAAGTTATATTATTTTCTTTCTTATTTCAAAAGATCCTTTGTTTTTTGAATAGCCTTTGCAAAGCATTTAATTTCCATTTATTGAAAAAGTCATATTATTTGCTTTTCTATTTCAAAAAATCCTTTGTTTTTTGAATACTTAGCATTTACTTTTTCAATTTCAGTTTAAAATATCACACGTGCACCCACTCAAACACATAATTTAAACTGAGCCTTAAAACTTACCCTAACTTCAACCCACTTTTAACCCCACTTGGGGAACATTAAAAGAACTTTGTAGCTAGGTAGTATTGAGGGGATAGGTGTTCCAATAACACCCCTCAGTTATTACATCTGACACATAGCTGTTGTCCATTAGGGAACCAAAATCTCCTAGTATTTATTGGCATGGTCATAACCAGTTTATCGGAAGGCCTCTCCCCTAGGAGGGTTGAAGTCATGAGGATGGTTCCAGAAGTCTGAGTGGAATACCGAAATCCATTCAGTAACCAAAGGCTACCATTCGCAGTTCTCGGGATATCCCTGTATGGGGATATTGCGGTAAAAGGACCAAACAGCAGATTTACCTTTTCTGGACGTGTCATGAATGGAGTATCCTAGTTGCCATTCTTTAGGATTGATTACCCGGTGTCCCTCCCGGTAGGGGGATATCTAGCCGTTGACTCAACACTCAATATTGTCTGACTTGGATTTCATCACCTTGCAGAGAATATCGTTTGTTGGTTCACAATACTTTTAGTTAGGTGTTTGCATGATATAATCCACCTTTGGTCTAGTAGCACCTATTTTTTCTAGAAACTGTTTACATGTTGGTACTTTGACCATTTTTTGCATCCCTCCACTTATTATAGCACAGCTGCTATAATAAGTGCTTTTTGAGGTTGATTTTTTGGCCTGAGAGCCATCATTTTCACTCCCCTTCTTGCACCCTTGGTTGCATTAGGGTTTTGAGTTTTTTATACATTACCACCTTACACTAAACAATTTTTTCACAAAAAACTTATTTCTCACCATTGAGAATTTTAGACGCTCTCGTCGTCTTTAGGGTGAACTCCCAGAGTTCAGTCTACTTGGCTCACCACGTCACCGACACCGAGCCTTATCCCTTGACTCGACACATCGTCGGTCAAACAGACAGTCATCCGATTCTGACACGTCTCACTTCACATTTGATTTTGAGGCAGAATCCCAAAACCCTACCAAGTTATTACCAACCAACCTCATGGCTGGGACACAATTCGACCCACTTTTTACCATCACCATAGGTGATACATCCACAGACCCTTCTGCTGCGGTGCCATCCATGGCAATAACCACCCCCCTGGGTATGCCTAATATGGGGGACACTCCATTTTTAGGAATGCCCAACACAGGACCACCTCCTATTACGGGTATGCCGAACATAGGGGTCACACCCCCTCTCATTTCCACAACCCATATCCCAGGAATCCCTATTGCTATTCCTAACCCTGGTGTAACCCATGTTGCACTTGGAAACGCTGGCCCTTACCAGACCACAGCTATTGGAGGACATATACATTCAATACCTAGCATACCTTTAGGCGCTACTAGACCCCCACATCATACCACCATGACTAGTCATGTCCCAGTCACTATGCTACATTCATCTGCTAGCTTACCATACATGGCAAGTCTAAACTTACCAGACTTAGCCAAGTTAACCAATGATCCTATCAGACACGAACCTGTGTGGCCTCACATGCCCACCAAACTCCCCTTTGACATCCCTAAGTTTGAGGGCAAGGCAGGTGAGGACCCCCAGAACCATATTATGTCCTTCCATCTATGGTGTTCCTCCAACTCCATAGTGGACGACTCTGTCTGCCTCCGTCTGTTACAGTGCACCTTCACTGGCTCTGTAGCTAAGTGGTATATCGAGCAGCCCCATGGCACCCATGCCACCTTTACCTCCCTCGCCTCGACCTTCCTGCAGTTCTTCGAGTTACTTGTCCGCTATGATGCGGGAGTCAAGATCTAGCCCTGCTAGCTTATTATGCACCGCAACCTGCTCCCGCACCTGTGGTAAACCAAAATCCTCCCACTGCTCAAGGGCAAGTGTACACACAACACAACCAGCCCCAGCACCAAAACAACCAGCGCAACCAGGGTGGGAAACCAAACCGTGGAAGAGGACGTAACCGCGGAAACAACCAACAACAACATCAAGGTCCTCCACCTCCCAATCCCCCGCAAAATAACAACGCTACTCCTCCTAACCAGAATCCGGATCGTAATCCTAGGCAGCCCAAAAATAGTAACCTTAGAACAAACCATCCTTGTTCTATTTGCGGGGTCTATGGCCATTACACACATGCTTGCCCACATTTGGAGCAAGCTCAACAACTCTGGACTGACGATGCCAATCGTCAAGGACAAGCGGCTCCTCAACCGCCACCCAACCCTCCACCACCTCAACATCAACCTTGGTGCTGCGAAACCCCTTTCCAAACCAAGGTGTAGTGAACACTCAACCGTTAGCTCCCCCTCAGGGCAACGCGCCACCACAAAAAATCACTTATGCCGCTCCTGATCAACCCATGTTTGATTCAGATACCCACCACTTGTTGATGATGTCATCCGCAGAGGCCAACCTCCAAACTTGACGGAACCAATATGGCTCCACCCCTGAAGCCCCTCCCGTCGACAAGAACACTAATGTCCATCCCATAGATTAGATGTTACGTATACCTCCGGCTCCACTCGATGGCGCTTCTAAAGCACCTCGCTTCCCACTTCGTCGCATCAACAGTAATCCCAATGCTCGTGCTGCGTCGAATTACAACATTGTAGATGACTTAGCCCAGTCTCCTGCAGCCATGTCTGCTTTAGAAGTCTTGAAAAACTGTCCTTCACAGTGCAAGACTTTACTCTCTGCCATTGGCGCTATTGACCCCAATAATTCACAATTGATGACATTCGATTCGGACCAATCCAAACCACGCTTACCTTCTACTTTAGCGTTCCAAGTTTCTGTTTCCGTTCGGAATCTTGTCATCCATCGGTGCATTATCGATGAAGGGGCCTCTACATGCGTCATGTCTACATTCGTTTGGAAGAAGTTGGGATCCCCTACTCTCCAGCAATCAACCACTGCATTGCGAGCCTACGACGGCCGTTCGGCTCAACCCCAAGGTCTCTTAGCTAATGTCCCCGTCCAGCTGGCAGGTAAAACCGTGCTCATCGACATTGAGGTCATCAATGCCCAACTCAATTATAACCTCTTACTTGGTCGGAGCTACATGTATGCCATGCGGGCTGTTGCCTCATCCATTTTCCGTACTATGATGTTCCCCCATGAGGGACACGTGGTTAAGGTCGACCAACTTACCTACTACGATCCCAAGGCCCCCGCCACACCTGAAAATGTTCTCCCCATGGTTGAACAACCTGTTTGTGGTGCAACTACCTCGTTCGTTTCCTCAGTAGGACCCGGACTTTACTCCGAGGCGCCGATGACTTCTACATTCCAATCTATTCCACCATCGTCACCGGAGACCCACGTTGCTGACCTCTATACTCTTTCATAGAATACACAAACACCCGGTAATCAACCACCCTTGTTCCCTAAACCACCATTGGTCCCTAGTCACATCGGTGTTACACCCATCCACACAATCCCCTTTCTATTCCCTCCCTCGGGCATAGTAAGCGCTCCGGTTATGGCTACCCTCAGTCTCCTCGGGTTAACATTGGGATTACCCGTGTGGTATATTTCGCCTCCCGTTCCCCCGCCGACACCAAATGTCATCCTGCAACCGGTGCAACCCATTGTTACTTCTACTCAACCACCTCCCGGTATCACTACTCCTTCGTCATCTACGAATCCCCCTCCACTCATCAGGCCCACAACCATACACTGTGGTACCCCCACCCAAGGCAGTTAAACCTCCCCCCGTATTCCGTGCTCCTCCAAAATGCTCGTTGTGTGATGAGTTAGGCCATCCAACCCATCAGTTTCCACATTTACCTGCATTACAGGAACACATGCAAATGCTTGACGACGACCCCAACATCCCGGTTGTCAAAATCGACTCAAACCCCATGCCTCGTGATAAATCACTACGTACCAACCACCCTTGTGCGATATGCGGTATTTACGGCCACTACTCACATCACTGTCCTGACATCCCAGATTACATAGCATCTCTCTATGAGATGAATAATTTGTACCTTGAGACGGAACCTCCCACAATTGAGGAGATCTTCCCTCCCGTATCATCCTCATTCGAAGAGATTAACACCATTTATATGATCTCTTCGACTACCCAAACCTCGTCAACTGACTTGACCACTCATAGCTTCCTCAATGATGAGGAGATTCTCGAGGCTCCTACTGCTCCTGATGCCTCTCAGGAAATTCACATGGCCAATATTTCTCCCGTCATCCACATTGACATCTCTGACCCACATGGTGCCCTTCATACCATTACGTTAGGAACTTCCCACAGTGAGCATGAAATTGGAGAATACAAAAAACTGTTCCAAGAATTCACTGATGCCTTTACTTGGTCAGATACTGAAATGCCTGGCCTTGACCCCGCCATTTATACAATCTCCACTGGATACCCTTCTGTCCAGTCGGCCCCTTCCATTGATCCCGTTCGCACACATGTTCCCCTCTGCTACGTCAGTTTCACTGATGGTGCAAGCCGTTGGTCCCCCAATCTGGCCTCCGCAGCTTGGGTAATATATTCCCCTTTACATGAGTTGATCCACATCGACGGAGTGTGTTTAGGTGCTGCCACCAACAACCAAGCTGAATACGACGCCGTGACCGATCTCTTGGCTGCATCTCTCCAATTGAGCATACGTCACCTTAACGTTTTCCTGGACTCACAACTCCTTGTTTCCCAGCTCAACAATGATTACCACGTATGCAATCCCTGCCTTTTCAGAAAATTCCTACACACTAAAAAAATGGTTAGACAGTTTGAATCAATTTCATTTACACACGTCCCAAGGAACCTCAATAGTGTAGCGGACCATATGGCCAACAACATTCTAGACTGGCACACTAATCACATCATACCATAAACGAATAATGCATCCACATGCATAACATGTGCCTCCACGGGCATATACCGAAACAAAATATGCATCCACGTGCATAACATGTGCCTCCACGGGCATATACCAAAAAACAAAATGTGCATCCACGTGCATACCACGTGCCTCCACGGGCATATACCAAAAAAAAATGTGCATCCACGTGCATACCATGTGCCTCCACGGGCATACAGAAAATCAAACATGCCTCCACGGGCGAACGAAAAGACAACAAGTGCATCCATGTGCATACACGACTATATACCAACATCAAATATATATATATATATATATATATATATACATATCACCATATAAGTCAATACATGTCAGAGGTGCCCTCAGTACCCAATATAAAAAAACTACATCAGCCGTACAAAAAGGTGCTTCCCCATATGCTCATCAGCATTTGGGGGCAAGTACATATCATCTAGTCATCAACATCCCTGGGCTCCTCTGGCGCCTCCTCCGATGGTCCCGCCGGATCATGCCGAGCCCGGACTCACCTCTCCGCCGGCCCCGCTGGATCATCCCGTAATCAAATCCTGTCCTCCGCCAGCCCTTCCTGCTCCCGTCGAAGCCTATCCCTCAACTCGGCCGCCATCACTGCTACTTTCAACAACATCAAGCGCCACTCACGAGGCACCTCGAAACATCGCTCAACAATGTCCCGATCTAGGTCCCTCCAACCATCCTCTGGGAACCCTGCTACAATCATACCTAGTGTCTCTCGGACACCATCAACATCATCATCTCGAGGGCCAACCCCTCGGCCACGAGCCCCAAATCCTCGACCAGTTGGAGGCGGTACCGCTGCGCGAGGGGGGAAAACCACCATTGCCCATCCCCTGCGAGCCACATAATCAGCCGGTGGTACAGGACCAATATCTGCACAATGCAAGTAAACCATCATATGCATATCTAACTATAATCATAGCCAATAAATCTACAAACACATGATATAGTAGAGAACAAAACGTACCATCTAAACCCCAGGCCTATCCCTGGGCTCGCGGCATCTTAGGATCTCCTCGATAATCCATACCAGCGTATGGATAGTCCTCAATCACCAGGGGCATCTGCTCCCACTGCTCGTAAATCTCCTGTGAGATGAAACCCCGGATACCACCACCTCCACGAGGCATCATCTGCCCCCACCGCACCATGCGCGGCTCACTAACCAAACCATCACGAATGGGCACCCGTGGTCACAAAGTCAGTACCCGCTCAAAGAAAAAAGAACACAGAAAGGAGGCATAACAGAAATCTCCCCCCTCCCGGCTGGCCTTGTCCAGATCTCTTCGGACACCAGCTAAGAACATCTGAGCCCATGCATAATAAGTCCCCCTCAACACCGAATCCACCATCATCGTTTGTCCCCCTGACAAACGATGTGGTGCCGCGGCACCCAGCACCCGCAGCACACATGCCCCAATAGCCCTCATGTCCCACTCTCGCAGAGATCTCAGACTCAACGAGCTGTTCTGCAAAATAGACCCAGGGACACAGAAGGTCTCCAGGAGATCCTCCATGTCAACATCTGTCGGGATCCTTGGCAGAAGATCCCCCACCTCCCCTAAGCGAGGCAACCCAGTAAGAAAATAAACATCTGTGAGGGTGATCTCCAACCTCTCACCTCCAACAACAAAAGCACCCTCTGCACGCACACACCAGCTCACCAACTTGTTCAGTAATGGTCTTACTGAACGCATTGGTGGAACCTGAGCGAACTTCAAGAGTCCACTCACTGCCAGGGTCTGCCGGACCCCCTGATCAGTCCAAATCCTCTCCATCAGATCCTCGTCTATCTCACGCTCTCGCCATGAAGTCAATGGTCTCCTCAACATCCTGCCAAAAAACAGAAGAAATTTTTAGCACCAGGGAAAAATTTTCAAAAAACACCATCGCGGCTTTTCCACCAAAAGCCGCGATGATCATCGCGGCTTCCATACAAAAACGCGCGATGATCATCGCGGGTATTGTCCAGACAGTCGCGATGAACATCACGACTGTCTCTCTAGAACTCGCGATGAACATCGCGGCTTTCAACCTGACAGTCGCGATGAACATCGCGACTATCAGCCTCAAACCCACAATGTCCATCGCGGCAAAGGAGCCGAAACCCGCGATATTCCACGTTGGAAGGCCAACATGAAATTTCGCAGCCTTCGGGGGCCCGCCGCTAACCAAAAATGACATAATTGAAAAGGCTAAGGCGAATAGAGTTACCTGAAACTCGCAGAATTGAAAACCAACAGTGAAATCTCCTGGAAATCAAGAAAGAGCTCTAACTGCTCTGCCAAACTCACACGTAACAATGACACGTCATATGGGCCCCACGCCCTATTTATAGAGATTCTACCATTGTTTAAACAACCATTCCGGTGTCACACGACGTCCGTTTCTCAAACCGTTGGTACCATTGGAATCAGAGCAGCGAGAACTTCATGGCAGTTCTTTCCTTTTCCTGTTTTCACCAGGTCCATTTTTTGACCATTTTATCACGCCCTCATTGCCTCAGTTTGCGTGCCACATCAGTCATCATCCATTTTTGGCGAGTCTTATATTGTCGGATTCATTTTTCTGCGCTCGTGATGATGCTTGAGATCATTTCTCACTCTCACGCCCAGTTTTTTCGGGCATTTTTTTCCATGCCCCCTTGTCGCCTCGGTTTGCGTACCACATCGACCGTCGTCCGTTTTTTACGAACCTTATATCGCCAGATCCAGTTTTCCACGCTCGTGATGATGCTTGAGATCATTTTTTGCTCTCACCTCCAGATTTTTAGGGCATTTTTCCATGCCCCCTCGTTGCCTCGGTTTACGTGCCACATCGGTCGTCGTCCGTTTTTGGCGAGTCTTATATCGTCGGATTCAGTTTTCCGTGCTCGTGATGATGCTTGAGATCATTTCTCGCTCTCACACCCAGTTTTTTCGGGCATTTTTTCCCATGCCCCCTCGTCGCCTCGGTTTGCGTGCCACATCAACCTTCGTCCCGTTTTTCACGAACCTTATATCGCCGGATCCAATTTTCCGCGCTTGTGATGATGCTTGAGATCATTTCTCGCTCTCACACCCAGATTTTTTGGGCATTTTTTCCATGACCCCCTCGTCGCCTCAGTTTGTGTGGCACATCAGCCGTCGTCCATTTTTTGCATGCCTTATATCACCGGATTCAGTTTTCCGCGCTCGTAATGATGCTTGAGATCATTTCTCGCTCTCATGCCCAGATTTTTTGGGCATTTTTACCATGCCCCCTCGTTACCATCGTTTTGCGTGCCACATTGGCCGTTGCCCCTTTTTGACAATCTTTATGTCACCGGATTCATTTTTCCGCACTCATGATGATGCTTGAGACCTTTTCTCGCTATAATCAATCCCTTTTTTGTTCGGTATAATTTTACCCCTTTTTCAGGCTGAGCAATCCCTTTTACGAAAAAGGCACTTAGGGAGTTTTTGTTAAGCTCTTTTCTGACTCCTAAAACAATGAAAAGATCGTCGAGCAACCCTTGCTTCCTTTCATGCTCGCTAAACGTATTTGAAATGGCTTCTACCTGGTATAAGTTTACCCCTTTTCTGTACCTTGTAGACTAATTACGAAAAAGGAATACTCTAGTCACACCGGCTATTAAGAGTTCTCCATCTGCATCACTTTATGCTTTTTCGGGCCTTGGAGACTAACTACGAAAAAGAACACCAATGGAGTCCACTTACCGCATTTTAGACTCTCTAAATATGAAAGCGACCACGAGCAATCACCATCCTAGGCTCGTAAAACCAACAGGACAATAATCATAACCACTACAGAGTCTTCTTATCATTTTTAGACTCCTTAAAAATGAAAGCACCAATGAGCACGAACAGTCCTGGGCTCACAAAATCCATAGGACAGTACCATTTCATGAGCACACTTTTATCCCTTCTTAGAGCTCATTAAAACTACGAAGAAGGACCCAATGGTGCTTCTCGGTGCCACAACAGATCACGTCTACTCATATGGCAGCTTCCCCATTTTGGTCGCCTTTGTTCAGAGTATTTTGTAGTATGTCACCCTGAGAACCCCTCGACAGCACCCATCAGCTTGACCCCCCCCCCCCCCCCCCGATTCAATACATACCCTTCAGTCTTTAAAAGCAATGATACCCACACCTACAAGTCAGTTCCCTATGCCGCCAGGTCAACCATGTCATCATGCTCTGAATGAAGGAAGTTTGAGTCTACCCACTATATGACCCCAGTTACTTCCCATCCCCACAAGTATGTCAGTCCTACCATCAGTACTACCACACTTCAGTTTTACACCTCGCGCTCCTATCAAGGAAACATCATTGCCTTGTTAGTTGCTGGTCTCCCTCTGTCGACGACAACCAAATTTATTCCAGAGGATAGACCTAGAGGTCCCTGTGTCTTGGACTCATCAACATTTATGATGACTGCCTACAAATCATTTCGAGAAGAGTCCTCAGTGCTTCTCCAAATGGTTGTTTCTCACATGCTCAACTTCAACACCTTGATCGCATCGTTGAGACTCGCACAGGGAATGGGTTCGTTCAGTTATTAGTCGAAGACCCCGGATACCATCTGACTCCTCCACATTTGAGAGTCTACCTATGGATACAACCAGTTACACTTTTTCTATAGTATCCGGGTTGCACATGGCGACAATATTCAGATGTACCCCAATTTCATACTCCCTTGAGTATACAGTTACATTAATTCTCAGAGATGACTCACAGTCTTTGAGTCCCCTACAGATGTTGGACACATTCAGTTTCAGCAGTTCATCAGTTATTCCAGTGTATTAGTTATTGAGATCAGTCATGATATGATCATGAGTACATCCCAAAATGATGTCCCCTCTAATCCATTATGATGTATCAGCAGATTTTTTATGTATTTTCTCAGGTCCCCCTTCTTGGGACTAATTGTTTATATATGTCTTGATACAAGCATGGGTATGCCCTTCTCGTTTATTATCAGGATTATTCCTCATTCATATTGAGGCCATGTAATATTGTTTATTTTTTGCAGCTTCCAAGGGCCGTGGATCCAGTCTCCAATCAGTCTCTTCTCCTCCGCAAAACCCCAGAAAAAAGACAAAAGAACTATGATGTCTATCGGCCATACGATGAGCTCCTGCCCTCACACATCAGGGGGCAATCTGTTAACACCTAAAAAGTGCTCACTAGCTCATTTCCTTATTCACATGACCCATTTTTCCACTTTTTCCACCATCTGAGCCTCTAAAGCCAACAAAAGGTCACCAAAAGACCTTATTACACCCCTTTTCCCACTCAAAAAGATCATTTTTCCTAAAAAAAGCATAAAAAACCCTCAAAAAGGGTCCAAAATTCCCAAAAATATTAAAAAGAGAATACAAATATTAATTTTATTCAAAAAAGGAAAAAGGAGGGAAAAGTACCTAAACCATGTTGGTCAATACCAATGGGTTCCACAAAACCACAAATGGTATTCCCCACCACCAAAACCTATAAAAAGGTGGTAGGGGCTCCTCATTTCCCATCCATCCATATTCCTATCTTCATGCTGCCAAAATCTCCCTTGAGCTTTTGGCCATTGTAGCAACCTTGGAGAAAGGACCCTTTGGAGTTTGGATCTGCTCACCCTTGGAGCTTCTCAACTATCTTCATCACTTGAGAGGTATTGTTATTGCAAGCACTTGCTTGCCCCCATTTTCAATACAAATTTATTTTCTATATTTCTTGTTCTTGTTTTTTAATTCAAAAATGCACATGCTAGTTTAGATTAGATTTAGATTTAGTTTATTGTTTTTGCTTAATATTGAAACTGCTGCTACTAGTTAGCAGGTGCCCATAGCACTAAGCTTGGTTGCAAAAACCAAGCCAACAATTGACATCTTGGAAAATATAAGTTTTTGTTATAATATAGTTCCCTTCCTCGTTACAAACACTTTTTTCTTTCAAGTCATCTACAATCATTGTATTTGTAGCATCCCAACCATGGATCAAAATGTCCCAAACTTTATTTAACATAATAATACAAAAAAGCATAATTGTATTATTTAACAAAATACTTTCATTTTCATTTTATTCACAATTGGCCTCACATCACTAACACCATTCAGGTGCAGCAAGCAAGGGCATAATTGATCTAACGAGAATATGTGATTGACATCTTGGAAAGTGTAAGTTTTTGTTATAATACAGTTCCCTTCCTCGTTACAAACATGTTTTTTCTTTTGAGTCATCTACAATCACTATATTTGTAGGATCCCATCCATGGATCAAAATGTCCCCAAACTTTATCTAAAGGATTTCGAAATACTTAAGGATTTCCATCACCCTGATAACCCTCTCTGGATATGCAAGAACAATCTTCTTGTGTTAAAATTACTCTAAATTGTTCCCCTTTGCAATCTCGTTCTTTGTAATAATGTTGGAAAAAAATCGTCAACATTTTTTTGTTGTGCAGATGTCCATACCCCAGCTTCAAATATACTAAAGCATTTTCAAAAAATTCCCTTAATCCTGGACATATAAAATAATACTTTGTGGTTGATTCGATATCTGATGTTTGTGTCAATCCGAATTTCGTTTTTTTTTTTAATGTGTGTAACAAAACTCCATTGAAATTGAAAATAATCAATGGTTTACTAGAAATATATCTTCTAGTACTATCTATAAACAAAAAAAAACACGCACACACAACCCATTCAATAAAATATTATGGTTCAATGTTTCTAAGTATATTGTTTTCATGTTCAACAATTTTTTGAAACATGTTACCAGATACATGGTACGATGTCCATAAATAATATGAGAATTGTGCAATAAAACTTACATCAATTAAATGTAGAAGTTGTCAAAAATATACAAATCACTAAATGAATTTTTTGTATAATATGACGGTCATTTGAAATTGAATGCCTTTAACCAATGCCCCATTTTTTAATGAGGCCCGAGATAATTCAATAGAGAACACAACATTTTTTTTATAGTTATTTCTCTCTCTTTTGAACCGTCAAATGACCAACTAGTTGGCATTTTCAATCATTTTTCCTTACTATTATCTATTGATTGATATTGCCCTTCATCTATAAACAACATGTCCATTTTTTTTATATATATCCATATTGGATAAGTACATCCTTGAATGACTTTGTGTATATGTTCGGTACTTCACCAACATTATAGTATGCATACATTGAGTAATTATAAATAGTACTAAGTCTACATTGCTCTCAAACCCAAATAAATACAAAGTATTCACTCTTCAACCATTCAAATATACCACGGAATTTTTTAATTTCCATGTTGTTGAGAGAGAAAAACTATAGAGCAACGTCGAAATGCTCTCTGGAAACACTGATAATATCAGTGCTAAACATTCGCGCATAACAACGATAGCAATTATGGACAAAATGAGGTTGTTTGGAAGAATCTTCAATGTTGGATAACCTCTGAACTCCAAAGAGCAATCCCTCTACTCCCAGTACCAATAGTTTCATTTGCGGTGATATCCAGACTGCATACAAGAACCGTGACTCTATATATAAGAACAAAAAAAACACTTCATTCATGAAGTTAATGATCACAAACCTGCAACTGTAAATGAAGATGTTGATTTCCAAATATTAATACAAAAATCACCCAAAATTTCACAGATTCAAATGATTTAGTAAAAGCATCACACTGAACTAATAATATGTTAGATTCAAACGAAAATAACGTCTCCGAAAAAAAACCAGAAAACACATTGAATGATTTAAAATAGGCAAGGATAGGTTACATCTAGAAATAGGCAATGATAGGTTAAATTTGATGGTTGTCACTCAACTAGAAGAAGGCATTGAAGGTTATGGTATCAGTTGATTCATGCATTTTACTAAAACTCTGCCAAAGTCGATATACCAATTCACTATCTGTCCTAGCGGACGATGCAATAAAGGGATTACTCAAAATACAGTTTTCACATGGATGTGCTTTCACATCATCACCCTCCAAAACAATAATTGATGTATTACTTTCCGAAGTTTTCGTTGGGTACTCCTCCCACACACGCTCCATATTTTTTTTTGTATTTCCTTCTTTATAGTAGGTACATCTCTCTTGAAACCAAAAAAATAAAATTTGTTCCCCATATGATTTTTCTGCACTGCCTGCCCTCAAAATTTTTGTAAACAGTGACTTCCCCTCATTGACCCCACATTTAGATGACCAAATCCCAACATTGAATTTGGAAAGACATAATCCAAAAAATTGAATGGCATATGTTCATGAATCATATGAAGTTTCTTTATGTTTAAATTCAAATTCACCTTTAGTAATTTCTTCCCCCTTCACTACAACAAAATACTCTTTTGGGGGCGGTTTTGGCTTACAACAGTTTTGCTAAACCCCCCACCCAAAGTGTTTTTAGGTCTTTGGGGGAGGTTCTTAAAAAGCCCCCTCAAAAGTCCCAAAAATTGGACTTTTGGGGGCAGTTTTTACAAACCCCCCCCAAAAGTCCAATTGTCAGGACTTTTGGGAGCGGTTTTTTAAACCCCCCCCCCAAGTCCAATTCTTAATACTTTTGGGGGTGGTGTTTTAAACCCCCCCCCCAAAAAAAGGTCCAATTCTCAATACTTTTGGGGCAGTTTTGAAAAACCCCCCCCAAAAGTCTAATTCTTGGGACGTTTGGAGGCGGTCCTTAAACCCCCCCCCCCCCAAAAAAGTCCTTAGAATTTGACTTTTGGGGGCGGTTTTTAAAAATCCCCCCCCCAAAAGTCCAAAAGTCCAACAGGAGTTTTGGGGGGGGGTTTGGAAAGACCCCCCCAAAAAATTCTTGTTGGAATTTTGGAATTTTAGGGGGGGGGGGGGTGGAAATGTTGATGTATATGTAACTTCGCAATTTATTTCACATATATGTATATTGTATTCCTATAGAGATGTTATTATTCCTCTATACGGAAGTGGTTGTATTCCTATAGAGATGTTATTATTCCTCTATACGGAAGTGTCGTCATTTATATTGTAAGTGTCGTAACTTATACTTGATGGGTTATTAGACCACCTTGTTGGGGTCGGCCTTGTATAAGTCATGTGGGTCAAAGGGTTATTAGACCACCCTATTGGGGTTCGGCCCAGTCAGCATTATGTTATGTGGTTAAGTTCAAGCCTACATGAGTTAGGTAAAACGCAAGTCAAGTCAAGTATAAATAGAGTGCGGAGGCACTCTATTTACTCACTCACTTCTCACTCATGCACTCAAGGAGGAGTGGCGCACTTATGGAGGAGGAGGATCTGCTGCTAGGATATGTCTATCTCTTATGGTTGGTTGTATCATTGCTCTATCTATCTCTGAGGAAGTTATTGGGGTTTTTCACCTTTATGGTTTTCCCCAAGTAAATATTTGTGTCTCTTGTGTGCTTGCATTATTGTGTCCATGATTGATATGATGTAGATATGCTGTACATGTTGTTCTATCAGTTAAGATCCTAGATCAGATTGAAGTAAATTCTGAAAATTTAACATGGTGTCAGAGCTAGCCTGAAAGAAGGCATGATATGGCATGTATGACACTTGTTGCACTTACGATGCTAGGGCTTGATATAGAAAAAACCAGTCATCGTAGCACTTTCGCTATAAATCCGTTTTGGCAAATTTTTCGGATCTGAAATATTTACAGGTCAAAGTTGAAATCCCCATGTACCTTGTGTCCTAGGGAAAACCTCTAATTCGTTGTACTTTGGGATTTATGATCTGTACAATATAGGGTTTCCGCCTCTTCCAGATCTGAGTCAAAATCAGGTGACCTTGGGAAAAAGGTCATAACTTGGGCTAGGAAGATCCAAATGAAATTTAGTAAAAAGTGATAGGCATTACACAGACTGTACTATCTCAGGAAAATTTTTTAGAGGCCGACGTTAAACCAATGACACGTGGCACTCCGTACAAGTTTGCTCTCCTGTATTATCCCATAAATAGGTCATGTTGCGACAGTTGGCATAACTCTCTCTCAGAGAGTCCAATTGAGGTCAGACCTATCAGGATGGAAAGATAATAGGGTGATATATCTCAGAAAACGATTTCAGATGCTGAAGCTCATACAGTGACATGTGGAAATCCGTACAAGTTCACTCTCCTGTTTTATCCCAAAACACGTCACGTTGCGACATTTGACATAACTCTCTCTCAGAGAATCCAATTGAGGTCAGACCTGTCATGATGGAAAGATAACAGGTCAGGCTATCTTAGGAAACTTTTTCAGACCCTGTGGATTGAAAAGTTTCGAGGTACACCAGAAACAATCAAGTACATATTTCTGTCAAAACATAATTATTTTTGAGTACCTTCATTCATGGCTTCCGGAATTTAGGGCTTCGTAGAAAGTTGGAATTTTTGTAATCGGAGGCCACGGATGGATGCTACTCATCAAAATAGAAATTTAGAGACCAAGATCAGAATTTTTGGTTGGGAAAAAGGCCGGGCTTGTTCAGACCCTAGTTTGGGACTTTGATCAGAAAAGTGGAAAATTAGGGCTTCTGTAAAAATGAGAATTTTTGAAATCTGTGACCATGGCTGGAAGATCCTTAGAAAAATAGAAGCTTAGAATTTGGATCAAACCTTTTGATTGGGAAGAAGAGTGGGCTTCATCAAACCCTAGTTCAGGGTCACGTCCAGTGAATCCGGAAGTTTCAAAGGCAAAATCGAGGAGTGAAACTTGGCAGTTTTCAAATTCTAAATATACTAGCTTGATCAGCTCATCAAGGTGCATATTTCTATCCTTTCGGAAGTTTGAAATTCAAAGTTTGAATTTTT
Organism: Larix kaempferi; assembly: GCA_027924585.1. Taxonomy (NCBI): domain Eukaryota; kingdom Viridiplantae; phylum Streptophyta; class Pinopsida; order Pinales; family Pinaceae; genus Larix; species Larix kaempferi. Next base: position 9,409,321 of record BSBM01000922.1, read on the forward strand.
GGGGTTTCTCTGACAAACCCATATCCAGCTCCAGGTCCAGTTCTTGCAAATCAAGTGGATTGGGTTAATCCTAGAAGAAGATGGATTGATTATTTGCATGAGTGAAGAAGTTCCTGTTTGAGAGGGAGATGAGGCTAAGGCCTTACATAAGAAGATTACAAGCGACCTCGACAGGTATGACTCATCGAGGTATGTTTCGATATTTGTTCATGATTAAGTTTATGGTATGATTGTACTAATGTATTATGGTGTTGGATGAGGTCTATGTTGTCTACTAACATGAAAGGTACACCAAGAAAGACAAATCATGTTCTGGTTCAAGAACATATGATCATGATGACATGAGGACAAAGATTCATCCATTGTCATGGATATCATAGAAGATCCATTTACGAGGTATCTATAACTTGGTTTTATAATGAGATATACAGGTTACTAGCACAAGTGATTGAAGAAGAACAAGAAGACATCATGTGAATATGTTAGACATAACTAGCTAGCATGCTAATCCAGGTATGTTTTTCCTATATCAAGATAGAATCCTACCTTGTGTTAGGATCTTATACTATTGTTGATAATGATTATTCATGAAGTCATAGGTTTGAATAATCACAGGTTTTATGCATATTATATCTCTTATCTTGATTAATGATTCAACTAACCCGAAGAGTCATAGGTTTGAGTAATTACAGGTTTAGACATATTATGCTTCTTATGATTTGACTAACCATAAGAATCCTACATAAACCTTGAATGATAATGCTTATTATTTTTGTTTGAAATGATCATGACTTTACATGCTTGAGATTATTGTGCTTAAATAGTATACTAATGAATGTATGATTTTATATGAGTTCACAAGGATATCACAATCGTGATACTACTAAGCATGCATAGGGACCAAGGATGAATATGAGTTCAAGAATAGGTAATTCAAGAAGCAAAGATCAAGAGGGAGTACACTCCAGTGGTTTATGCAAGGATGCAGATATTCAGAGGGATTTGACCATCTCTCTACACTCCACAACAGAAAGGTGTAGAAGAAGCTACTTCATATTAGGACTCCAGCAGCTCCTGCAAGGAAGCGAAGACTCGGAGGGAGTCCACCCAACGAACAAAGAAAGATAAGTATTTTGAACATCATTTCTTGCATATTTGTTTGTTTAAATAAAATTGTTCAATGATGTATATGCTCATTTTCCTAGACTTAGGATATGTATTGTGCATATTAGAATAGTTGCATTGATGAACAGTATACTACTAATATACATGGGTAAGTGGCCTATGGCACTGTACAACATTCCATTGCTACTTATCTAGAATGAAACCTCTTTGCTGACATGTTGGGAGTTGTGCACACTCTTAACGATGTTCTGGTAGAGATTGGAAGGCATCTAGAAAGTTACGGGATATGGATAAATGTTGTATTGAAGCATTGGCTAAGATAATTGCATGACTTTATGACATATTTCTTTATGTGTAAGAATTTGTTCTGAAAACTATGAGATGTTTTCTAATCATGCAATTTAACTTGTTGTGTAGGAAAGATCATATGCCATCTCCTACAAAAGAAGAACTACAACATTTGTTCCAGCAACAAAGATATCTATTGAAGATATTGAAGATATTGAAGTTCCCAGGATCTGGGATGGAATGCCATGATCCGTCGATCATGAAGAATGATGTTTGGGACTCAGTCCCAAGACGTGAAGGGAAGTTTGTTATGACTTCCAAATGGAACTATCAGATCAAGCATGTTGCATATGGTAGCATAGAGAAATATAGAAGTGTTGAGATAGAAGATACACCAGATGGATTTCAAGACAGCTTTTTTGAATGGTGTAGTTGAAGAAGAAGTGTATGTGGTGCAACCACTTGGTTTTGAGACACATGATAGGGATTCATATATGTGCAGAACTTGGTATGGTAGGATAGATAGCTTTCTATCCAGTTTGGGCTTTACCAAGAGTAAAGCGGATTCCAACCTTTACTACAAGGTTGAGGAAGGCAATCCAATGATACTACTTTTGTATGTGGATAACCTGTTTGTTACAGGTGAAGATAGATTGATTGCCGACATGCAGCGGAAGCTTACTACCAAGTTCGAGATGAAGAACTTGGGGATGATGCACTATTTGTTTTTGGCATGGAGGTGTGGCAGAGTGCAGATGGAATCTTCCTTAGACAAGGGAAGTATGCAGTAGAGATCCTGAAGAGGTTCGGAATGATGGATTGCAAGGCCATGGCCACACCTATGGCATCAAATCTAAAGCTTCTATGTGATGCTTCATCTGAGCTGGTTGATGTCTCCATGTATCATCAGATGATTGGGTCCTTGATGCACCTGATGAACACGAGACCAGACATTTTCTTTGCTATGAACACATTGAGCCAGTTCCTGAAAGATCCAGGGAGTGTTCACCTGATTGCTGTAAAGCATGTTCTAAGGTACCTGAAGGGTACAGTGGATTATGGGCTCAAGTATGAAGCGAATCAAAAGTTTAACCTGCAGGGTTATGTTGATTCAGATTGGGCTGGCAGTGCTGCAGATAGGAAGAGCACATCTGGGTGCTACTTCAGTATGGGATCAGGTGTGATCTCTTGGTTTAGCAGGAAGCAGTCCTGCATGGCACTGAGTACAGCTGAGGCAGAGTATGTTGCAGCCTGTTCAACTAGCTGTGAGGCAGTATGGCTACGGAAGCTACTGTCTGAGTTATTTGATCTCCTGTTGGATGCTACTGGTATCTTCTGTGATAACTAGAGTTGTGTGAAGCTGTCTGTGAACCCAATGTTTCATGATAGGTCGAAACACATAGAGATCAAATATCACTATATCATGGATATGGTGCAGAGAGGAGCCGTGAAGCTCCTGTATGTTGCGACGGACGAGCAGATTGCAGATGTACTGACGAAGACACTAGCCAGGGTGAAATTCGAGTACTTCAGAGAGAGGCTTGGCGTTCTTCAGATCAAGGACACTTCGAGGAAGAAGTGATGGACACATTTGCTGAAGCCATTCCAAGCATGTTGGAAGGGGGATCCTTCACATGGCGATGGATGTAAGCGCTAGATGATGAGCATCAGGATGATGTTCTGGTTTCTGCTGGATATGATCAGTTGGATCATTTTTATGTATGTATGTATGCATCATGTTGGATGATAGATATGATCAGTTGGATCATTTGTATGTATGTACGCATCATGTTGGATGCTGGATATGATCGGTTGGATCATGTGTATGTATTTTGTATACGCATCATGTTGGATGCTGGATATGATCAGTTGGATAATTTATGTATGTATGCATCATGTTGGATGCTGGATATGATCAGTTGGATCATTCATATATGTACGCATCATGTTGGATGCTGATAGATACATTGTGTGGATCATGTATCTTTGTATGATCAGGTAGATCATGTATGTTGATGGATACATTGTGTGGATCATGTATCTTTGTATGATCAGGTAGATCATGTATGCTGATGGATACATTGTGTGGATCCTGTATCTATGTATGTATCAGGTGGATACTTGGTGTGCATCAGATGGATGCATTGTATGATCAGGATGATCGTGGATGATGAGCTTCTCCACATGACATACAGCAAGATGTTGCAGTGATGATGATCAGGTTGATCATGTGTACATCAGGATGATGTATGCTGAGTATCAGATGATACTTTGTGGCCGTGGATCAGGTTGTGCAGGTAAGCATGTAATTTGTGCCATGGGAGATATGCAGATGGTCTTTCGAGGTTTTGCCTATGACATGTAATTCGGTGCCCTGGGACATCTGGCAAATGCTCTTTCGAGGTTTTGCTTTGAGAGGACATATAATTTGTGCCCTGGGAGATCTGCATATAATCTTTCGAGGTTTTGCCTATGGCATGTAATTCGGTGCCCTGGGATATCTGGAAGATGCTCTTGCGAGGTTTTGTCTTATGGCATGTAATTTGCTCCTGGGAGATATGGACAGGATGAAAAAGGCCTCAGATGCTTCAGCCAGGTTCTGCCATGACCACATGTAATTTGCTCCTGGGAGATCTGGACAGGATGAAAAAGGCCTCAGATGCTTCAGCTAGGTTTTGTGGTGAGATCACATGTAATGTGCTCCTGGGAGATCTGACAGGTAGAGCCATGTGCTCGTAATAGCCTGCGATGCTTCAGCTAGGTTTTGTGATGGGTCACATGTAATGTGCTCCTGGGAGATCCTAGAGGTAGAGTTGTGTGCTCGTAATAGCCTGGGATGCTGCAGCCAGGTTTTGTGACGCACATAATAAGTCCTGAGGATTCCATAGTATAGCCAGTGATGATGAAGACCTGCAGGTGGTGGGCCTACATCAATATGAAAAAGGACTGGCTCTATAGAACTTTCTATGATGAGTAGATTCAGAGATTGATTAAGATAGTAGCAGCAGTGACGATGATGATGATGACTCGATGACGATTATCCAGTGACGATGATCCAGAGAAGATGACTTGTGCTAGAAGAACTGTGCTGAGAAATACCTTCCTAGTTAAGAGGGAGTGTTGATGTATATGTAACTTTGGAATGTATTTCACATATATGTATATTGTACTCCTATAGAGATGTTATTATTCCTCTATACGGAAGTGGTTATATTCCTATAGAGATGTTATTATTCCTCTATACGGAAGTGTCGTCATTTATATTGTAAGTTTCGTAACTTATACTTGATGGGTTATTAGACCACCTTGTTGGGGTCGGCCTTGTATAAGTCATGTGGGTCAAAGGGTTATTAGACCACCCTATTGGGGGTCGGCTCAGTCAGCATTATGTTATGTGGTTAAGTTCGAGCCTACATGAGTTAGGTAAAAGGCAAGTCAAGTCAAGTATAAATAGAGTGCGGGAGGCACTCTATTTACTCACTCACTTCTCACTCATGCACTCAAGGAGGAGTGGCACACTTATGGAGGAGGAGGATTTGTTGCTAGGATATGTCTATCTCTTATGGTTGGTTGTATCATTGCTCTATCTATCTCTGAGGAAGTTATTGGGGTTTTTCACCTTTATGGTTTTCCCCAAGTAAATCTTTGTGTCTCTTGTGTGCTTGCATTATTGTGTCCATGATTGATATGATGTAGATATGCTGTACATGTTGTTCTCTCAGTTAAGATCCTAGATCAGATTGAAGTAAATTCTGAAAATTTAACAGGAAAGACCCCCCCAAAAGTCTTGTTGGACTTTTGGACTTTTAGGGGGGGGGGTGGAAAGACCCCCCCCAAAAGTCTTGTTGGACTTTTGGGATTTTGGGCTTTTGGACTTTTGGGGGGGGTTTGGAAAGACCCCCCCCCAAAATTCTAACATGACTTGGACTTGTGGGGGGGGGTTTGGAAAGACCCCCCCCAAAAATTCCAACATGTGTTTTGGTGGGGGGGGTTGGAAAGACCCTCCTTAAAGGTTTACTTGATAGTTTTTAAAGGTAGCAGTATAATTCAAATATTATATGTAGTATAATATATAGTAGGATCAGTAAAAGAACAACAAAGCGTAGAAATAATAGACACAATATTTTGACCTTGGAAACCACAAGGGATAAAACACAACAACCTTGTGATAGAGATCTTAGTTCAAAGTACAACATACATCCAAATACATAGTAATCACATATAGCGCCAAAGATAAACCCTAAGAACAAAGGAGAAACTCGTCCAAAGATAGGGAATTAGCAAAGTCGCAGTTGCCAAAAGTAGCAAAAATGGACAAATTTAGGTGTTGCAGTTGCTCGAAATAGGAAAAATAGGCACTTTTGGAGGTGTCGCAGCTGCTCGAAATAGGAAAAATGGATAAATTTAGGTGTTACAGCTACTTGAAATAGAAAAAATAAGCACTTTTGGAGGTGTCACAGCTGCTCAAAATAGGAAAAATAGGCAACTGCTGGAGAGAGCTGATACCGATGGACAACATTGATACCAATGAGCAAAGAAATAATGAGTATTCAATGAGGAATTAGCGGAGTTGCAGTTGCCAAAAGTAGGGAAAATGGACAAATTTAGGTGTTGCAGCTGCTCGAAATAGGAAAAATAGGCACTTTTGGAGGTGTCACAACTGCTCAAAATAGGAAAAATGGACAAATTTAGGTGTTGCAGCTACTTGAAATAGGAAAAATAGGCACTTTTGGAGGTGTTGCAGCTGCTCGAAATAGGAAAAATAGGCACTTTGGGAGGTGTCGCAACTGCTCAAAATATGAAAAATGGACAAATTTAGGTGTTGCAATTGCTTGAAATAGGAAATATAGGCACTTTTGGAGGTGTCGCAGCTGCTCGAAATAGGAAAAATAGGCAACTTGGCGGTGTTCCAGCTGCGATAAAATAGGAAGGATAGGAAACTTTAACGGAGTTGCAGCTACTAAACGTAGGAAAAATGGGCAATTTTAGTAGTGTTGCAGTTGCGGTAAAGAGAAATAAGCCATATTTAGCAGTGTTGCAGCTACGCGAAATGGGAAAGATAAGAGATTTTGACGGAGTCGCGGCTGCTAAAAAATAAGGGAAATAGACAACTTAGCAATGTTGCAATTGCGCAGAAAAAGAGACTTGGGCAAGATTTGAGCAGTGTTGCAGCTGCGGGAAAAAGAGATAAGCCAGATGAAGCGGTGTTGCAGCTGCAAAAGTAGAAGTTTGGGTGGGATTTTGCAGTGTTGCATCTGTAGGAAAAAAAAGATAAGCCATATTTTGCTGAGTAACTATTGCTGCAACATTCTTTTCTTCCAAGGATTTATTCACAGAAAGGAAGATCAATTAGAATGCCACAATCATTTGGCCTGAATTGCAACTGCCTCCATTTAAGTGATCTTCCATGCAAAAACCTGTTCAGAGTTCTTAAAAAGACAAAAACCCATCAAAACTAAAAAATAAAAGAAAAGAAAATGATTTATTTATATATAGAAAAATTTATGCAGAATTGTAATAGCCTTTTAAAAATTATCAGAGACAGGGAAAAGTCCTTACTACTGAATCAGATGGTAACCTGGATCAGCTGCTACATGTGAAAGAAATTATAAATTCTACATCTCTCTGTTTCAGCTTATACGATTATAAATTCTCCAACCCCAGGCTCATAACGCCTCTCTACATTTATACCCTGATGACATGAATTTGTTTCACAAAATATCGGGCAGCCATGAAGATCTATGATCTTCAGGCTGTCGATTTACAATGGAACTGTTACAACCATTAGTCTTGAATGAAATCGTTGCATTCATGCCTGAGTTGTTGCATGTTGTCGCAGACCAGAATAGATTCGAGCTGATTGGAGTGGCTGGTACTCGGATGCTCTATTGTGACTCAGTCGCAGTTGGCCATGTGGAGGAATGCTCGAACTGTTGCAGTGAATTGTGGAACCGAACTCAAGAAGGGACAGCTAGCGCCACATATGCATATTCTCCGAGGGTTAGCAAGCTGCTACACCTGTGGTATTCTAAAGGCTTCTGGGCTATCTTTATTGAATCAATCAATATTAGCACAACCTTAAAAGATAGAGTGCAAAACCATAGACATACTGCTCATTCCACATATTCACAACACAACATCTTATTTCACATGCAACAAAGATTATATAATACTGATGTATTACAAAATCATAGATTGTGCCCATGGCATATAATGGCAGCTTATGCCCAAAATTTTAATTAAATGTAAAGATTAATTCAGAACTAAAAAAATAATTATAAACTATGTCATGATCTAAGTATAAATATTCAATAAATCAACTATTCTCAGTTGATACAACATCAATGAAATTACTAGTCACACAGTATAACCACTAGTTACATAGTTCAATGTCATCCTTATGCCAAGGAATGAAGCTCAACAAAGCATCTGCTAGATTACATAATGCACTACTGGGATGTGGTAGATAAACTATATTTTCAAATAGAGGATCTAAAATTTCCGTCGGATTCACAATATAATAGCCTTTTCCAACAGAGACACAGTGTACCATTGCATTTGGGTCAATCTTATGTATTGTCGCCCTTGCAACTTTAACCCTTAAGTTTAATGCAATGAGAAAGCACTTCTTTCCTTGCAGCCCCAATTGGGAAATTGGTGTCAACTCACTAGCATTATCTTGAGCCTGCAAATAAATGAGACAAAGTAAGATGCATGGAAATAAGAATTTAAACATTGATGATCCTAGATTAAATAATTACAATCTTACCTGAATTTGTGTTTTCATTTTGTCAATTTGTAGTTTCGATGGAACCATTGGTGTTTTCTGTACAGAATGTTGATCATATTTTGATGCACGACTCTGCACCCAATAGACAATGATTTCTCATATATTGATAAAATAAAATAAAATTGAACTAAATTATGAAAATTTTCAATACTTACTACGGATGATGGAGTATGCATTAGAGTTAATTTCTTTTGTATTAGTCCATTCATAGGGGTTGTTATCTATAGCCATGTATTACTTTGTCAAGGAAACAAAATGTAATATATATATATATATATATATATATTCAAAAGATGAAAATAAAATATTATTTTAAATAATAATTAAACAACTAACCTCCACCATAGACATGATTTCAGCATGAGCATTTTGTACAGTAGGACACTGTTTATATGAGCAATCGAATATTAGAAGTCAGATAATTAGTGTGAAAATATGTATATTGAGAAAAGAGTAAAGAATTGGACACTAACACTTTCTTTGTTGACCACATGTCCTCTCTCCATATCTTCTACTCTTTCCATGGCCCTTGAGCTTAAATGGCCCCTACACACCCACAATTGACCCATAATTACCATAAATTATCCCTAGTTAACCCATAGTTGACCCCTAATTACCACTAATTAACCCCTAGTTACCCCATATTTCACCCCTTATTAACCCCTGATTACCACAACCCATGACCCAATAATTACCCCTAAATTATCAGTAATAAGTCCCTATTTACCCTTCATTTACCCATAATTACCCATAAATGACCCCTAACTCTGTGTTGCGCTCGAGTCCATCACATAGACCTCATAATATTGCATAGGCATATGCTTGATTATCAGTGGTGATTCCAAAACCCAAAATGTAATTGATTTTTCTCATTTAAGTTTCTACCCTATCAAATTTTGATGGTAAGATAGAGGACTACCATGGAAATGATGGGTGATGGAGAATTTCAGGTTCCATTCTAGCTAGGGCACATTAGAAATGGCTACCACATCTATAGAAAGAAACATGCATACAGATTACTAAATCTTGACATGGGGAGTTAATTTCTCTTGAAAATTTGCATCTTCAAAAGAAAAGGATGAATAATTGCCACACATGATAATAAATCATTGCTACACACAATGAGGTTGCATCATATATGACATGTATCACATGTGCACATGTCACAACATTGGTTCCTATCATAATGATATGTTAAAATTTAGATATAGTAAAATGATAACAAAATTTAGGAGCAAGACCAAAAGCTCAGTATGGTTTAAAAGATCATGCACCAACCAATAATTAGATTCAATGAGATGCTACAAAGGAAAATGGCCAAGATGATTATAATTTCAGTTGATACATCTCAAATGTTTCTAGGAATACATGGCAGAAAACAAAATGTCAACTACTTGAACAATGACCCGAGGGAAAAGTTTGGATGTGTGCTATATAAACCTTAGAATATTCCACCATGCACCTTAGAATGTTCAACCTTAGATAATCTGGAATAGATCCTTCCATCTCACATGTTATTGAGAAATCATGGTAAGAAGTGGAAATATGGCATAATGATAAGATTGCATCATTAATATCACAATCCAAATGAGAATGAGGGGATTCATATGAACTTTCTAGCCACCATCTTATATCTATTTTAACTCCGAATCTATTTGACACATCAAGGGATAACAAAAATAATTGTGATGCAATTATCTCGGCGTCTAACTATTTTGTGGTCAACCAATTACTAATTTCTCAGTGGCCAACAAATTTGTTGACCTTTTCCCAATTCTACATGCAGAGCATTTTAAGGCGTGATGACACCTTCAGGCATGCAACATCAGGATAGTAAATTAGTTGATTGTTCACCTACATTAGTTGTGTTAATGATGGCACACATATTTCTAATAGTACTTATAGATGGAAAGAGACAATCAGTTTGCAAAATAGTGATGTAACTATGATGGTATGTTTACCTATGCAACATCAGGACAATAAATTACCTGGCTCTGCATGAGTACATGTTAAATAAAATGCCAATAACAAAAAAGCCAAGGACATAGTTTCCACAAGCTTCAATAATTTTTTCACCAAAATTTAGGACCACCCATCATGCACCATCGATACATCTTGAAACAATATCTCATAGTGTCCTACTTTTACAAATTTAGTATATGTCATAAGGACATATTGTACATCTCACCAAGGAAAAATCACCTATCTTCCTCCCAATTGGAAAAAAAAACATAATGGATTAGTAGGACACATTTAGAGAAGAAAAACATTAGAAACATATGATAGATCCATATATTAAGAAATATAGTATAGAGGCATATTTGAAACAATATGTGTCCATATAGAAGTTGCAAGTGACTATAGGACAGCATGATCAATATCCCAAGAAATATCCTTGTTGCATGGTGAACTAGTCCATTGATGAAAGTAAAACATAGAAGAAAGAGGAACAAGAGAAAGAAGAATAACACCAAGCTGAATAGATGGAATATATTCCACCGAAGTGAGGTCACCAATGGAATCAACCTATAATATCAACCTCTAGATAAAACAATCAACTAGATGTAGGCACTAGTAAATTTCTCATTTTCCAGTTGGCTCAAAATCAGTAATATCAATTGTTGATCATCGAAAAATGATAATGGAGCTTCAACATTATCCAACACCTTTATCTATAGGTGTAGGAGTGGTTATGCATGGTATTCAATGCACTAATGGAAATCAATCTGATTGAGCTCACCAGTAATTAAGAAACCACCTTAGGTATGTCACATACTCTGAAAATGATGGACACCGTTGAAATACTACATTAGCATGCTTGTCAATCATATGATATAAACCAAGTCCCCAATCAACACTTTTTTAATGAACTAAACATGGAACTAGCTAATGATACATGAGAGAAATGAACTAAACATGGAACTAGCTAATGATACATGAGAGAAATGTGCATCAAAAATATAAATACAAAAGCTATCCATTAAAGTTTAGTTATATTAAAATTTTGAAAAAACCCCATTTCACTAAAATCAAAACACAAAAATCCTAAAATGAAATCCTAAAATGTGGGTGGGCGCCAAATTTTGTCAAAATTGCCTCCCAAAACACAAAAATGCCAAACTCGCTATGTTCACCAAATTTTGTCAAAATTCTCTTCCCCTGTCATCTTCATGGAAGAAGAAAGCAACGTAACTCAATCTGGAACCCAGATATGAGCTGCAAGAACGTCTCAGTCAAAGATTTGGAGGATAGACGCCTCTGGATATAGAGAATCTAGCATGAGAAGGATGGGTTTTCATCTGTTTATCTCACCATTGGCTATAAGGCCGTGCTGTAGCATCATCCACTGGAAATCTATGCAAGAAGAGGTAAGAATCAATGTCTCATCTCATTTAATAGCAAAGGGCCTTTTCATTTTGAGTGGTTTAGAAATAAGAAATGAAGAGAATTGGGATGAGTAGTTTCGCAGTTTAGGGCCTTTGGACTCTATTGTTCCATTCCTTTCATGCGGTCTCATAGCAAGGAATATGCACAACTGGTTTGTTCTAGCTAAATTATCCCGAAATGCAAATAGATGTATTCTCTACTGGTGGGATGGGGACTCTACTATTGATTCCAACGCGAATATGATGTGATCCATACCCTCTCTTTTTCTCTCAGCTACACTATTGGCTTTAAACCACCTCTATTTGCACACAAGACTCTTTGAGCGGATATATTACATGTCCCTAAAATCCTTCCCCAGGCTCTCGTGGAGTTTGCATGCCTAACTCAAGTGATATTAATTGGTGGAAGCTTCTGCCCCCTAGAAGTTGAAGAAGGAGCAGTTGTGCCATCATTTGGCCCTTTGAAGCTCGATCTCTTAGAAGCTGCTTTGTGATGAAACCTATGAGATCTTGCATCTTTTCCAAACTGCTGAGAGCGAGTACTGCACTTTTCTAAGGTTTTAATTGGAAGGGTCGTTTTCTGACCTGTCTCTTGCCAAGAACAATCTGCTTCCTGGTGAAGATTCTTTGAACTAAAAACCCTTGTAGATCTAGATTTATTCAGTTCTGCCATTGGAACCATTGTAGGGAAAATCCCTGAGTTCGTATCCTGGATACTATGATTATGAGGGCCTTTCTCTCCTTCGTGAGTATCAACAGGGAATCTATGTTGGGTTGTTTTCACAGCAGTACTATAAGAAACATCACCATCAAACTTATCAGCATTCTGAAAATTGGCAATAATTGAAAGCATATTCAAATTTGATGACTGGTGGACTTTCCATTTTCATTTTGGCCAGAGCAGATAATATTACTACCTTCTAGGTTATTCCTATCATTCAAAAAATTTCAACCACCTGTATCTTCAAATTTTCCATTTTGTATGTCCAACTTCTCTTCCTCTTGCACAGGATTAACATGGCCATGACCACTCCTAACTTGCATAGCCCTCCATTTAGATGTTGTTCTATATATACGAGAATAATCCGACTCAATGTACTGCTCTCCATCAAATCCTGTTTTAGCATATATGTATTGTGATCACCAGATTCAGACAATTTCTGCTCCTGATGGTTTTTACTTTTTTCACTATGAGACATCTCAACAGAAGCATTATCTGCAGCAAAAGAATTATATTTCATAACACAAAACAAAACCAAAGCCAGTGCAATCACCGGCTTCAGTTCACTCCGCCCTGTTTCATATTTCCAAAACATTAACAACCCACAGCATAGCCACTTTATACAATTTAATACATCAATTTTTTAGCAGACGGGAGAAACCAGAAAAACAAATCTTACCATTTGCTAAAGCACAAGCGAATAGTAAAGAACCAACTACGTAGGTGCCAAGTATCTTGAAGCTAAAATAGTTGATCTTCTTAGTCGAAATATACGTCAGACAAATCCCTGTTAAAAAGTGAAAATATTAAAAAAGAATATTAAATATATTTGGTAGTTGATACAAGGATAACTTATAGATGATGATGCAAGGATAACAACTATACACAAAATAATGTGTTTGATACACTTAAATTGTATTCACAGTCCATCAGTTCAACGAATATGGTAGTATTTAGTGTTAAATATTAAACAAAACTCAATATAAGTAACATTCCAAAAGTGAAAAAAGCACAGGTTGATAACTTACAAATGAAAGGGAAACATGCAAAGAACATGTACAGTCCAAGTAGGAGTCCATCGCAATTTAGTTGAAGGAAATCGTAAGATGGGTTAGCGAGATCGCAAATCATAAAGGCCAGTAAGGAGTACATATTCAAAAGAATATATGGCACAACCAATCTTTGGGGAAAAGTGCCTAATATTGGATCATCATCATCAAGGTAAAATATTGGATCATCATCAAGGTAAACTATTGGATCATCACCATCATCAAGGTAAAATATTGGATCAACATCATCAAGGTAAAGGGTCACGTCAGCTGCCTCCAAGTACAGAGAGCCTATTTTGATCAAGGTTTTATCCATGGCTGATCCCAATTTGCGGCAATCATAGTACGAGCTTAAACACAATTGAGAATTAGTAAAAACCAAGGTGGCTTACGATGCATTATCTGCAGCAAAAGCTTTGCCTATCTGAAAGATGGCTTTGGGGTGCAAGTCCCTGGGTTAATGTGATAGCACCCTTCTTCTCTTTTTTTTTAGTTGTTATCTATGAATTGGTGTGATGTCTTTGCCTTGTTTGAGTGTACTTTACAACTGTTACTTCTTATAGCTTGTGGAGGTGTCCTTGTAAGTTTTGATTATTGAATGATAAGCTGATTTGAAGGACAATTCTTGTGTATTGTGTTTATGCTTCCACTATTAATTTTCAGCTAGATGTGTGATTGTCACATGTTCATAAATATTTATTTCTGTGGTTAAATAAGTTCATATTTGATTTTTTTAATTAAAGAGAAACATAGGACATTAGTTACCTAGAGCCTGAAAATTTACAAAATGCCAGTTGGATATCCTTTCATTGTATTTAGCTCTGTTTGGATTTTGTCATGTCATTCTGAAGTCTTAATATTTTTTTATTGTGGTGTAATGTGCTCTGTTTGCAGCAACCCATACGGAGAGGAGTGGCTAGCTAGTTTATGAAGCTGGAAGATATGGGAATTAGGAAGATTGATGGTGGGGTATGTGATTACATCAAATTTTGACCCTTTATCATATTGCATTTTTCATCCATTATGGAAATATTTGATGTATTACTGCAGAAATCTAATTAGAATTAATTGACAAGGGCTTGCTTTTTATCTTATAGGTGATGTTATTTGTTACTAGTTTGATTTACAGTGCCATTGTTCTGGAAGCCAAAGTATATTTTGACTGCAGATCATCTTAGTTTCCTTTATTATGTATTTTTTTATATTCTCGGATTGAGGCCTGACTTGTTGCTTTTTATATAGGATCTTTATGTCTTAAGAATTTACAGTTGTTTGAATGATGCCAAAAGAGGTGAAGTAAGTAATTCTTAGCCCCATCATTTATTGAGAATTAGTGTTGTGTTCCATCATGATTATCTGATGCCCTATTGTTTGGAGGAAACATTGAAAAAATGCCTTTCCATCTTCATGCCTGTTAAAATTATAGAATAGGTGGAATTGAGAAGACCTGCCTTGCCAATTGATTTGCAAGTTTTAGTAACTGCACAAATTGATTTTTTTGTTTTTTCACATTTTTGTATGCTTTTCCCTTTGTGCCTCAGGGCATATTGTATGGGTAGCTCTTAATTTTTTTTGGGATGATTTATTGCATGTTCAGGTAACATATCACAAGGTCATCCTAGTAGTATGTTTTGTGCATAATGAAAAAGGCATTTAGCTCTAATGCAATTTATCTTGTATGCAAAGATTGCTTGGCGTACAGCAGGGGAAGTAAAGAAATGGATGGAATCTTTTGAACATGCTATTCAAGAGGTATGTAAGTTTGTAACATGTCCAATTATTGCCTGCTTACAAATGCATTTTGCCATTATGCATTTCATATTTTTGGCTTGCACACATTGATAGGACCATCATCAAACCATATAAAAATGCATACCAATATTTACAACTCAAAACCTTGTAAGACTTTCTTAACCATTTGACCTCAGTGCACATTATCTCCGGTGTTACTCCAGAGCATCTCGCTTGTTATAACCATCATATAGTCACAATTATAAAATATCTTATTCATTCTGAAGAATTTCCATCTAATCAAGATTTAATCTCACTTATTTTAATCAGAAGTTGTGTGATATGAGTGAAGTATATATATTTTAACACATTTACAGAGCTATTTATCTCACCGTAGATCTGGAAAATATGAGAATTTGACATCTTTCTAGACAGAGAGGGAATACGGTATAGTAAGTATACTGACAAAGTTTAGAATAGAGGGAACCTAGTGGTTCAAAGCATCTAAGAGTCTAGCATATCAGGTGTTGGTCATCTAAAGTGCTCCTCTTTCCAGGAATCTGTCCCACCAGTGATCTACCATATAGTTACGTATCTTTATTAGCTCACCATCTCCTTGCCATAGATAATCAGTTGGAAGAAAACCATATCTAAACACTAGGGATAGACAAAATACTAAGTGACTAGTATGGCTGACTGAAAGCAATCTTACCTGCTGCATATTTATTGAGAACCTCTTTCTGCTGGACGAGTAGATTGGATATTCATATAACCATTTACTCACCCCAAGCACTTATTTTTTCCATACAAAGTTATTAGTTTTTTTTTAACGGCAACAAGGAAAAAAGTTACACTTAGATATACAACGATTTACAAAATAACTCCAGTTGTACCTGCAGGTGATATATAGTCATCCGCCCCAGAATTTAGATCCAAGACTCTTTTCTTTTGTATCAATGTGTAAAAAAATAGTGCATCTATGTCAATGCAACTCATGAAGATATGAAGATAATTCTAATACAAAAGAGTAATTGCAACTGATCTAGAACTTTTCTGGAGGAATATAACCCAATTGGAGAAGTATACATGGGATACCAATGTGGAACTCCCAGGAAAGCTCGGGTCAATGCTCCCTCTTGAACGTATGAACTGACATGGATTGCAAGAAAAACACACAACTCTGGAACATCTAAAACATCTCCCAATATTCCTTGAAACACTCTGCCACAACAAACTCAAGATGCCTCTGTTCTACAAAGTATAAGACATTAGTAAACCTACTGCAAGTGGCACTTATGTTCCATGAGATAATGTTTACATGAATGTACTGAAAATAAAACCACAATTATACAAAATGCCTAAATTCCCTTGTCCTTCAAGCTATTTCATAATGACCACTTCGAAATCATCAGTTGCAATAACTAGCATTCAACAAGATTAATGCCAGAATGCCCATTGCTAGAGAGAAACTGACAACTCTCAAGCTTACTCCAACATTCACCAAAGTCAAATTGACACAATGTCTTTGATACCTCCCATAATGCCATTCCATAGTCATCATATGCACAGTTCTTTTCAAATAAGGGAGAAATACGTGCATAAAACAAAGTTGCCATTCCAAACACATTGTGTCTGATTCACCAGCGCACCAAAAAACAGTCTATAAAGTTCATGCACTGCATATAAGCAAAAATTAATATCGTACTCAAACAAGCTTGACACATTAAACCCCCACAAGCTTAGGTTTCAAACAACTACAACAAACTATATCTGAGAGCAGCAGTTGAGGCACATTACCTATCATAGAAAACCAATTTTATTGAAAATAATCAAACCCATATAACATCCTTATTTTCATCAAGGCGGCCCTGTTTGCAGATATAATACTACTCCACACATTTTGCACTGAAATTTTCACACTGTTGTGGAAGCATTGGTACTCAAATACTGCATGCTCATGGAGAAATAATATTGGCTATGCCAATGTTCATCTAAGTATTTTGGGTTTGCTCCTCATGTCTGTTTTATTCTTGAATCTTAAGACTCTTTTGCTCTTATTCTCATTTTTAACAAGAAGCTTAGTCTCTATAATTCACTTTTTGACTTCAGTCCAGTGCCCTTGGGTTTCCTGGCTTGGCTTCTCTGAGTCTGAAACTGTTCTTTCCTGCTCAATAATTAGACAACATCTTAGAGGTTTCTGGATATTCAGAGGATGTAAGCACTATCTTTTCACCTTGTTTCTAGTTCTTCAGGAACTCTGATGGTTACAACCTTCCTTGCCACTTCAGATGGCAGATAAATATACAGTAGAACCCAAACAAGTTAAGTGTACACCTTCATTGTTAGGTTCATGAGGAGAATCATTAGAACCAAAATTATCTATGTTTAACAAATACTTATTCACTTTATTTTCCAGAATCTTCTCTTTATTTTTCCTCTCTTCGTCGCGAGGAAGTATTCTAAATTTTGAACATAACTTCCTAAGTTGCCATGATTTTTTGCAAATGTGACTGGTATCTGGCATACACACTCCCAGTCCTACAATTTTGGGCAAGCACTATGCACCCAGGAGAGTTGCATTAAATGCAGTATATCCTGGTATATGTCCTGTCAGATCGGAGGTATCTCAGATCTGTCGGTATATGTATTGTCGATCTGAGGCATCTAAGATATGTCGGTATATATACTGGGATATATACTTTCAGATCTGAGGCATCTCATCTCTGACAGTATATATCCTAGGATATAATGCAATTAATGCAGCTCAGATCTGACAGTATATATCCTAGGATATAATGCAATCAATGCAGCACTGTAGTGTGCTTATTTATTCCCGTAATTTGGTAGATCTTAACTCTAGTAGCTCTGGTGTTCTGGCTTTAGAGGACATATGGTCCCTTGAATAAGCAGTTATTTTAATGACAAGATGAACCAAAAATGAAGTAATTATCTTATCAGTCTTTTCAAGTTTTGGGATTTCCTCTACATCTTTCAAGATCTTCAGCAGAAAATTCTAGTGTAGGGTCCAGTCCTTAGATTCAATCCAATGGAGTTCATTAACACTTTTTCAGAGCAGATATATCAAAATCTGAATGCCAAGCAATATTCTTTAGCAAACTCCTACCACAAGTTCAGAAACATTTTTGCAAAATTTAGAAGCATTCTCAACCTCTTTCAGGAAAACCAAAATATCTTCACTACCCCAATATCTGAAAACATCATGTATTACAATATTATTTCCAATTACTTACAACACAGTTCTCTTAAAATCCCTTTGAAGGGACATTACTAATAAAAAAACACCCAAAAACTATATCCACCTTCTTCCTTCAATACCTTTAATTCCTCCAGGGTATAATAAACAGTCTTCACTGTTCAGGCTCCCCATCACCCTCTTGGTCTTCCTCGCTCCATCCTCATTTTAAATCACCTTGTCTCTGTTGATGTATATGTAAATTCGGAATGTATTTAATATATGTTGTATGTACTCCTATAGAGATGGTAGTATTCCTCTATACGGAAGTGTCGTCATTTATATTGTAAGTGTCGTAACTTATACTTGATGGGTTATTAGACCACCTTGTTGGGGTCGGCCCTGTATAAGTCATGTGGGTCAAAGGGTTATTAGACTACCCTATTGGGGGTCGGCCATGTGGGTCAAAGGGTTATTAGACCACCCTAGTGGGGGTCAGCCCAGTCAGCATTATGTTATGTGATTAAGTTGAGGCCGACCTAGTTGAGTAAACGTCAAGTCAAGTTAGTGTATGAATAGAGAGTGTGTCTCTCTCATTTTACACATTCTATTCTCTCACTCACACTGTGGAGAGTGGCGCACTTGTGGAGGAGGAGGCTTTGCTGCTAGAAGAATACTATCTCTTGTATTCTGGTTGTATCATTTCTCTATCTATCTCTGAGGAAGTTATTGGGGTTTTTCACCTTTATGGTTTTCCCCAAGTAAACTCAGTGTCTCTTCTGTCCTTGCATTATTGTGTCCATGAATGATATGCTGTAGATTTGCTGTACATGTTGTTCTCTCAGTTAAGATCCTAGATCAGATTGAAGTAAATTTTGAAAATTTAACATGGTATCAGAGCTAGCCTGAAAGAAGGCATGATATGGCATGTATGACACTTGTTGCATTTATGATGTTAGGGCTTGATATAGAAAAAACCAGTCATCGTAGAACTTTCGCTATAAATCCGTTTTGGTGAAGTTTTCGGATCTGAAATATTTTTAGGTCGAAGATTAAATCCCCATGTACCTTGTGTCCAAAGGACAACCTATAAGTCGTTGTACTTTGTGATTTATAATCTGTACAATATAGGGTTTCTGCCTCTTCCAGATCTGAGTCAAACTCAGGTGACCTTGGGAAAAAGGTCATAACTTGGGCTAGGAAGATCCGAATGAAATTTAGTAAAATTTTATAGGTAGTACACAAACTGTACTATCTCAGGAAACTTTTTAGAGGCCGAAGTTGAACAGTGACACGTGGCACGCCGTACAAATTTGCTCTCCTATATTATCCCATAAACAGGTCACGTTGCGACACTTGGCATAACTCTCTCTCAAAGAGTCCAATTGAGGTCAGACCTGTCAGGATGGAAAGATAACAGATCGAGATATCTCAGAAAAAAATTTCATAGTCCGAACTTCAAACAGTGACACGTGGCACTCAGTACAATTTCACTCTCTTGTATTATCCCAAAACAGGTCATGTTGCGACATTTGGCATAACTCTCTCTCAGAGAATCCAATTGAGGTCAGACCTGTCAGGATGGAAAGATAACAGGTTAGGATATCTCAGAAAAAAATTTCAGACCCTGTGGATCGAAAATTTCAGAGTTACACCAGAAACAATCAGGTACATATTTTTGTCAAAACAGAATTATTTTTTAGTACCTTCATTCATGGCTTCCAGAATTTAGGGCTTCGGAGAAATTTGGAATTTTTGTAATCGGAGACCACTGCTGGATGCTACTTATCAAAATAGAAATTTAGAGACCAAGATCAGAATTTTTGGTTGGGCAGAAGGTCGGGCTTGATTAGACCCTAGTTCGGGACTTTGATCAGAAAAGTGGAAAATTAGGGCTTCTGTAAAAATGGGAATTTTTGAAATCTGTGACCACGGCTAGAAGCTCCTCATAAAAATAGAAGCTTAGAGATTTGGATCAAACATTTTGATGGGGCAAAAGAGTGGGCTTCATCAAACCCCAGTTCAGGGTCACGTCCAGTAAATCTGAAAGTTTCAAAGGAAAAATTGAGGAGTGAAACTTTGCAGTTTTCAAATTCTAAGCATACCAGTGTGATCATCTCATCAACGCGCATATTTCTATCCTTTCAGAAGTTTGAAATTCAAAGTTTGAATTTTTGGGTTTTCTCTGACAAACCCTAATCCAGCTCTAGATCCAGTTCTTGCAAATCAAGTGGATTGGGTTAATCCTAGAAGAAGATGGATTGGTCACCTGCATAAGTGAAGAAGTTCCTGTTTCAAAGGGAGATGAGGCTAAGGCCTTACATAGAATATTACAAGCGATCTCGACAGGTATGACTCATCGAGGTATGTTTCGATATTTGTTCATGATTAAGTTTATGGTATGTTTGTCTTCATGTTATTACGGTTAGTACAATCTTGATTTTAGATTTGTCGTATCACCTTAACAAAATTATGAATGCATGATAGAAGATATTCATTGGTTAGGGTGTTGACACTTATGATTGTACTAATGCATTATGGTGTTGTATGAGGTTTATGTTGTCTGCTAACATAAAAGATACGCCAAGAAAGACAAATCATATGATCATGGTGACATGAAGACAAGGATTCATCCATTGTCATGGATCACATAGAAGATCTACTTTTGAGGTATGTATAACTTGTTTCTACAATGGTTAACTTATGAGACATGCAGGTTACTAGCACAAGTCACTGAAGAGAACCAAAAGACATTATACAGGTATGTTAGATATAACTAGATAGCATGCTAATCCAGGTATGTTTTTCCTATATCAAGCTAGAATCCTACCTTGGGTTAGGATCTTATACTGTTGTGTTGTTGATAATGATTATTCATGAAGTCATAGGTTTGAATAGTCATGGTTGTATGCATATTATAATTGATGATATGACTAACCAGAAGAATCATGAAGGTATAGGTTTGAGTAATCACTGATTTTATGCATATTATATCTCTTATCTTGATTGATGATTTAACTAACCAAAAGAGTCCTATGATCAAATAAGAAAATGTATGAGTAAAAGAAGACTTCCCTAAAATCTTGAATACTAATGTTTATTATCTGTGTTTGAAATGATCCTGACTATACATGCTTGAGATTATTGTGTTTTGATAATATTAAGATTATACTAATGAATGTTTGATTACGTATGAGACCTAGAGGATAACACAATGATGATACTAACAAGCATGCATAGGGATCAAGAATGAATATAAGTTCGAGGACAAGTAATCCAGGAAGAAAAGATCAAGAGGGAGTACACTCCAGTGGTTTCTGCAAGGATGCAGATATTCAGAGGGAGTTGATCATCTCTCTACATTCCACAACAGAAAGGTGTAGAAGAAGCTACTTCAGATTAGGACTCTAGTAGCTCCTGCAAGGAAGCGAAGACTCAGAGGGAGTCCACCCAACGAACAAACAAAGATAAGTATTTGAATTATCATTTCTTAAATAATACTATTCAATAATGTATATAGTGATGTTCCTAGAATTAGGTTGTGTATTATGCATATTAGAATAATTGCATTGATGAACAATATACTACTAATATGCATGGGTAAGTGGCCTATGGCACTGTACAACATTCCATTGCAACTTATCTAGAATGAAACCTGTTTGCTGACATGTTGGGATTTGCGCACACTCTTAACAATGTTCTGGTAGAGATTGGAAGGCATCTAGAAAGTTACCGGATATGGATAAATGTTGTATTGAAGCATTGGCTAAGATAATTGCATGACTGTATGACATATTTCTTTATGTGTAAGAATTTGTTCTGAAAATTATGAGATGTTTCTAATCATGCAATTTAACCTATTTTGTAGGAAAGACCATATATCTTCACCTACAAAAGGACTACAACATTTGTTCCAGCAACAAAGATATCTATTGAAGATATTGAAGATATTGAAGTTCCCAGGATCTAGGATGAAGAAATGGAATGCCATGATCTGTCGATCATGAAGAATGATGTTTGCGATGTCATCCCAAGACCTGAAGGGAAGTTTGTTATGACTTCCATATGGATCTATCAAGATCAAGCATGCTGCAGATGGAAGCATAGAAAAATATAAAAGTGATGAAATAGAAGATACACCAGATGGATTCAAGACAACTTTCTTGAATGGTGTAGTTGAAGAAGAAGTGTATGTGGAGCAGCCACTTGGTTTTGAGACACATGACAAGGAGTCATATATGTGCAAAACTT
The DNA here is from genome assembly GCA_027924585.1 of Larix kaempferi. Classification (NCBI taxonomy): domain Eukaryota; kingdom Viridiplantae; phylum Streptophyta; class Pinopsida; order Pinales; family Pinaceae; genus Larix; species Larix kaempferi. The sequence continues at coordinate 9,431,855 of BSBM01000922.1, forward strand.
GGGTATGATGCACCACTTTCTAGGTATGGAGGTGTGGCAGAGTGTAGATGGAATCTTCCTTGGACAAGGGAAGTATGCAGTAGAGATCCTGAAGAGGTTTGGGATGATGGACTGCGAGGATATGGCATCGAACCTGAAGCTTCTGTGTGATGCTTCATCTGAACCAGTTGATGTCACTATGTATCGTCAGATGATTGGGTCCTTGATGTACCTGATGAACATGAGACCAGATATTTGCTTTGCGGTGAACACATTGAGCCAGTTCCTGATAGATCCGAGGAGTGTTCACCTGGTTGTTGTAAAGCATATTCTAAGGTACCTGAAAGGTACAGTGGATTATGGGCTCAAGTATGAAGCGAATCAAAAGTTTAACCTGCAGGGTTATGTTGATTCAGATTGGGCTGGAAGTGCTGCAGATAGGAAGAGCACATTTGGGGGCTGCTTCAGTATGGGATCAGGTGTGATCTCTTGGTTTAGCAGGAAGCAGTCCTGCGTAGCACTGAGTACAGCTAAGGCAGAGTATGTTGCAGCCTATTCAGCTAGTTGTGAGGTAGTATGGCTACGAAAGCTACTGTCTGATTTATTTGATCTCCCGTTGGATGCTACTGGTATCTTCTGTGATAACCAAAGTTATGTGAAGCTGTCCAAGAACCCAGTGTTTCATGATAGGTCGAAACACATAGAGATAAAATATCACTATATCAGGGATATGGTGCAGAGAGGAGCTGTGAATCTCCTGTATGTTGTGACGGACGACCAAATTGCAGATGTGTTGATGAAGCCACTAGCCAGGGTGAAGTTCTAGTACTTCAGAGAGAGGCTTGGCATTCTTCAGATCGAGGACACTTCAAGGAAGAAGTGATGGACACATTTGCTGAAGCCATTCCAAGCATGTTGGAAGAAGGATCCTTCACATAGCTGTGGATGTAAGCGTTGGATGATGAGCATCAGGATGATGTTCTGGTTTCTGCTTGGATATGATCAGTTGGATCATTTTTATGTATGTATGTATGCATCATGTTGGATGTTGGATATGATCAGTTGGATCATTTATATGTATGTATGCATCATGTTGGATGTTGGATATGATTGGTTGGATCATGTGTATGTATTTTTGTTTATGCATCATGTTGGATGCTTGGACCATGTATCTGTATATGTATCAGGTGGATACATTGTATGTATTAGGTGGATACATTGTATGATTAGGTGGATCATGTATGGTGATATGTATCATGTATTTGTATTTGTATCAGGTGGATACATTGTATGATCAGGTGGATCATGTACGATGATATGTATCAGGAAGATACTTGGTTTGCATCAGGTAGATGCATTATATGATCAGGATGATCGTGGATGACGAGCTTCAAGATGTTGCTCTAGATGACATGCAGTAGGATGTTGTAGTGATGATGATCAGGATGATCATGTGTACATCAGGATGATGTATGATGAGTATCAGATGATACTTTGTGGCCATGGATCAGGTTGTGCAAGAAAGCATGTAATTTGTGCCCTGGGAGATTTGCAGATGGTCTTTCGAGGTTTTGCCTATGGCATGTAATTCGGTGCTGGCATGTAATTCGGTGCCCTGGGACATCTGGAAAATGCTCTTTCGAGGTTTTGCTTGGGAGGACATATAATTTGTGCCCTAAGAGATCTGCAGATAGTCTTTCGAGGTTTTGCCTATGGCATGTAATTCGTTTCCCTGGGATATATGGCAGATGCTCTTTCGAGGTTTTGTCCTATGGCATGTAATTTGCTCCTGGGTGATTTGGACAGGATGAAAAAGGCCTCAAATGCTTCAGCCAGGTTTTGCCATGACCACATGTAATTTGCTCCTAGGAGATCTGGACAGGATGAAAAGGGCCTCAGATGCTTCAGCCAGGTTTTGTGGTGGACCACATGTAATGTGCTCCTAGGAGATCCGATAGGTAGAGCCGTGTGCTCGTAATAGCTTGGGATGCTTCAACCATGTTTTGTGGTGAGATCACATGTAATGTGCTCCTGGGAGATCCGACAGGTAGAGCTGTGTGCTCCTAACAGCCTGGGATGCTTCAGCCAGGTTTTGTGATGGGTCACATGTAATGTGCTCCTGGGAGATCCTACAGGTAGAGATGTGTGCTCGTAATAGCCTGGGATGCTGTAGCCAGGTTTTGTGATGCACTTAATAAGTCCTGAGAATTCCATAGTATGGCCAGTGATGATGAAGACCTGCAGGTAGTGGGCCTACATCCAGTATGAAAAAGGATTGGATCTGTAGAACTTCCTATGACGAGTAGATTCAGAGATTGATTGAGATAGCAGCAGCAGCGACGATGATCCAGAGAAGATGACTTGTGCTAGAAGAACTGTGCTGAGAAATACCTTCCTAGTTAAGAGGGAGTGTTGATGTATATGTAACTTCGGAATGTATTTCATATATGTTGTATGTACTCCTATAGAGATGGTATTATTCCTCTATACGGAAGTGTCGTCATTTATATTGTAAGTGTCGTAACTTATACTTGATGGGTTATTAGACCACCTTGTTGGGGTCGGCCTTGTATAAGTCATGTGGGTCAAAGGGTTATTAGACTACCCTATTGGGGGTAGGCCATGTGGGTCAAAGGGTTATTAGACCACCCTAGTGGGGGTCGGCCCAGTCAGCATTATGTTATGTTATTAAGTTGAGGCCGACCTAGTTGAGTAAAGGTCAAGTCAAGTTAGTGTATAAATAGAGAGTGTGTCTCTTTCATTTTACACATTCTATTCTCTCACTCACACTGTGGAGAGTGGCGCACTTGTGGAGGAGGAGGATCTGCTGCTAGGAGAAGACTATCTCTTGTATTCTGGTTGTATCATTTCTCTATCTATCTCTGAGGAAGTTATTGGGGTTTTTCACCTTTATGGTTTTCCCCAAGTAAACGCGGTGTCTCTTCTGTGCTTGCATTATTGTGCCCATGAATGATATGCTATAGATTTGCTGTACATGTTGTTCTCTCAGTTAAGATCCTAGATCAGATTGAAGTAAATTCTGAAAATTTAACAGTCTCTACCTTGAGCATCCAAAGCATAACTCCCATATGAATTCAACTATGATATTTTCTCAGCTGCAAAGCTTCCATTATTGCCAGACAAACTTCTAATTCCACCTACAAAACATTCTGCACAGATTCAGAGGACAAAGACAAGAAGTTCACCCTTCCTCCTCCTAATCCCCCATCTAAACACTATTAGTTTTTACTTGTTTTTTTCTACATTTATGTGCCTAATTATTTTGGGTCTCTGATTCTAAGTTCTAAATGGTCTGCTGCATATAACTTAAAAAATAAAAAATGGGTGATCCTAACCATTTTAGGCTCAAGGGTTTCCAATAATAAAAAATCATAATTTCCATAGGAACCTTCAGATACTGGCCATGGAATTTAGAGAAGAATAAACCTTCTTTTCTTCAATCTTCCTTTCCTTACTCTGTCTCTTCCTCGGTCATCTAACTGAATTCTAAAAATGAGGTGTTCCTGAAAATCACTATGAAAATCACTCTAAAAGGATCGTAGATCAATTCTTAAGCTATCCAACTGTCTCTTGATAGTTTGATACCTTTTGTTTGCAAATCTCATCTCGTTACTAAGGTCATAAACAGTAGAGGTACATTGATCCCTCAAAACACAGTTCAAGTGCTCCATCCCACTTTGAAGTACTTCCTAATTGTCTTTCTTATTTTCGTAGTAACCAATTTGGTCTTGGATATACGACAGATCGTGCTTGAAGACTTAATTCTCATCTTTCTATGATAATTAATAATCATGCCCATGCCTTCCTAGTGGTTCCTTTGTTTGCTAGTTTATCTGCTTCAAAATTTAGGTTGTGTGTGACATAAGTAAATTCCGAAGGTGGTGTGTCTTTTCTTAATCAATTTGATGACCAGGCTACAGGTCAGATCAGGAAGCTGCAGCTGCACACACCCTTGGTTAGGCAGTGCAACTTGGGTCATGTTAAGACAAAGGACCAAGCTAGTTACTCTGAAGTTAGGACGACAACGGATTTATTGTTATGGAAAAATTCAAGCACAGTATCGATGGAAGCTAGATGTGAAAAGTGAAATGTGAAATCTTTAGGAATTTAGGCACGGATTAGCCTTGACGACAGCGGGATTTAAAAGATGGAACACACAGTGCACCAATGTGATTAATGTGTTTACCTTAGCAACAAATCAAAGATTAAATAGACGCCATAAATATGCAAACCAGAGATACGGGATATTGCTCAACTGTACAATATGTTGTCAATACAAGGAATGCTACAAAATTGAGCATAGATCTAAGCGTTGCAAGGTAACACTATGACTCAAGTCACAGGTGGGAAACAACATACCGTTGGATCTTGCAAAGGATACAATCACAACTCTAAATATCCTAACCCATTTTACAAGTACAATGATAATTATTTATACAAGGAAGAATCATCAAATCATTGATGGAGGCAGTCACTATCAGTCATCCTTGTGCAAAATGATTAAGGATGATCACTACCTCATTTCTTGGAGTCAATTCAACTTGTGCATGCATCGAAATGATTAGAAATTATCACAAGTGCATTTCCCAAATTGACTCTATCAAATTTGAGACCGAGCTTCACATTTATTTTAGGGTTTTTCAAATCAAATATAAGGTCAACAATAATACATGTAACATAATCAAGTAAAAAGGAGACTCTTCCTTCAAAGCGTTGAAGTGTTTTTAATATTCTAATGTCACAACACTTCTAAACCTGCCCTCAAGTTTCCCAATGATCCAACTTGTCCTTTCTATTTGGTTTGGTGACCTTCTCTCAGACTAGATACATTGTCTTAACAATCCCAAACAATTTGAGTGTACTTGAAGTGATAGTGTAGACCTGAAGGAGGTGTCTTCTCTGTTGCTCATCGGACAATGATTTAGTACCAAAACATACCTCTATGCTGAGTTTAATATACATACCTTTGCAACTGATCATCATTTGGCATTAATACTTGACATCTTCAGAATATATTGTCATACTTAGCATACTTGCTAGTATCATTCTGGTTGCTCAGGAAGTAGGCCCATTCATAGTTAAAACTAGAATGGTTTTAGATGTGATAGAAAGAATGATGATAGGTTTACACTTTACCAAAGCAGGGAAATGGAACTATGATCCCCATAATGTGATTTTTAACAGAAGGATAGATAAAGATAGGGAAGCACATAAACATCATCCAAATTATGATTTGGAGTAGGTGGTCAATAAGAATTCCTAGGAGGAGGCCAAATATATCCTCTTTCCCATTCTTGTGGAAACTGATGGATCATAGCTGGAAGGCTAAAAAAGGACATCCCCTCATGGCATGGATATAATATAATAGACTCTGATGAGAATAAATTATCTAAGAATCCCAGGGCTGAAGGAGGGTAGTCCACAGATATGTCTATGGTACCTTTTGCAGGTTTGAGAGGTTTAGCATTAAGAGAGCCTATTAATGGCTCAAAGTTAGTTGAGTCATTGTTGTTAGTGAAACATTTTCATTCTTCCTTGATAAACATTGTACACCAAGCAATGAGGGAGAATTCCCAGTAGAACAAGGACCTCCTTCTCTTTTTGATTTAGATATTATATATAATACATTCAACATATCAAAGTTAAAAGAGTAAGGAAAAGACCATGAATAAATCAGGAGATACACCTTTTCCCCAAACTAAATTAGGAGATGCACCTTTTATGGTGAGAAGCATTTGCCTCTACAAAACTTTTATGTATTACTATTTTCTTTATTTAATCAATGCTGCATATGAAACCTTTCAAGTTCAGTCAACTTATTAGGTCAGAGCCTTTCATACTACTTTCTTAGGTCTCTCGAATCAGAAACAATGTTGGGATTATTAGTCTTTTCTTAGAATTACAAATGATGCAATCTTGCTGTTAATATTGCCCCTTTCCCCAATTCTTAAAGGGTTCTAGCTCAATGGTAGAGAACCTGCTTTACAAGCAAGAGGTTGAAGGTTCGATTCCTTCATGCCCTAATGATATTGCAATATTGATGTTTTAAATAAAATATATTTTATTATGATTTATTATGGCTACGAGGGGGGTTCTAAACTAACTTCATATGTCACTATGAGGGGGGTTCATAACTGCCCCCAAAGGTTTGTAAAGTGTTTTAGGGGGGGTTTCAAACTGCCTCTATAGGTACCTATGAGGGGGGTTTATAACCGCCCCCAAAGGTCTGTAAAGAGTTTTAGGGGGGGTTTAGAACCACTGCCAAAAGTCACTTTTAGGGGAGGTTTTGATCTCTTCCAGAACCACCCCCAAAAAGTCAAAACTTTTAGTGTCGGTGCTATTAGGGGCGATTTTGTAAAGACTGCCTCCAAAGCCAAAACCGCCCCCAAAAGTAACTTTTGGAGGCGGAAGACAATCGCCTCTTAAAGTCAAAAAATGACTTTTTGGGGGATTTTGAACCGCCCCCAAAAATTCAAAAGTGACTTTTGGGGGGCTTTTGAACAGCCCCCGAAATTCCAAAAGTGAATTTTGGGGGGTGTTTAGAACCGCCTCCAAAAGTGACTTTTTCTCCGGGGGGGTTTAGAACCACTGCCAAAAGTCACTTTTGGGGGGGGGGTTTCGAACCGCCCCCAAAATTAACTTTTTGGGGGGGTTTAGAACCGCCCCCAAACGTCACTTTTAGGGGTGGTTTTGATCTCTTCCAGAATCGCCCCTAAAAGTCAAAACTTTTAGCGTTGGTGCTATTAGGGGCGGTTTTGTATAGACCTCCCCCAAAAGTGACTTTTGGAGGCGGAAGACAACCGCCCCTAAATGTCAAATTTGTTGTAGTGCTTTTTTACTTTTTTCCCTGCAACAATATTTTTTTATTTCCCTTTTTTTTCTCTCTTTTTAGTCATTTTCTATGACTTTCTTGTGAAATAGAAAACCTTCCATTTCTAATATCAATAAAAATTTTGTATGGGGAGATGCACAGAAATATTGCTTGTCATTATATATTTCAGAATAAATTTGTTTTATCAATTTAAGTAGAAAATATTCTTTTTCTTTTACCTATCAATGCTAGTCCGACATTTGAGTGGTGAGTAACATTGCTGGAGACACCGCGTTTTGACACCAAGCCCTCTCCTAGTTTATTATTGTCCAAGCTCTCTCCTAGTTCATTATTGTCCAAGCTCTCACCTGGGTCATTATTATCCAATGTGATTTGTTAATATCCACGGACATCATCGATGCCAGCTCTGGTTGTGGATGATCCACATGTTGAATAGAAATACAATCATCTTGACCTGGAAATTTGCAGGTATACATTTTATATAATATTTTGCAAGTATTCAAGGTCACTATCCCCTTTCATAATTCAGTTAATTTAACAAAAATATTTGAAAAAAAAATAAATTACCTTCTTGTCCATCTTGTTCTCCAGTTTGGTAGTTCTTTGTGGATTCTCTATCACATTCAATGTCGTCATCGGATAGTATAATTTGATTGGACAATACCTGAGTGTGCTCTTTATTTGAAGCTATAGTAGAATAGGAATTTGAAAAAGTTATTGAACATAACCGACCGAGAAAAGTAAAATACAATCAAATAAGACATCTGAAAATGTTAAAACAGATACCTTGGTTTATACCCAATTCATGATAGAAACTGTTCATAAACAGCTCTTGTCGTATTATCTCCACAATAGAAATAACTATTCTATCTGGCAACCTGATCAATGAATAAAGAACTCTACCTCCTTCATACAACAAAAGAACTGTACCTCGAGAAGAGACCAGTTTGGAAACTATGTGATCCCATAATTCCTATTGGATTTTACTAACCTCTTTCGTCAATGCTACTCTTGAATGTAATAAGAAATGTGCGTGGATTTATCCTAGCGGAAGGTGGACAATATTTCAATGCCAATGTTGTAATGAACTGACAACTGAAGGTGATCTAGAAAAAACAAAGCCAAATCGTTGAAGCTCTTATATGTGCCCCCAGGTAACTCAACATACCATTTCACGGCAGCCCCCGTAAGGATGCGTTGAAATAGCCTGAAATGGATAGAATCGTGGTATAAGGAGTTCAAGGAGAAACATAGATGGAACCTGGTGATGTGATCACCTAGATCTTCACCCTTCTTCCCCTCAAAATTTGGAACATCGGAAGGGAACTAGGTGGGGACTGGGGGGCATGTATAGTCATGACACACCAGATCGTTCGTGAGCTTAGAAAGATCGGGAAAGTTTAACCTAGCAAGGAACAGGAGATGAGGCTGCGAAGCTTGAGTACAAGCTCTCGAAAGAGACTGACTTTGCAAAAATGAGGATGAGACTGTGGACATCGAGGTCGATACCTAAGGTGCCGATAAACCCTGGTGGAGCCTATGGCCCTGACCAATAGAATAATATGATCCTCCCACCTGAACCATATGAGGATACACAGGCATACATGCATAGAATAGGATCCATGGGGGGGAATGGAATAGGGGACGAAATCGACTAGATAATTAGAAAAATTACCTCCATAAGAAGGGGTACCATATAACCACTCGACGCAGAAAAACCAACCAAGTAAGGGCCATAAGAAAATGGTATGTTACCACCCCAGGGAATCGAATAACTAGGAGGAGGGGGAGGATGTGGAATCATATAGGAATTTGAATGCATGGGCGCAGAGGCATACGAGTTAATAGATGGGATATAGGTCATAGATCCGATGCTTACCGTGAAACCTCCACTCGATAAAGGATTCACACTAACACTAGGGGTTGGCGAAGGAGGAGGCCATCCTCCAACATTCGAAGAAGAGGGAGGGATGTGACCACTCCCGAACTAATAGGAACTAAAAGGGGATATGGTTCCCCCAATCACAGTGCTAGATCTAGCGTGATTACCAGACAGGGAGGAAGTAGCACTCGACATAAAACCAGGTATACCAAAAGTAAAAGGGTCTGGGGTCGGGACGACAGATGCAGAACCAAAAATTTACACACCTATAGATGAACCACACAGATGACCTGATGACCATGTATCATCAAACGGGTTCCTACAAGTGGGATGGGATTCCACAAACCCATGAGGAGTGGCCTGTGATGAACCTCCCTCCCGTCTAGTCCTTGGAGAGTATGTGTGAGGAGGGGAAGTTCTCTTTGTTCCAGTGGATGGAGTCACTGGGACTCCTGACGTGCCAGATGCGAAACTCATAGTGGGAGCTCTCTGAAGCTCGTGCAATGTGAAAAAAGGACCAGCGATAGTCCTCCGACGTCTCTGGTAGAGAGACTGTAACAGATCGCTAGCTAGAAAAATAGCTGACCAAAGAGACCAGCGGAGAGCCGGATCTCGATCCATGATGACCTCAAAGTGTCAACAAATAAGCATCTCCTAACGGCCTACTAAATCATCACAGATCACAAACCTAAAAGAAGCTACAACAAAAAATGCACACAATAGGGGACTGACTCAAGGGACCTCCCGACACTACAACCGATATGTCTTTCCTAGCAAAGGCCTGAGACTCCCAAACTATAACCGGAGGTAACATAATCAATTATAAGGTCCCTAAGACTTCAATGTGTAACCACAACTGTGTTGTCCGACCCCTATCTGACTCAGGACACTCACAGAATAACCGTTGCAAATGCCCTATGCGATACCTACGTAAGGAAACTAAGGTCACCATGTATAACCAATGCTCAGGCGAACAGTCGCAGGTGGGATCTGTCGAATGGGAAGGGTAGATAAGCCCAAAACTCAAAAGGGTCAAATCCATCAAGAGTCCCCAGATACGAACAAATCTTGGATATATCTCCCACGTTCAGCAAGTATTGGAGGGCTATCTCCACAACCTGCCTCCCATGACCTCGTTCTTAACTCTGGTGTGAGTAGAGGCTCCTAAGAACATCGATGTATGCCATGGGTTTCACCACTCCCTGGTCAGACACATAATGTTTGTTTGATAGTCTTGGATTGTTTACTTTCATAGGTTCTATTCCAAGGCTCTACAACCTATACTTGTTCGTGCACCCTAGAAAAAAACACATTCTAATCAATTTTAATTAAGCAGAATATGGTTGTGAAACTAGTTATATAAAATGACTCAATAATATGCACACCATGAAAACACTAGACTCGTCTTCCAATAGAAAAAATGTATGCCACTAAATGAAAGTCAAACCAAAGTTTCTTCTTCAGAAATAAAAAGAAATCTCTCTACAATATTTCATGCCCAATCAAACTTAATGAAGTCACAAGCACTCAAATGCAAAATGCAAGTACAAAAAGCAATTTTTTTCTTTTGTATTTTCAATATAAATAAATGAAAATGCAACTAGAATCAACACTTCTCATAAAAAATATGCAGAGAATGCAGTGCGGATAACCCAGCTAAACCAAAAAGCAAGACTCAACTAAGCAAATGAAGAAAAATAACTAAAAAGCAAATTTCTCAAAAAACAAATAAAGAGGAGTTTCCAGTCACTAAAAAGGCAAGAGACAGTCACGATACAGGCCCAGCAAGACTCAGGAACACCCAGAATTCACCCAACATCAACCACACACCATAAACAAGGTTAAACCGGATATGTACGCAGCTGTTCAATGAACAGTAGCATGTGTACGTGAGATGGATAATTAACAGTAGCACGAATACGTGGGTAAACCATAACAAAGTTGCGTACAGGGCAGGATAGGTGAACAAAAAAAGAGTAACAAGGCTTAGAAACTCACGATTTTTCTATATAGAACCTGACATCCTATCAGCAGCATAGAAACCCAAAAGAACAGAGAACTAAAACAAAAACAAGGAAAATTTTTTCCAAAAGACCCCAAACGGAGGCTTCTCCCCAGCAGAGTCGCCAATTCAGTTATGGAGAAAAACTTCCTGTGGCTCAGGGTAGACCACAAAAGAAAGATGTACTCAAGAAATAAACTCACTCCCCAACATATGCTATATAAATATAAATGCGGATAAACAAAAGAAAGGACCTACCTCAATCTGGATGTCTGATGAAGAATTCCGTTGAGCTTTCGAATCACAACACTTGAACCTTCAGCTTAGTCTCAACAATAAACACAAACAAGTACATATGATATATGGAAGAGGTCAACATATACAATAGCATAATATATGATATATATAAGCAAATGTACCCAATGATAATAAATGATCATTCACAATATAAATGGACGAGAAAATGAGTATTTCTATTAATATGAACAAGAAGTACAAGATACAACCTCCTGTCGGAAACTCATCTGAACCAAGAACTAGGTCCCTCCACTTGTGCCTCCACCAATTCAATCCCCCATACAATGGAAAACTCAGGAGTAAAAGAAAAAATCCTTCACAAGATATGAAAGAGTTTGGGAGGTGAACATAAATGGTTCACAACAACTAGGATCAATGGATGAAGACTCAAGCAAGGCAAAATTTTTATAGAGTGTCAATGCTCTTCTCTTTCTCCTCCTTCCATGCACCACAATAGATCAATATATAACCCTCCAAAGGCGAGTGAAACGTCGAATCGATCCGTTTCAAGATACATGGAGGGCCAAAGGTCAAAATGGCCACTTTTTGGAGTGAAAAAATAGAGTTTTTACTTTTATTTACCAAAATTCGATGTACGTTGGTTGTAGTGATGCAAACAACATATACGCTAGGTGTACTGAAGTAGCTCGCATATAGGAGGAAAAATAGGGGAAAATGGGTTCAAGGAGAACCAAAAATATGGTTTTAAGTCTACAGATGGGTAAGGGAGGCCAAGGAGTATTAATGCTCACAAGGTTGCAAAATACAATGTGATGACTTCTTTACAAATTGATGCTTCACTTCTCCAATGGGAAAGATGATGCTAAATTTTCCTTGTCATTGTGTTTATATCATGAAAACTATTTATACAATGCAATACTCCCTAGCAACTAAGGAATCCTCTATTTCCATATGCATCCACTATAAATTCTAATAAGTCTTTTCATTGAGTTACTTCCTTCTTGGATGTCACACTATTCAACTAATTCCACATGCCCCTTTTTGAAAATGAGGTGTCCTTTTCATCATGATAAAATGAAAATAATATTTAACATATTTCCTCACACTATTATTCTTGGGTCTAGTTTTTATTGATATTAATATATATTTTTGTTTAAATGTGTGTTAAGATTGATTTTATAAGTGTATCATCCAATAAGATTGATATATATTGTGACACTCAGAGTTGGATTTTAGTTTTAGACTATGAGAGCACAATTTTTTTGGTGTAGAATTTATTGGTGGATGAAGTATTTCCAATAATATATATCATTTTCAATTAAAAAATATAACAATTTTAAAGCTAAAAAATGTCAATATTTAATTTAGAAAAATCTTATGGTTACTTTTGACCAATATTAATAAGATAATTCATACATAAAAAAAAGTATAATTAAATCTTAAGAAGACTTAGATAATTTTATTTGTTAATTTGATGTTCAATAGGGAAAAAAAGAAAAGATATACAAAAAATTGACACATGCTAAACAAAGTCATTGTATTATATGGCATATATTTTGTATTTCTAGTTAATATAATTATTTTTAATTATAAAAAGGAAAACAACAATAAACTCGGAAACATATACCCTAAATAAATTTTTTCCTAAAACGGATCTGGGATAGGTATATAGAATGAACCTTTTTTTTTGCGAACCTCTTCATTTTAGTAAATATGATGCCTTTCGGTATTAGAAACCATGGCTATAAATTCTAATGCAAAAGCTAGAAAATAAATACCACTAAGTTATACACAAGAAGACAAATCCAATTTCAAAAAGAGCAATCAGTTGGCTGAGCATTAAATCCTACAATATCCATAACAATCTATGACTATTTGCATAGATAGAAGCCTCTATGCAAAGAAGAAAGGTGACTAAGGTATTATATCAAAATACACTTATTTTAATTGCCAGGGAAAAAAATTTGTTTTGAAAAGAAACATCAATATTTTTTAATAACCAACAAATACTTGCAAACATGCAATTAGCATAAATGCCAAACAAAATACATTCTTAAATTGGACACCGATTACCATACAAATTTTTTTAAACAAAACTCAGCCCTCACCTCAAGTGCATCAAGAGGTGGACGGGCAATGTTTAGGTCATTATTGTGCTTCTGAAATATGTAGTTCAATAAAAAATAGAAACCAAAATTAAAGATACTGATAATGATCCCTCAAATCTAAAATAATGGCATATTTGATGCATTTCAACTTTCAAGACGAATATTCTAAACACTAAAATAACTGTGGAACTTGGAAAGAAGAAGGAATAAACAAGGGAGAACCTAGGAAACAATCCTGGAGTTGGTTTGGCAACAATAGGTAGAGTTTGTAGGTCCCAATCATTATTCGCCCTCTTTCGTCTCAAGCTGCAGATAATTCAAGCGACCCACCAAGCCTCACTTCACAACATTGGAGTCTATCGACACCTAGCTAGATAAAGAAACCAAGAGCATCAACAAGATGACAAGTGAATAAAAAATTTGATATGACAAGTGGAATAAAAATGTTGATTGATATCTACATCTCGTTTGCAAAGAATCATGCGCAATGCAAAAGAGCCATAAAGCAAACTTTCACTTAACATTAAATCCTAAATATGTTGTCGGAGACATTTGAAATTCAGATGAAAAAAGATAACTGATACGGTCACAGAAAAATAAAGACTTCAGGGTGCCCGAAGCTGAATAATAAACCAGTTAAGAAATTATGTAATAGAAAACAACTATAATTGCAACCCCTCGAAAGAAGAATTGCTTGAGGAATAGACCTAATTAAGATTCCAAAGATAAAGAGAAGCATGTACAGTAAATATACCACATATGTACCGCGATAAGAATTTTTTTTTGGTAAGCGGACGATAGTTGTGAGGTGCATTTAACTCAAAAACAACTATTTTTTTGTCTCTTCCTCATGCACCCTGTCACACGATAGCTCATAGAAATTGCTTGGTCATGTTTTCCACAACAAGATTCCTTTTACTCATTTAAGATTTTAATTTAATGTGGTGAAATAAATATGAAGGTGAAAAACGAGCATCTTAGATTCTCCCTCGACCCAAAGTCGATATTTGTGTAGGATGTCTAAAACGTTGATAAACATTTTCATTTTTCTTCGAAAGCTTTTGGTAAATGTTGTAAGCAAACTGAAATATATGCCATAAAATCCTGCAAGTCCCTAACATCAAGAACCATCCCCAATAGAAGAATACTAGTCCTTCTGCTTTAGTATTCCACCCATTTCAGCTTCTTCTAATGATTTGAGAATGCCAGAATCTCTCCACTCATTCTCATTGAGCTATGCTTCGCTTGAGAAGCCGCTCATTTTCACTGAGATGTGCTTCACTTGAGAAGTCATCCTCATCTGTGTAGTTATCCATCTTATCGATTATATCAAAGAGATCCATGACGTCAGCATCCTGTGTGGGCGGTTCGATGTTGTGTTTCTTGTCCTATGGAATAACTAATATCCCCAAATCTGTATTATGATCATCAGATAAAACGCTCTCCATCAGAACATGGGATTCATCCCTCGCTCTCTTGCGGGATAGAGGGTTGTCACTGCTCTAAGAAACAACATCTAAATCGACCAACTCTTGCATATCAAATCTATAGGAAAACACAGTATTGTAAAAGCGATTTGACATATCAAATGACGGTGGATTGTGCAACTTATCCCACACAAATCATCCCACGATGGATCATCGAGTGTGGAGAATGAAAGTTAATGCATATGACAACAACATTTAATACGTGATAGATAGCTTTGCAGCTCATCCCACGTAGCTCATACCACGATGGATCATCAAGCGTGGAGCCTGAGGGTTAATGCATATGAAAACAACATTTAATGCATGATAGATAGATCTGCAACTCATCCCAAGCAGCTCATCGTGGTCTGCAACTCATCCCACATAGCTCATCCCACGATGGATCATCGAGCATGGAGCATGATGGTTAATGTGTGATAGATAGCTCTGCAACTCATCCCACGCACATCATCCCGTGATGGATCATTGAGCGTGGAGCATGATGATTAATGTATATGAAAACAACATTTAATGTGTGATAGATAGCTTTGTAGCTCATCCCACATAGCTCATCCCACGATGGATCATTGAGCGCGGAACATGATGATTAATGCGTATGACAACAACATTTTTTCCATGATGGATAGCTCTGCAATTAAAAACCGTGCACAGAATCGAGATAGAAATTAGGGTAGCCTACCATGCTCGTACTTTACAAAACGTGATGTCATCCTGTCGCCACCCCCGAGAAGGGAAAAACGAGGAGAACATCAATGTTTTGTAGCCAATTAAAATTGAAAAAAATATATTTTTAATAATTAAATTTAATATAATATATTTGACACTTTAATCAAATTATAACTTGAGAAAAAAAAATTAGTCTATAAATCCAAATTAATATAAGTATTCCACGATACATATATAATCCCCTTAAGAAACATAAAAATTAAAAAAATCACTAGAAAAATATCTTTGAATCACAAAACCAAAGGCCACTTCTCTTGTATAACAATAAAATCAATAATACACTAATTATTTCCATCAAAACATGTTTCTATATAATCTTGTAACAAACTTTTATTTTGATGGCCAAAATTTTCCAATACAATTAATCGAATTTCTTGTCAAAGTTCCCATGAATCTAGACTTTAGGTTCCCATCAATCTAGACTTCATCAATATTTTTTTTCACAATATGAGTCTCAAAATTGAATTGGAACATCATTCGACCATGCAAATGACATAACTTTCTCGATTAGTGTAGCAATCCATCGATTATGCACATGCTACAACTTTTCTCGAATCTCAATTAATGTAGCAACACATCCACTATTGTCGTTATTCTCCTCTTGGTTTACGATTTGTATACTTATGCATTGTGGCAACCCCTCCACTTTGTCGTTACTCTACTCTTGGTTTACCATTTGTCTTGTGATAACGCATTCATTCAATGCAGACGCTGCATAGTCTATCTATCGAGTATACGTTTCTCAAACCCTAATTCCAACAAAAAGAGCCGAATTCTGCGACCAATGTCCGTGCGAGCAAAGAGCCAAAATCGATCACATGACTGCTAGCTGCAAATTTAATTTGTTGAGAGATATTTAGTGATTCCTGCCATTGAGAGGCAATGCATGGAAATTGGGTGAATGTGGGCCAACGACACAGACATGGACAACTCCCTCAACGGTTTCCATGAAAGATATTATGTTGACAAAAATTCTGCGTCTTCTTTGATTCACGCTCTTATCTTTTACTGTTCAACCAAGCCGGCTGAGAACGACATTGTCCTGTAAAATTGCTTGGTTGAGACTTATAAACCTATCGCAGAAGAATCATAAAAGTATCAACAGATATTCTAGGAATATATATGCCCCACGGATGCTTATATATAGAGAAAGATTGACATGCTTCATCCACACTGAATAACTTAATTTCTCTCTACTTCTCTCTGCTATATAAGCTGGTTATATACATAGATAGATTGCCAGGCTTCATTTGCACTGCGAATTTTAGTTTGTATCTTCTTTCCTGCTATTTGGTCTAGTTTGCCTTAATGGCTATTATTTCAGGTGGAGTTTTGGAGTGCAAGCTCTTCTCCGAGAAAACGGCTCTCCGCCGTGGCCGGAATTTTCTTTCACACAAAGTTGAATGTGGCTCTTCTCTCAGAATTTCTGTGTGGAAATGCAGGTCCTCCAATATTAATAATGGATCAGTTCATTCAGACAATGAGAATGCCGGCGAAATGCTAACGGGAAGAAGAGAGAATGCCATTTTGCCTTCACATATGGACGAAAGAAGAACCACAAGATGGTGGCTTCCCCTCTTTGGTTGGCCTGAGGGTGAACTGGAGCGATGGGCAGACGATGACATAAACGAGTCGAAAACAGAAGGCAAAGCCATGGAGAAGGGTTCAGATGATGAGCAAAAAGAAATGGAGGAAGTTCCGGCCAAGCGATCCAAGTGTTTGAGGGGACGTTTGACTCGAGAGAAGGCAAAAATACTGAGGAAAAACCTTCGCGACACTTGTACGTTTCGTGACGTTATGTATCATTCTGCCATTGCTTCTCGTCTTGCCTCACCAGATAACTAAGCTCACGGGTGAATATAACTTCGAGAAATAAAAGGACTGTAAAATGTTAAGCAGTCTTGGAATATTTATCCCGGTAAACAATCTTGTTTTAGTCAGATTCGGCTGCTGTATTTGTATACTGACCAACCTTATATATCAGAAATGAACGGAATATTTTATAACTTACCACCTCATAAAATTCTATTTGTTTAGACATTTGTCTACGTGCCTCGAACAGAAGGAAGAGTGATTTTGAATTGGTCCATATTTGTACCACCTCATGCTTTCAAAGGGTTTTTTAATTGGTTGTGTACCATATTCCATACATGCAATTAGTTAAAAAGACATTTGAGAAAATAAGATTAAAATCCATTAAGAAGTACATAGGAAATTAATTAAAAAGACACAAAAGAAGGTAATAAAATAATTTTAGTAAGTTCTTTGTAATAAAATAAGATCTTATCTTTCTGAGAAAATTGTAATTTTAGTTTATTTTAAATAAAAATATCAACAAATAAATAAATAAAATATCAATTTACATCTATTGAAAGATATGAAAGAGTAGGGAGACATCAACTTTTTATAACTCATTTAAAAATAATGTACTCTTAAACTTTTCATCAAATTTTTGAATTTTCAAGATTTGATCTCTCTTAACACTTAAAGATCATGGGTTAATATGATTCTAAACAAGTGTTATTCTATTTTCATTCATATCATTGTGTATCTCGGTATATTTTATTTTAGTTTACAAGGGAAACTCTGCGAAGAACCCAAATGATGCTTTAATGCATTTGGGGATGTCATCCCTTGTAAACTCATTAACATAGACTAATGTATCCATTTTTTGCATGATATTGTTGAAATCTCTCAGGATTAGCTCAATTAGTTGGTGTCTTTGTTTCCATGATATTGTCGATATTTCAACACAATGTGGAGGCCCTAATCCAATTTCCATGGGGTTAGGTGCATTGATTTTATGTTGCTCGATACACTAGGTAACACCCTCAAATCGGGGGGAAGTGCTTAGGTGTTTCCTGGGGAGTTATTTCCAAGAATACACACACACACACACACACACACACACACACACACACACACACAAAATACCTTCTTTGGATTGGGGGAAATGCTTAGGAATTTCCTAGATAATTTTTTTAAGAATATATAGATAGATAGATAGCCTAGTGGGATAGCTTGATTGGTTGAGTCCTTTGAGCTTCATGCATGAGGTATAAAGGTTAATCACATGGTTTGGTTTCCTCTATTGTGTGGCTCACTCAATGTCCCTGTCGAGCCATGCATTGTAATCCGTGCCCAATAGGTTTACACTCGGTACCATCCAAAAAATGCAAGGAAGTGCCCTAGGGGAATTTTTTTAATCTATTTTTTAACTGTTACATTTGGCGAACTTATGAACTAGTATATACGAGGGTGTTTTAAGACAATAGTTTCAAATAAAATTGTAATTTTGTCTCTACCTTTCCCTTTCCCTTCTCTTTTAATTAATAGTTTGATTTTTTTCCTCTCACACCATGAAATACTCAATCTTTAGTTTTGTGCGCCATAGAGTAAATAATGGGTACTAGAGGGAACTAGCTAGTAGTGCAAAAAAAAATTGTTCATCCCTAATGTCGAGAGAAAGTACACTGTAGTAAGGTTTGAGAAGAGATCATGGATTTTCAAGTGCTACCAAGGATAAATTAAAGGGCAAGGGAGAAAGAATGGGTGACATTATTTCCATTTCCTTCTAATATTTGAATATATTGTTGCATGAAATTGCACGTAGTCAGCGCTCCCCGATGTATCGTGACAAGGGACTAATCGCCTCTCGTGGATCATTGAAATCTAGCGGTGGATGTGCAGAATATAAGATTAAGAGGGAAGACAAACAATGCATTTATCATGTTTTTTGAAAACTTGGACCTGCATATTCTACTTTTGTATCTACATTTTACTCCATGAAAGAATCCTTGAATGCAGCTAGCTATCAAGAGCCTAGTTTTGAATCCTTTTGTGATTCCTTGATTAGAGAGCAAGATAAACTCATCCATCTTGGAATAATCAACAATGCAGATACATCTGAGAAAGCCTTATTGTCCCAACAGAAAGAAAAGTCCAAGCCTCTCAAGAAACAAAATTTTTGCAATAATAAGTCAAACAAGAGTCCAAAGCCTTCTCAGTCAGCTCCTTCTTTAAAAAATGACAAAGGATCCAAGCCAAAAGGAAAGAAGACTGAGCGTCATTGCAACTATTGCGGGAAAGATAATCATGGTGAATCTAAGTGTTTCAAGAAGATGGAAGCCTTGGAAGCAGCAATGAAGAAGCACCACATCAGCCTAGATTCACCTTCATAATCTACCTCTCATGGACATGCACTTTGTGCTTCTGGTTATTCTTATAATACATCTTCTTCTTCTACTTCAAATGAATGGCTCATTGATTTTGGAGCATCTTATCATATGGCTAAGGATCAAGCCATCTTTTCTACTATGCATGAATGTAACACCAAACAAATATTTGTTGGTGATGATAGATCTCTAAGTGTTGTAGGAGCTGGAACAACTCCAGTAGATAATGGTCATTTCAGTGATGTACAATGTGTTCCAAGAATTTCCTGCAATTTGTTATCAGTCTATCAAATCACTCATTCTGGTGAAGGTAAAACTGTGACGTTTACACCTCACCAAGTTGTAATCAAGGATTTTAAAGATCCTCAATAGGTCCTAGCTACCGAAATTTTTGATGATATTACTAGGTTGTACAAGTTTAACAACTTTGGGTCATCACCTTTTCCTTCAGTTTTTGTTGCTCATAGTGATAACTTGAGCAAAATTTGGCATGAGCGATTTGGTCACTTAAATTATCGCTCATTGCAGCAACTATGTAAAGACAATATGGTGACAGGTCTTCTGATGGTATCTTGCAGGGATTGTGTTTGTTCTGGTTGCGTACTCGAAAAACATCATCGGGACAGTTTTGAGAAACGTGCCTCTTGGCATGCCTCAGTTCCCTTGGAGCTTGTGCATAGTGACTTGTGTGGTACTCTTCCATCTGCTTCCTTTTTTGGTTTAAAATATTTCTTAACTTTCATTGATGATTACACCAGACGCACTTGGGTTTATTTCCTAAAAATTAAGAGCGAATTATTTAACATGTTCTTGGCCTGCAAGGCCCTTGTTGAAAAACAATCTGGTCATCAAATTATTAAGTTAAGATCTGACAATGGAGGAGAATATGTTAACAAAAAGTTCACTACTTTCTGCACTGAACAAGGAATCCAACAACAACACACTGTTCCATATACACCACAACAAAATGGTGTAGCTGAATTGAAGAACCACACTTTAAAAGAAATGGCTAATTGAATGATCCAATCTAAGGGACTATGTCTTCAATTTTGGGCTGAAGCCATAAATTATGCAAATTACATATTTAATCGCACCCCCACTAAAGCATTACAAGGTATCACACCGGAAGAAGCATGGAGTAAAATTAAACCAGATGTAAGTCACTTCCGTGTGTTTGGTAGTGAAGCATGGGCTCACATTCCGGATGAAAAACGGAAAGCATTGCAGCCTAAAAGTGAAAAGTGCATCTTTGTTGGATATTCTGAAGATGTAAAAGGTTATAGACTTCTTCAACCACATTCTCATGATGTAATCATTAGAAGAGATGTTAAATTTGATGAAAATCTCTTGGCCCGCGAGCCTAACTCGACGATTATGCCTTCTTCTTCTTCTTCCAACTTCCTTGACAGGTTTCCAACTCCAGTTTCTGATGATGACAGTGAGGATGAAAATCCACCTCCGCCTGCTCATGTTCCTCCAGTTGCACTAGCACAAGTGCTTCCTTGATGGGTCTGTTCAACATGTGAAGCAGCCGGTGATCTTGCTAGTGATCCTAGAGATCAATGTCGAACATGTTCTCAGTTTCAGCGAGCCTCTTCTCTTTTGGCTCAAGTTTCCGAGAATCATGATCTAGAAACCTCTACAGAAGCTTCAGGAAATCCAGAT
Source organism: Larix kaempferi (assembly GCA_027924585.1). Lineage (NCBI taxonomy): Eukaryota > Viridiplantae > Streptophyta > Pinopsida > Pinales > Pinaceae > Larix > Larix kaempferi. Next base: position 9,452,990 of record BSBM01000922.1, read on the forward strand.
TGGGATGCAGCTATGGATGAAGAATATCCTTCCTTAGTGGCGAATGATAATTGGGATCTTGTACCTCTTCCAAAAGGAAGAAAACTTGTCAGATGTAAATGGGTTTACAGAACTAAGTATGCATCAGATGGAAGTGTTGAAAGACTTAAGGCAAGGTTAGTTTCCAAAGGTTTTTCCCAAGTTGAAGGGATAGACTACAATGAAACCTTTGCTCTTGTTGCAAAAATGAACTCCATCCACCTTGTTCTTTCCCTTGCAACCTTACATAACTAGGAAGTCCATCAAATGAATGTCAAGTCTTCCTTCTTACATGGTGATTTACAGGAGGAAATTTACATGGAACAACCTCCTGGATATGTTCAGAACAACTCTAGCCTTGTCTGTTGCCTTAAGAAATCCTTATATGGCCTTAAGCAAGCTCCTAGAGCTTGGTATGCCAAAATGGATAGCTTTCTCCTCGACACTGTTTTTTCTAGATGCCATTCTGACCCCAATGTCTATACCAAGAAAGTACGAAACCATCTCATCATACTTGTTCTATATGTTGATGACCTTATTCTTACTAGTAGTGACCCTAAGCTTATAACCCATGTGAAATCTAGTCTTAAGCAAAATTTTGAAATGTCAGACTTAAGACATTTGCATTATTTTCTTGGTCTCCAAGTCCTGCAAACCAAATAAGGAATATTTCTTTCTCAGTCTAAGTATGCTTGTGACCTTCTTCGTCGCTTTCACATGGACGATTGTACACCAACCCCTTCTCCCTTCGAGTCTAGAGTCAAACTTTATGCCACTTGTACTTCACCTGAAGTCGATGCCACCTTGTATCGTCAGCTTGTTGGTATTCTCTTATACTTAACTCATTCCCATCCTGACCTTTCCTTTGTCGTTGGTCGTGTTGCCCGTTATATGCAGACACCTCATGAAAGTCACTGAAAAGAAGCTAAAAGAATACTTTGTTAAATTTTCAGAATTTACTTCAATCTGATCTAGGATCTTAACTGAGAGAACAACATGCACAACAAATCTATAGCATATCAATCATGGACACAATAATGCAAGCACAGAAGAGACACAGAGTTTACTTGGGGAAAACCATAAAGGTGAAAAACCCCAATAACTTCCTCAGAGATAGATAGAGCAATGATACAACCAGAATACAAGAGATAGTCTTCTCCTAGCAGCAAAGCCTCCTCCTCCACAAGTGCGCCACTCTCCCAAGTGTGAGTGAGAGAATAGAATGTGTAAAATGAGAGAGACACACTCTCTATTTATACACTAACTTGACTTGACCTTTACTCAACTAGGTCATCCTCAACTTAACCACTTAACATAATGCTGACTGGGCCGACCCCCACTAGGGTGGTCTAATAACCCTTTGATCCACATGGCCGATCCCCAATAGGGTGGTCTAATAACCCTTTGACCCACATGACTTATACAGGGCCGACCCCAACAAGGTGGTCTAATAACCCATCAAGTATAAGTTACGACACTTACAATATAAATGATGACACTTCCGTATAGAGGAATAATAACATCTTTATAGGAATACAACCACTTCCGTATAGAGTAATAATAACATCTCTATAGGAATACAATATACATATATGTGAAATACATTCCGAAGTTACATATACATCAACACTCCCTCTTAACTAGGAAGGTATTTCTCGACACAGGTCTTTTAGCACAAGCCATCTTCTCTGGATCATCGTCACTGGATAATCGTCATCGAGTCATCATCATCGTCACTGCTGCTGCTATCTCAATCAATCTCTAAATCTACTCATCATAGGAAGTTCTACAGAGCCAGTCCTTTTTCATACTGGATGTAGGCCCACCACCTGCAGGTCTTCATCATCACTGGCCATACTATGGAATCCTCAAGACTTATTACATGCATCACAAAACCTTTCAAGAGCATCCCAGGACTTATTACGGGCACATAGCCCAACCTATCGGATCTCCCAGGGAGATATTACATGTGACCCTACCACAAAACCTCGAAAGAGAATCCCAAGATTGATTACGAGCACACAACTCAACCTATCGAATCTCCCAGGGCGCTATTATATGTGGTCACCACAAAACCTTGCAAGAGCATCCCAGGACTAATTATGGGAACACATCCCAATCTATCTGATCTCCCTGGGCGATATTACATGTGGTCATGGCAAAACCTTGCAAGAGCATCCCAGGACATATTATGAGCACAGAGCTCAACCTATCAGATCTCCCAGGGGGCGCTATTATATGCCATAGGACAAAACCTCGAAAGAGCATCTACCAGATATCCTAGGGAGCTATTATATTCCAACGGCAAAACCTTGCAAGATTATCTGCAGATCTCCCAGGGCGTTATTATATGTCCTCCCAAAGAAAAACCTCGAAAGAGCGTTTGCCAAATCTCTCATGGAGCTATTATATGCCAACGGAAAAACCTAGCAAGATAATCTGCAAACCTCCCAAGGCGCTATTATATGCTTATCTGCACAACCTGATCCACAGCCATAGAGTATCATCCTGATACTCACCATACATCATCCTGATGTACACATGATCATCCTAATCATCATCACTACAACATACTGAAGTTCGTCATCTATGATCATCCTGATCATACAATGCATCCAACTGATGCATACCAAGTATCTACCTGATACATATCATCATACATGATCCACCTGATCATACAGTGTATCCACCTGTCACGTCCCCTCCCATCCTACCAGCTAGGTGGAGAGGATCGTGAGGTTAAACCGGGCAATTAGCCCCATATCCATTAAATTAAACTCGTCGATACAAATATATGTATAAGGGCATGCAATAGAAACACAATGGTAATTAAACAAATGTTGTTGATATCTAATCATACACTCAAGATTTCTGTGACAGCCAAATAAAGACCTTTGCAGAATTATAAAAGATCATATGGACATGCATAAACTTGTAAAAGCTCAGCGGAAGTAAATTCAATAGCACATCCATCATTCATTCTAATATTCATCCAATGATAATTGCCAATTTAACGCACAAGAGAATACTTATCTTATACAGAAGTAGTCCCACGCAACTGGCTATGCAACTGCAATGTTCCACCCAACCGTAGGCCAGTGTGCTCCTCAATCTCTCGGCACCACTGCCACCCCCGAGCTGGGCATGATCTCTACAAGGAACCAGGGAACAGCAGACTCACACATAGCCAAGCATACACCAAAATGAGCCAAGCCAATCTACAATTGGGTTTATCAGGCTGCTAGGAGATGGAAAGGAAGAGTTTCTAAGCTAGTGAGCTCCAGCACAGAGCCAGGGATAACCTTGCAAGATCTATCTAGCTTGGCACCCACAATACCTACACACCCAGCACAAGGAAGTATTCTTTTCTCTGCTATACAGTCCCTCAAGCCATACCTTCCCTATCTAGTGCTCTCAGGGTATGCATAGAAGAGTAACCAAAGCCCTCTTGATCTTCTTGAGAGGTTGTCTCCCCCACTAGGTTTATCAAGCTACTTCTGTACACTACCACTCCAAAACTTCAATTCACAGGTTCAAACCAAAAATGAGGATGCACACCATAGCAGAACACAATCATGGGGTAGGATAAAACGTTTTTACAGGTAGATGCATGAGATGGGGTTTCAGCTAGCTCAGCAAAACGTGGGAACCCACAAAAATGAAATGGGAAGTTGGGGAACAACCCAGGAAGCCAAATCCGTTTTTAGTAAAACGTCCAGGGTCAATTCGGGGCAAAAACGACCTCCCTCCTAGTCCCCAATTCGTGGCCTTCCTCTCCCAACTGTTATACCAGGCAAAAACGACTCCCGGGCATGGAAAAATGCAGGATTTTGATGAAAAACGTATATGGAAAAGACCCAGCTAACTCCAACTGCGTGAATGAATGAAGACTGCCCCTTCCCCCATGGCTTTGGGCACCATTTCGTGGGTGTTTTCTTGCCCCACAAGCAAAAACACGAATTTCCAGGTTGATGGCTTGCCCATGCACGAAAATGGCTTGCCCATACTTCTTCATTTCCAAGGCATTAACTGCCTTAACCAATTTCTTGGAAGAATTAAATGATTGGGTACATGAGACAAAATGGGTAGTTGGTGGTTTATGGGTTTCCCCATTGACACATGGATTAATACCATTGGATCAAGGGTTTGAATAATTTCCCTCCCTTTTCCTTGTAGAAATCATGCCCCATCTCTTTTGTTGCATTGCATAGCCGATTGTGGATTTTTCATTAGAATTCGTAATTACATGATGTCTTATTTACATCGTGCCCATCTAGCACAAGAACCATGGGCATCTATTTTAATTTCCGATACATAAACGCTAAATCAATGGTGGGGCCTTGGCCTTGAGCTCCTCACCATGATTAAATATCAGTATTTACATTATTTACAAAGGGGGTCAAAATGGGGACGTGACACCACCTGATACAAATACAAATACATGATCCACCTAATCATACCTGATACATATTAACATACATGATCTACCTGATCATACAATGTATCCACCTAATACAAATACAGATACATGGTCCAAGCATCCAACCTGATGCATATACAAAATACATACAAATGATCCAACCGATCATATCCAGCATCCAACATGATGCATATACATAGCAGTAATTGGAGCATCGTCCTGATGCTCATCATCCATGATCCTCCTGATCATCATAGCATTGTCCTCTTCAGATCATCTCATCGTCCACGAAGCATAGCCCAGATGCACATCATCCAACACTTACACCACTGACATGGGAGAACACATCTACCACCATTCGGAGAAGGCTCCATCCCTTAGTTCTTCACCATGGGAGAAAACATCTACCACCATGTGAAAAATGGCTTCATCCCTTACATCTACACCATGGGAGAACACATCTACCACCATGTGAGAATGGCTCAGCAATTACATCACGACCATGGGAGAACACATCAACCATGTCAGAAAAGCTCATGTGCATCTGCATCTTCCAAACTCATCACTTTGCTTTGGAAGGAACCTCGATCTGAAGTGCACCAAGCCTCTCTCTGAAGTACTCAAACTGCACTCTGTCCAACAGCTTGGTCAATACATCTGCAACTTGCTCATCCGTCGCAACATACTTTGCTTTGGCTGTACTCAGTGCTACACAGGATTGCTTCCTGCTAAACCAAGAGATCACACCTGATCCCATACTGAAGCAGCACCCAGATGTGCTCTTCCTATCTGCAGTGCTGCCTACCCAATCTAAATCAACATAACCTTGCAGGTTAAACTTTTGATTCGCATCATACTTGAGCCCATAATCAACCGTACCCTTTAGGTACCTCAGAATATGCTTTACAGCAACCAGGTGAACATCTCTCGGATCCATCAAGAACTGGCTCAATGTGTTCATAGCAAAGCAAATATCTGGTCTTGTGTTTGTTAGGTACATAGAGGACCCAATCATCTGACAATACATCGTGACATCAACCGGATCAGATGAAGCATCACACAGAAGCTTTAGGTTCGATGCCATACGTGTGGCCATATCCTTGTAGTCCATCATCCCGAACCTCTTCAGGATTTCTACTGCATACTTCCCTTGTCCAAGGGAGATTCCATTTGCACTCTGTCACACCTCCATGCCAAAAACAAATAGTGCATTATCTCCAAGTTCTTCATATCAAATTCGGCAGCAAGCTTCCTTTGCGTGTCGGAAATCAATCTATCCTCACCTATTACAAATAGGTCATCCACATAGTAGTATCACTGGATTGCCTTCCTCAACCTTGTAGTGAAGGTTGGAATCCGCTTTACTCTTGGTAAAGCCCAAACTAGATAGAAAGCTGTCTATCCTACCATACCAAGTTCTACAGAAATATGACTCCCTGTCATGTGTCTCAGAACCAAGTGGCTGCTCCACATACACTTCTTCTTCAACTATACCATTCAAGAAAGCTGTCTTGAAATACATATGGTGTATCTTCCCTATCATCACTGTAGCCGGAGCAAATACTGATCTAATGGAAGTGTATCTGGCTACAGGAGAAAAAGTCTCTATGCTACCACCTGCAGCATGCTTGATATTGTAGCTTCTCTTGGAAGTCACTACAGACTCCCTTTCAGGTCTTGGGACTACATCATAAACATCTTCGTGATCGACTGGCACTCCTCGATCATGGCATTCTTCCCAGATACTGGGAACTTCAATATATTCAGTATTTCAATAGATAACTTTGTTGCTGAACAAATGTTGTAGTCCTTCTTTTGTAGGTGATAGTATACGATCTTTCCTACATAACAAGTTAAATTGCATGATTAGAAAACATCTCATAGTTTTTAGAACAAATTCTTGCACATAAAGAAATATGTCATACACTCATGCAATTATCTTAGCCAATGCTTCAATACAACATTTATCCATATTCCGTAACTTTCTAGATGCCTTCCAATCTCTACCAGAACATTGTTAAGAGTGTGCACAACTCCTAACATGTCAGCAAAGAGGTTTCATTCTAGATAAGTAGCAATGGAATGTTGTACAGTACCATAGGCCACTTACCCATGTATATTAGTAGTATACTGTTCATCAATGCAACTATTCTAATATGCATAATACACAACCTAATTCTAGGAACATAAGCATATACATCATTGAATAACATTATGTAAGAAATGACAATTCAAATACTTATCTTTGTTTGGTTGCTGGGTGGACAATTCTGTTTTGACAAAAATATGTACCTGATTGTTTCTGGTGTAACTTCAAACTTTCCGATCCAAAGGGTCTGAAACGTTTTCCTGCGATATCCCGATCTGTTATCTTTCCATCTCGATAGGTATGACCTCAATTGGATTCTCTGAGAGAGAGTTATGCCAAGTGTCGCAACGTGACCTATTTATGGGATAATACAGGAGAGAGAACTTGTACGGCGTGCCACGTGTCACTGGTTCAACTTCGGCCTCTGAACAATTTTCTTGAGATAGTAAAGTCTGTGTACTACCAATCACTTTTTATGAAATTTCATTTGGAGCTTCCTAGCCCATGTTATGACCTTTTTCCCAAGGTCACCTGATTTTGACTCAGATCTGGAAGAGGCAAAAACCCTATATTGTACAGATCATAAATCACAAAGTACAACGAATTAGAGGTTGTACTTTGGACACAAAGTAGATGGGGATCTTATATTCGACCTATAAATGTTTTAGATCCGAAAACTTTGCCAAAATGTATTTATAGCGAAAGTTCTACGATAACTGGTTTTTGCTATATCAAGCCCTAACATCGTAAGTGCAACAAGTGTCATACATGCCATATCATGCCTTCTTTCAGGCTAGCTCTGATACCATGTTAAATTTTCAGAATTTACTTCAATCTGATCTAGGATCTTAACTGAGAGAACAACATGTACAACAAATCTACAGCATATCAATCATGGACACAATAATGCAAGCACACAAGAGACACAGAGTTTACTTGGGGAAAACCATAAAGGTGAAAAACCCCAATAACTTCCTCAGAGATAGATAAAGCAATGATACAACCAGAATAAAAGAGATATTCTTCTCCTAGCAGCAGAGCCTCCTCCTCCACAAGTGTGCCACTCTCCCAAGTGTTAGTGAGAGAATAGAATGTGTAAAATGAGAGAGACACACTCTCTATTTATACACTAACTTGACTTGACCTTTACTTAACTAGGTCGGCCTCAACTTAACCACTTAACATAATGCTGACTGGGCTGACCCCCACTAGGGTGGTCTAATAACCCTTTGACCCACATGGCCGACCCCTAATAGGGTGGTCTAATAACCCTTTGAACCACATGACTTATACAAGGCCGACCCCAACAAGGTGGTCTAATAACCCATCAAGTATAAGTTACGACACTTACAATATAAATGACGACACTTCCGTATAGAGGAATAATAACATCTCTATAGGAATACAACCACTTCCGTATAGAGGAATAATAACATCTCTATAGGAATACAATATACATATATGTGAAATACATTCCGAAGTTACATATACATCAACATACTTCGATATATTCGAGGTACAATTCAGTTTGAGATTCATTATAGTACATGGGGGAAACCTTTGTTGGTTGGTTTTACTGATTCAGATTGGGCCGGCGATCCTAATGATCGAAAGTCTACTGCTGGTTATGTTTTCAGTCTAGGATCTGGACCTATCACTTGGGCTTGTAAGAAACAACAAGCTCTTGCTCTTTCTTCAGCAGAAGCAGAATATCGAGCCGCAGTTAATGCCATTCAGTAAGCTTTATGGCTTCAATAGATCCTTTAAGAATTTGGATTTGAGTAGCAGTAGCCTACTCCACTTTTGTGCGACAATCAAAGTGCCATCAAGCTTGCCAAAGATCCATTCCTACATCAACGCAGCAAACACATTGAGCTACATATGCACTTCATCAGAATTCTTGTTCATGATCGTCGGTGTTCTTGAAGTGCTCTTTTGTCCTACAGATGATCAAGTTGCAAACATCTTCACCAAGTCTCTTACAGAAGCGAAGTTTTCTAAATTTCTATCTATGTTAGGAGTCCAGGAACTTGTCATTAAGGGGGGATATGCTCTAATTCTTCCTTCCTTCTCCTAATAGTGTCACTTTTGTAAATCCTTCAATCCTATCCCAAGTTGTTCTTTAGGGGGGATGTTAGGATATTTAGACACTTAGGAGTTAGTTAAGATCAACTTGTGTAATATATCCGTTAGGAAAAGTGTGTTTTCTTAGTATGCATTAGTATGCATTTGTAAATACTTAATCCGATGGTCACGATATGTTCCTGACATAGTGATCCGATGGCTCAACTTCTCTTAGATCATACCTACCCTTGCTCCGTGTCTTAACACCCGATTGGTCCATGATCTCTATTTAAAGAGCATGTGTTATAGCTTGAAATGACACCTCTCCGTCCGTGACGACACTTGTTTCCCTTGGTCACATGACGACACTTCTTGAGATCAAGTTCAGTCACACAATAGGACATTTGTGGATGGAGGAGTCATTTGGGACACTAAAAATGGTTGAAATTACCTCATTCTTGATCCATTTGATGTATATGACCCTTAGGAACATTTTTCCAGACCAAACCATCTCCTGAAAATGAGCAGAAAAGCCTGTTTTTGGCCATTTTTTAACATGAGCGCTGGTACACAGACATGATAGTAGCGTGTATACCCTACTGAGCATGACTCCACTGTTGAAATAGTAGCGCTCAAACCCTTATGAACGCGACTCCACTGTTGAAATAGTAGCGCTCAACTCCATGTGTATGCTACTTTGTCTACTGTAGAGTAGCGTACACCCCTATTTTGGTCAAAAATATCGAAATTCGAGTAAGTTAAGTTGGTTGGGAAACCTCTTGAGCCGTTATAAATTCTTTTCCTCTTCCTCACTGACTATATAAGGATGGTAGAATGGCCATGTGAAGGACAAAGCCCAATTACAAAGTTATGCTGGAGGAATGGAGACCCTCATCCCCCTCTCTTGTGCTTCAGTTTTGGTAAACCCTAGCACAGTTGATTAGAGGCTGGAATCCTTGGAGAACTGAAGCAGGAGACCTTGAATCTAGGTTTCGTGAAGTGCCAAGCTTGAAGGAAGATATAAATTTATGTACTTGCTTTCATTCATCAATAAAGATCAGACGTTCTTTCCTTTCCAAATATGATCTATTCTCGTATGTCTCTGATTTGATTACCGTTTAATTATAGTTTGATGTCTTGTTATGTCATGAATATCAGTCTTATATATGTAGTCAAATGTGTTTGAGAAAGGTATCAAGTTGTTTTGCAGGTCTGGGTATTGCGACACTGGATAAGCATTGAAGAGCGAGGGAGGCAAAGCTAGGATCAACCTTCTGAATAAGGTGCCTACATCTCTAAACCCTAATCTCTTCATTTATTTGTTGTACTTGCATAATGCTTGTAAGTCTATCTTTATCACCGTAAGTTGGTAGTTTCTCCCCTGAACTATAGGTGCATTTTCCCCACAACAGCATGGAGGGTCATTGGAAAGTTGATCGATTATGAGAAGCTCATTTGTGACTTTCTTTCTCTGCATAATAAATTGTCCCGTAGAAGCTATTTGGCCGGGGCCGTGGAGTGTTTCCCTCACGAGGGTTTAAACCACGTCAAAACATCGGTGTATCGATCTATGATCTGTTTGTGTGAAGTGGTTGCTCTAGGTGTTCGGTCTTTTGGGAGTACTCTGTGTACCCGAATAGAATAACCCTTCCAATACATGGATGATCTCTCCATATGTATTTCATAAACTACAAACTAAATTCCATATATCAATGCTTAAAGCATTCACATATCTATCAATTGATCTTGTTAGTGCTCCATTCTTATTGTATTTGACAACATGAGAAATTGGAATGGGTACTTTTCGTTGGGATTGGGTTAGCTTAAGGGTGTGTTCTAAGGATTGGTATATGGGTTATAGCACATGAATTAGGTTACCATGCATTCAGTGAGTTCTATTGGGTGGATGACATAGTTGGAATTATTATTATTCATGGATTATTGCTCCTTATTTCTTGAGGAGGTGCAATCATGGAAGACACCATAGCAATACTAGGAGCCTAGAAAATAATGGATTTTTTTCTAATCTCATATTTAACCCTCCAAGATGGGTTCCAAACATGAGATTGGCCACATTTTTCTATAGGGATTTATATATTTATCAAGGTTTGTTTCCATGGAGGTTTCAATTTCCCCTTTCGATTCTCATCAAACACTTAGAAAACCAAAATACCCACAAGGATTTTGACTCTCTTTTCCATAAGGACTTATGTGTTGACTACAACCTCTATTTTTTTTCTAATTGTTTTCTTATGGTATTTTATATTGTGAACAAACCATAAAATGGATGGCCTTTAGCGCCATCTATGGATCTCCTCTATCTTTTAATTGTTTAATAAGGTTTATTTCAACGTTTTCTTAGTTTTTTTAAAATATTAAAAAAAAAAAAATAATAGATGAATTCTTTAAAGATTGTCAACTATGAATGAAATTGGTTGTACTCTATCTCTTCATTTCCTATGGTCTAAAAATCATTGAATGTGCTCGACCATCCTAATTTTTGGGATTTATTTCTTTGTGGCTTTAATTGTCACACTCTTAGAAAAATCACTATTTATCTCATGATATAACTTGAGGAATCCCCCTCGCCCTAGTAGGTGACCTAATTAATACCTATGCATTATAATATTTGCAATGACATGTATCTCTGCCTAGAAAAAACTTCACAAATCCATTTCCTCAATAGTCAGCCATATATTAAGTCTAAGCCACTTTGAAGCCAACATTTTGTTATCTAGCATGCACCCCATTCTAGGGGTTCTGAGTGTTTCTATTGATATTCAACATCCACCATCATATACCTTAATCAATTAGCAACCACATCTCAATGTGGCTAAGATGGTATTTTTTATTACTAATTTACCCTGATCAATGTGTATGGAACACATTTCAATTGGTCATGAGTGTTTCTACTGATGTTCAACCTTTTCCTAGATATACCCTAACAAGTGTTTATTAAACACATTTCAATGTGGTTGTGTTAATATTTTTTATTTATTTATTTGTATTCAAATATTGACATTTGGTAGTGTAAAGAAGAAGAATGGTATTGTTGAGATTCTCGATAAATTAATGAAGAAATATGGAATAAGTTAATCTTTTATGCATTGCTAGAATGTATTATGAACTTGTTTTACAGATCAAAGATCAAATATCTAAGAAGAAATGACAACATTAGTGTTGCACACTTATGAAAGGGTTCTAGAAGTATGCCAACCTATTTTCTATTGCTTTTTTTGGTTGTTTCAATTGAAAATTATAGAGGTCTTATGGCTTTGGAACATTGTTCCATTGCTCTTTTATGACTATAAAAATAAAATGCAGAGGTAATTAATAGATATTTATGCGAAATTTATTATAGGATGTATTAAATGTCCTTATACACAATTGGAAAAGCTAGATATCAAATGTGATGGATTAGATTGACTTTACACAAAAATGAAATGGTTGAAGTAAATTCCATGAAAGGACTAATCATTGGATAATGGTTGAATACTCAATCTTCATTTCTCCTCAAGTTTAACATTAGAAGTTGGCATCCAACCTATTTCCTTGCGTATATATCTTTTTATCATTTGGGATAATTATTATTGAGGTTTAAATACAATGAGTTCCTTATATTACTCAATCTCGTGTTTTGAGAAGGAACAAGTAGTTAACTTATAGTTGAAATTGGGGTGTACTTAGTTTCAAGGTTTATCTTAATGTAATGGTCAGAGATAATGTTAACCCCCCTTAATTTATATGTATAATAAATGGGAAAGTCTCCCTAGTATATCAGGAAAATTTGAAGGTTATTTTATTAATATGTATATATAATTTTTTGGCTAATCTTTCATTCTATTATAGAACCTTGTAAAATTTTGGAGAATCTTTCATCGAATTATAAAACCTAGGTTGTAATGTCTTGGTGAATCTTTTTCCAGGAAGACTAAGCTTTTGATTATGTAGATTACTATGATAGTGAAATAGAAGAGCATATACCAGAGCTCAACTCTAGACTCTCTCAACTCCTAGACTCTTGAATGAACAAATACATGAATGACAAGAGGAGAGATTTATTTATACATTTCACAAGAAGTATTCGGTCACTCACAAATGAAGGTATTGGTGAAACAAAAATACACTAACTAGATTCAGGGCAAGTGGGGACTCCACTTATTATCTCGTCCCTTAATGGTCCAACGGACATGTGGAAACCAAAATATTAACAAACCGACAAACTGAAAGTATCGAACAATTTACATTGTGGAGTGATTATGGCACCCACAAACCATTATTATAGCATTGAGTCTTATCGATACCCACAACCTTAATATAGTGTATGAATTCCCAATTAGCTTATTTTCCAAATATCCCATTTTTAAGCTACCCTCTTAAAAAAAATAACCTGCTTATTTGTTTATAGATACAAATACCACTTTTTCCTTTCTTTTGTTGACAATCAAAATCTGAATTATGTAATTTGATTTAGAATTTTTAGAGTTAGTTAGAAACTTGCAATGGTAATTAGAAATAAGAACATACACTAACAGGAATAGAAATCACATTAATGCATCATCATGCATATACTTATAACTACTCCGTTAAAGACTACTTTTTCTCAGATAAATAGAGGTGGTGTCTGTATCCATGTCCTTGAAATTTTTGAAAGCATGCAAGATGTGGTAAAAGACAAGATATCAAATAGAATAATGTCTACATCTCAGGTCAAACATGCCCTATACATATTATATATAATCATGATGGAAATGAAGTATCGTGTTCCAGCTAAATCATATATTCATCATACATAACTAGATCCATTTCTGGATGATGATAGCAACTAGACATCACAACAAATCACCGAAAAACATTTTATTTCTGAATGACCCTTACAAAAAACAAAATACCATAAAAAAATACTGAACCCAACAAATTTAGGTTATAGATAAAATTGATGAACTTGGAAATAAAAATAAAAAATCGTACTAGTCACAAACTTCTCAATACAAATAAAAGAATCTACCATAACGCTTTGGACAAATCTATAGGAAGACAGTGCCAAGATAATGACCATTCCATTGTATCCCCACCATTATAATCAGTTTTCATTCATTTATATTACAAACATCCAAAACATCAATAATAACAGACAAAATATATGAACATACACACCCTCATGAACACCTCAGATCCAATAATAATTGCAGAGAAAGATCCTAATAAAAGCAAATTTTAAACAACTCATTCAAATTTAGTTTGAATATATAAAAACCATGTGGCATCTCTCCATCAAGAGTAGTAGCCACTAACAATGTATAAATGGAAGTCAATGGTTTAAACATGACAAGGCATAAAATAAATCATATCTTATGAGATCTATAACGCTTTTATGAAACTAATACTCCTAGGATAGATTAAAACCCTACTAAACGTCAATTGAGTGTTAAGATTCAAGAGCACCTAGAATTCAACAGGCCTTAAAAAGCATCCATGATAAAAGAAAAATTTACAGTATAATAATCTATTGTAGTTGTGGATAAAAAGCATGATAAAAAGTATGCCGTGTTAATTATTGGATAGAAAGCATGATGTGAGTCTATATTCTCTGATAAATTGCATATGAATTGTGCCCCTCAATAATTAAGATTTCAGAAATGGAGATGTTGCGCAAAGATTAAAATATTGAGAAAACTAAGAATGAAAAGCGGAATTGCATAAACTAGAACCTTCACCCTGCAAGTGCAATTTGATGTGGGTGAACCATGAATCACTGCAGCCTTTAATATATAGGACAAAATCGCCCTTGATTTTCCCTCTAATACTGGAAATTAAGGGCTCAAAGAAAGTATCAACATGAAATTGAGTAAACATTCGGGTGAATGCAACTGTATGCCTAAATTATAGGGAAAATGGAGGGAGAAATAACCCCTCAAAGTCTCCATTACTAAAAATCAGCCATTACTAAAAATCAGGGGAGAAGGAATTATTTCACTAGAATTTCCCTAGAAATCAGGAGCAAAAGATAAATTGGAGGAATATTTTGCTAGGGCGATTTGTTTTCATTTTATTCATTAATATATGAGATGTTATTTGTTTAGGATTTATTTTTTTTCTAATAAATATTGGACAAATATATTTTAGCTAAAAAAACCTTTTCCATATAAAAAAATAGCCTACTAAATTTTTGTAACCCCCTTAATTTATCCCATAGGATAAATTTAGTCCCTAAAATTATCCATAATAATGGTGGTCTAACTATTTAAAAAAAAAACATAAATTAATTTTTTTTCCATTTTTTTCTTTATCATAGAATCTTCCAATTAATGGTTAATACCATCCCCCTTGGAACAATCATTTGGGACGTTTATGTGTCCACCTTTTGTTTTAAGATGTTATCTCTCACCTTGATATCTTTCTTTGAGGTTTTTAATACCATCCCCCTTGGAGCAATCATTTGGGACATTTATGTGTCCACATTTTGTTTTAAGATGTTATCTCTCACCTTTATATCTTTCTTTGAGGTTTTTCTTGTTAATTAACTTACACTAAAATTCTTAACTTTAGCTAAGGTCAAGGCTAAATAGCTTCTAAATCTCAACACACAAAATTTCCCATTAGATTTCCCAAGAGTTCAAGGAGAATATCAATGTGGTTACATGTCTTTCCCAAGAGTTCAAGGAGAATATCAATGTGGTTACATGTCACTCAATTAAGGGGGCTTCTACACGTGATTTCTTAGTTACTCAATTAAGGTGGATTCTACACATGATTTCTTAGTTTCTTTATCATTGTATATTTTTGTGCTCCATATACATTTCTCAAATTTTTTTCCCTTTGATCAAGCAATATATAATTAACAGTTGAATTCATGTTAGTGACCACTAAAATAAAAGATAATCCTTTTGGGTAGAAATCAACAAATATTGCTACTACAATTTTAGTCCTCCTTTGCCATTGATGTTGCTCTTATATTTACTACCAAGTTGTACACTTCATTTAGGCATTTTTATCTAAATTTACATCATTTTTAGTAATGGTTGGTATTTTTTTTAGTGGTAAAATGCAACAGCTTGCACCAAGTGAAACCCACATGTTTACCTAGAATATGTTAGCATTAAATTTTAATTAGAAATTTGCAAACGTTTGATGACATAGTTCTATAAGGATTTTTTTATTTGTTTATATATATATATATATATATAAGATTTTTAATTTGTTATCTGTTAACGGTTGAAAAATGACCAATGTAAGACATAATATTTTGGCATTGGAAAACTTTCAGATAACTACACTAAGGTAGTATCCAAAACAATGTTTTTTTCGTAAACCTATGGGAAAAATAATCTCTATATGAAGAGACTCATGTTTCATATAATTTTAAATGGTCATGTTCTAATAATGTTTCATCAATGTTTATAATCATAAACTCGAATCATTTTATGTTCTAACAAAAAAATTGACTTTATGATGTATGTGATTCATGTTTCATAGTTTTACTCAATATTATACTCTAATCTGAAAACTATTTCTAACCTTATCCAAAATTTTACTATTCAAATTGGTAGTTTTCTATTTTTTCTTATTAGTAATGAAAACTATTTAATTTTAAAATGTGTCCAAAATTTTATTATTCAAATTGGTAGTTTTCTATTTTTTCTCATCAATAATGAAAACTATTTAATTTAAAATTGTGTTTTATGTTGTTTATTTTTATTGTATGTGATCTACTTCATTTCTCTTTTATTTTCTGTAAAAGGCAATGGAACCGATGCCATCCCAATAATACTTATAACTATTTAATTTAAAATCGTGTTTTATGTTGTTTATTAGTCCCTGCTCCGCAGGGATTATAGCGATCGATTGGTCGCCAAACTTTATTTGACCTTGAATTGTTTTATTTTTTTCCCAAAGTTCAGCAAAGTTTATGGAATTTTAAATATTAAACTTAATTTTGTAAAAATTAAAAAAATAATAAACATTTTCAAAATTAAATTTCCTAATTATGTGATTGGTTAAGAACCTTGATTTGACCATTTTCTTCTGGTGTGCAAATTAATTACTGAAATATAAAAATATTTTAAAATATAAAATTATAATTAAATTTTTGGCACGTAAATGGTCATTAATAACACTGTTGAGTGCTCATAAAAAATGAGCCAGCTAATCCTGAAAATAAATATGGTCATTAATTAAAGTGTCGAGTGCTCATAAAAAAATGAGCCAGGTAATCATGAAAATAAATACTCTCATTAAAAATACTGCCATCCGCTCATTAAAAATGCTGCCAGCTAATAGTGAAAATAAATTTGGGCATTAAAATCACTGCCAGCGGCTCATAAAAAATGCTGCCACCTAATTCGATTCCCTGATTGCTTGACTATATCATTTACTAGTTTCTAGCCCATTCGTAAGCATGGAGGGAAGGGCGTAGGCCTGCTATGTATATTATGTTCATATTATTTATTATTTTTATTACTCCCAGCCACAGATGCCTCTAAATACCAAATTAGAACTCCAACCAGAAATCGTCCCAGACTTTCAAATAAAAGTGTACAGATTGATAGGGCTATAAAATTTGCAGTTAGAAGTTAAACTACCAGCAACATTAAATTAGTTCGACCCCCAAGTTGAATCCCATGGTTGGTTATTTCACAAAATGTATAATCGATTTTCTTTTGTAATGCTAATGTTGGTACAGAAAATTCGGGTGATTAATTTTGTATATGATTTGGCTCATTTTATTTTGATATCGGCACAATTCCAAATAAAAATCTAGATTAATCTAAATCAAATGATATCGGCACAATTCCAAATAGATTTTTTTCAAATAAAGATCTAGATAGATCTAAATCTTTCTTAACAAATAAAAGATAATCTATGCATTCAAGTGGTACATATCTCCAGCATAAACTTGGTATTCTGTTAACTCCAATATTTTCCTCTGTGCTAACTTCATTAAGCACGCCACAACTTCCATCAGCACAGCACGAGCCTGAACCTTGAAGTTATCCAAGATTGTGAACAAGCAGCAAGGACATACCAGCAATCTTCTGAATAGGTACGTCCCAATGCTGAAAAATTCTCTGCAAGCAAATGAAATAAATGAAATAGGTTAGAAATTTTGTTATAAAAAATTGTTACAAAAATGTAGTTGTTCCAAAGCTTTTAAAATATCGAGTTTTTACACCTTTGTTTTGAAAATATCCAGTTTATAGACTTGCTTTTAATGTCATTTTATATAGCTGTAAAAACTAATTAAGAGTTGCAATCACAATCACATGGGTCTTGCTAAAACCATCACCATTACTGTGAACCATTCCTCTTGTTAACCATCACCATCACTGTGAGCCATTCCTCTCTGTTGCATATTCATTCCCCCATTTTCTAACCAACCATTCATTTCTACGACTCCATAGAGCCTGGGAAAATCACAAAAAGAAAAGAATCCAAGCTAGCCTTTGGCCGTTTTTGATTATGCCCTATGCTTGGAAAAATCTAATGGTAACGCGTCTGCAAGAAAGGGGCAACAATGTCGTCTGTGGAGATTAATTGATCTAAACTGTCTATTTTATCGAAGCAATAAATATCATCCTATAGCTTAAAGTGGCATAAAAGCCTCACAATACATGCCCATTTTTTCTGATTGGAATCGGTCCCTTCAATGGGAAGAAACTAATCAATACATAAGTAGGGAATTTAATCCAGTTTGATATACTATTTAGGTTCTAATTTTTTGGTGGAAAACTAAAGAGATGTAAGAAAAAGGCACCAGTAGAGATGCCCATTTTAATAAGCTTCCTGAACATTTATTTCACCAAGAGTAGGTACTCACAAATATACACTTTTAAGAGCTGCTAAGATTGAAAAGGGAGGAAGGAAAGAAGGCAGCTTACTCGTCGTGGCTTGCAAACTCGCAGATCTTGCCAGTTTCTGAGAAAATTATAAGGGCGACTTCAGGATCACAGAGAAGAGAAAGCTTGAATGCTTTTTTGAGCAATCCGTTCTTGCTTTTGAAGAAAGTAACCTGGCGGCCACTAGGGTTTTGAACGCGTTTCATCTCCATCTTCGTTTTCCCCATTTTGAGTGCTCTCCACACCAGAGAAAGTATCTGCAGATCTAGTGGACATACCCAATACACTTTACACCCTTGAAACACACCCTCGCTGCCCCCCCACCCCCCGGTGGGACTCCAACACTTTATACTCAGGCTACACAGTTGCATTAATGCAGGAAAATGCAGATACCAAACACTTGTTAATATCTCAATGGCATGGGCATTCTGATAAGATCATTCATCAGGGAAGGGAGGCGGGAATTACCTTGAAAGCAGAGAAACTATTTCATTGCGGTGCTCAGAGAGCGTGCCCTCAACACGCTCTCGAGAGCTCAGAGCATGGGTCAGCGTTGCAGCAACCATATTTGCCTTTGCCTTTGGATGGATGTCAATACCACCAAACAAAACAGAGATTTAACTGCTATTTGCTTTTGGCTACTAGCCCTACAAGAATTCTGCTTGATCCTCTGTTCAGAATTCAATTCTATGCATAGTGAAATAACAATATAGACTCCTGAAACTCATAAGAAATAAAAGCAGAGAACTTCTAGATAGCTTGACGAATTAACAGTGACGGCTTGCATGAAAATAAGAGCTCAACATTCCAGGAAGAAGCGTGGAGACCAATACAGCAGTGGGGTGATTTATAGTGACGAGTGCCTAAATTTATATTCTTATTGTCTTTTATGGATAGATAAGGCACCTTTTCCTTTTTGGTTGAATATCTGAAAACCTACATTACAACCTGGCTGGCCGTCCGGAGGAAGCATAATAATATAAATGTTCTCCTTCATAGCCAAAAACGACATTTGCTGGAACACAGCCAGCTCGTACAAAGACAGATAGAGGCCTCTCAGAACCGAACTTCCAGTATTTTTTCTGATTTCCTGGTATGTTTGTCCTTATGTGTTTTTGGCAAACAACAAGGGCGGCGAGAACCAAAAACCCCCCAGTTAACATTAATTGTGATATCCCTTTGAAATGCCGGCTACAACCAAAAACCCCACTTATTCTACCAATACAAAATTTGTGCCTCTGAAGTTCTCATACCTGCGACAGTCCTACAGCCGGTGCCTATTTTCATTTCATTCCAGCGAAATTGTAGACATTAGAGGCTACGAGCAATGAAATATGCCCTCCTGCGGCCTGCCGGGAAGATAAAAGGATGAGTCCAAGGCATCTCAGGCGCAAAAAAAGACCAAACAAAAATACAACACATTTGCCGATAGTCTGTAAAATAGAAAACAAAAGAATGAAAAAAATAAATAAACAATTCGCGAACAATATGATGGAGGAATAAGTGGACGTGGCTATGGCTGTGCTCAGGAATGTTCCACGTGCTTAGGTTAAATTAACTTAAGAACGCGTGGTATTACTGCGGTGAACTGTGGTCTTAATGCGGTGAACTGTGGTGGTTTACGTTAAATTAGACCAGTCCGCGTGGCCTTAATATGTCTGTCCATATGTTAAACAATTGCTTTACATTTGGCGGAGGGCTCCCTTAGCTAATGGAAGCGCCATTCAATCTTTATATGGAAAAGAAGCAAAGTCAGTTGACTCCACACCCTACTAGTAGCAGATCCCGTGGCAGTTAGGTTACCAAGTAATTTACTTCGTTGACTCGGAAGCAATTGAAATCCCACTAGTGGTCTGAAACGGAAATTTAAGGGGTGAAGCGGTTCCCTATCAAGCTCCAGATTCAGGAACGAGCCTATAATTACAAATCGGATGGATAATGCATTCCAAGCTTTATAGCCGTGAGCAAGTAGATGGATTTGCAAATATAAAAACTTTTACTAAATACAAACATATAAAAACTGTGTGGATTGTATCATAAAGGCTTCAATCTCCACCTCATTGTATAAACTTTGGTGTTGTGGATTATTTTACCATTTTACCAATTACCAGCTTTAATCATATAAACTCGTATGGAAACTCTTTTTAAAATATATGAAATGGTACATTTTACAAACTTTGACAGAGATTTATGCCTCTCCGCATCTCGTGTCATGGAAAATTTAAAAATAAAATAACATTTAGTACGTTTGAAGTATGGCATTATGCATTAAGTTAAACCTAATTATAAAATAGCATTGAGCATATGATATATACTTAAATAAAATTAAAGAAAAATAATAATTATAGTAATTAATCTTTATATTACTTTTAATGAAAAGAGCAATCTAGAATTTCAAATTATTTTTTGTGTATTCATTTTGTAATTATAATTAAGGAGTTTACAAGTTATGGGATTTATAATCTATGCTTAATTTCACATATGTTACTTACATGAATCAAAATAATTTCATCAACAAGTTTACAAGATGTTGTCAATAATTTCATATTTATGTGTTGGTTTGTTCACATAAATTGATATCTCGAGGTGTGCATCACAAGTGTTGAATTCATCTAATATATGTTTTGTTTAAAAAATATAAAAAAAAAAAATAACCTGACTAATCTTTTATCCTCTCAACTGGGCGTGCATCGATCAAATCCAATAAATCTAATGATCCATCCGGGGAACAATGGGAAAGACCACTCTCCGAGGTATGATGCTAAATACCGCATTAGATGCCCATCAAAAGAATTGATGACTTTTCTACAAAATTGTAAATAAATAGGAAAATGCAAAAGTAATAAACACGTGAATAAAAAATATGTGGCATTAAAAAAACACAATGAATTCCAAAAGAAGTTAAAAAAAATAAAAATAAAGAAATTCCACCACCCAATAATTTAACCATCATTTTTTATGCTCCCTAGCCATTAGAAAACAATTGAAAAAGTGAGATGGGTCCTATTGAATTTCTATTTGGGTCTAATTGTTTGACCTCTTTTTCAACATTTTATAGCTCGAAAAAAAAAGTAGCCCTCCTAAAATCTGAGTCCGTGTGTAAATAACTTTGATACTACAACTTATTTTTCATGTTAATTAAGTAGACCTAAGTAATTTTTTACATATCACCTATCCCAAAAGTATTTATTTTTAGAAACCTAACTAGACACCATTACTATAAGCCCAAAGGTCAACAAGAATAGATTTTATCTTCTTGATTGACTTCAAGACAATTCTATTTGAGAAAATATGGCTGCAACAAAGCCCTCTACCAGAGCACCAGCCTCCATACAAAGTAATCTACAAATAAACTATCCGGATTTCCATCCTTTGCTGTAATTCATCTAATTATACAAGATTCATGTAGTGCTGGTACTCACCTTGCTGGTATAATTTTAAACTTTTACGTATCCCTTCGCATGCATTACTAAATCCTTTTCTAGTCGGATTTGAATGTGGTGTGCACCTAGCTTGTCCAAGTTGAAATTTTACGTGTCCCTTTGCATGGGTTATGAAATTTGTTTGTAATCTAAATTGAA
This sequence comes from Larix kaempferi, assembly GCA_027924585.1. Classification (NCBI taxonomy): domain Eukaryota; kingdom Viridiplantae; phylum Streptophyta; class Pinopsida; order Pinales; family Pinaceae; genus Larix; species Larix kaempferi. The sequence continues at coordinate 9,474,998 of BSBM01000922.1, forward strand.
ATTGTAAGTGTCATTCGCGCGGAGCACCACCACATTCTTTCACGCATCACACTTTGTTTGCATGCATGTGATCACATCGCTTAACATGGAGATAGAGTTTGTCATTAACACATAGCATATTTACTAATAGTGCCATACTATTGTTAGGGGGACCTCTTATTATATAAAAAGCTAAAATGCACTTTAAGATGAAAGAAGTAGATCTCTTTTTGGATAGAAGAAATCATGCATATAACAGGGCTCCTTGAAACCAAGAGACGAGATAGAAGATGCAAAGGATACTAGAGATGCAGAGTGAGCTTCACAAAGCAAATTACGCCATTAGGGAATATTGGGAAAATATCTTCCGCAAAAACTTTTGACAAAGAATACAAAGAGTAAAATTTCCTACGTAAATTGTACAGTATTATACTTAAGTATACTAGTTAAAGCTTCGACAATTGATTAAGAAACTCTTAGTAAGGCTATGATTTTGATTTTATACTACTTGAACTCTAGGGCTTAAGGCTTCAGCAGTTGATTGAGAAACTCTTAGTAAGGCTATGATTTTGATATAAAACAAGTTTCTTTGTTCTGCCTTTCCATCTTCGTCAAACTATTATACTTTAAGGCTTAAATTTGAGGCTGTCAATGTAAAGAATCAATTCCTAAATGCTCAAGTAAATACCCTAGAAAATGATAATATTAAATTGCAAAATATATCAAAAATTTCAAAAATATATCATATTTCTTTTAACTTAATCTAAAGCAGGGACTAGCTGCTTTGCAGCTATTTTACTTGTTTTTATTGTATGTGATCTACTTCATTTCTCTTTTATTTTCTGTAAAAGGCAATGGAACCGATGCCATCTCAATAATACTTATAAATTATTCTAACATTGATAGAATAAAGTATGAGGCCAAGCCACAAAGAAAGAAACAAATGTATGATGTGTTAGTCTAGCCTTGAAAGAATCAAATAATGCATCCTTGCTTCATACTTTTATATATATATAGATTAGTTTTATTCATTTCATTTTTTATAGAACTGGTGAATTTAGAAATTATTTTATGTCATTGAACAACTAGTTTGAGGGCATTGTTCATTTTGTTATTCCCAATTTTTAGAAGGATAGATTTTTGTTCTTACCATTCCCTTGTAGCATGATTTATGCGTAGCTGACCAATGTCTCTTGAAACTACTCTTAAAGAAAAATTCCCACAGAAGATTATTTCCTGTCACAATATTATTCTACATGTTGTAGGACTAATGTTTATACTAAGGGGGGGTGAATGGGTATAAAACATTTTTTCTTTATTTAAACATTCATCAATCATTCATTCACTTTGAAATAATAAATACACATAAGCTCAAATCGTAGTACACAAGATATAATGTGAAAACCCTTTCGGGAGAAAACCATGAAAACTTATATTTATCAATTCATGTAGGAAACAACCTATTGTTACAATATTTGTAGGAACCAATGCAGAAGAGATATAAATCCCCTCAATAGAGAACCAAATTAGAAATATGTAAGCAACAACCTACTAGAGATACCAATTTCCACAACTAAGCACCAATTTAGTAAGCTGTAGGCATCAACCTACTGGAGACACCAATTTCTTGCTACTACTATTGATGCTACATGTGTTGTTGCTAATACTTACTTCTATGTTCTAATTCTATGTTGTTATCCACTCTTCCAATAAACAACACCTCTCTCTATAGATGCATCATAATCTATTTCAAATATGCTTCATAATCTACCTCATGCTTGCTCCATAATCTGTTTGAAGATGATTTCAGAATAATTCAGAAAAAATTATTTCTAGAGGCCATATCTCCAAAACTATACAGAACCGGTATCTAAAACTTGGATCAAATGTACTTCAAGATGTCACCTTCACCTTATCCGAGTTTCATTTTCTAAAACGTCCTATAACAAAATTTATAATGAAAATTCCATACTGATTCGTTTGAAGTTGATTTCAAGATCATTTAGAAACTCTAACATCCCAAGGTCATATATCTAAAATTATTGCAAACCATTATCTGAAACTTGGATCACAGTTATTTCAAGATATATCCTCCATCTGTTCCTAGTTTCACATTATGAAATTTCCTAGAACAAAATTTATAGAGAAAATTCCATTCTAACCTATTTAAAGATGATTTCTAGATCATTAAAAAACCCTAACTTCCCAAGTTCATATATCTAAAAATATAGCGAACTAGAAACTAAAACTAGGACCACAGGTACTTCACAGTATCGTCTCCATATCCTAAAATTTTCATGGTTTTCAATGTTCTAAAACAAATTTTATAGTGAAAATTCCAAGATGACCTGAAACTCTCAATTTTTGGAATGATATTCAATCTTTGGTCATCCACTTCTTCAAATGCTACAAGACTTTCAACAAGTGCACCTCTCATATGATATCTCCATGTTTTGTATGAGTGAGTGAATGAATGAGGAAGCACTCCACTTATTTATACCCTTCTAGGGTGATCCTAAAGGATCCATCTTCTTTTTGGGCCTAGATGTTCAAGAAGCCACATGGGGGTGCTTACCCCTTGTTGGCAGGCAATTTGGTAGAGTGTTATCGTAGCATCTCCGATGTTGCAACAAGGCAGAAGATGGCTCGAATGGTGATGAGTGGAATATTAGTTATGTATTTTGGGTCAATTGTGCCATGGAATGCGGATTTTGGGTCATTTGGACCACATATTATGTTATGTTGAGTTAGTTATACCACAGAATGCAGGTTTTTGGTCGATTTTGTACCAAGTTAGTTAGATATTGGGTCACTTGTCCAAATGTCGGTTAGGAAGTTGTTAGTAAATAGGACAAGCATTGTAATGGCGGAAACCTATATATAGATAGGAGTCGTAGGTATTGGTGAGTGGAATCAAGGTGAAGAGAAGTGCATGTTCGGGTTGTTTCTGCGCATCTGTGAGATATTGCCGAGACCTGATCTTTGAGGAGATATTGTATCTAAGGTTTTGCAGTGATAATGCGATATGATGAAACTGTTCTAGTGCAATTACTGGGTTCTTTCTGTTTGTTTATGGTAATGCAATGTCGCACTTCATGAATAATGCTATGTTTCCTTAATGCAATGTTGTTTTACTGTTACTACTGTTGTGATAATGAATGTTGTGATTGAATAATGCATTATGAATACATGTCAAATGTTTGAGATCCCTGTTTAGTGTTGCAATAGAGTTAGTTCATATAGCTGCAACCCTCCTCCTTCCTCGGCGGAAACATGGTTCCGTCTGCTCTTCCTGGACGCCTCGGGTGAGACCTCATCTACTCTGTAGGTGTTGCTGGGCGGGATAAAACCCGCCTAGGCCAGTGCCCAGGGAGACTGCGGCATGTGTCGACAGTGAAGTGGAACCCCTGTCGACTGGAGTCGCGTTGGTCAACAAATTGTTCCGTTGCCAGGACCGTGTGAAGAGTGAAAGGAGGACATGTTGTGGCACCTGACGAAGTCGGAGATACAGAGTTGGTTTGATCAGAAGTTGTAGGAGTTTGCTGAAGAAGAAAGCTGGAACACGCGACTGACAGTAGATCATTGGGTGGGAAAATATATTCACGATGGTTTGCACAAATGGTTTTTCTGTGAATTCCCAGTCATCCTGTACGAATGGTTGTCAAATCTAACCTTCCAGAAGAGGAATTTCCAGGGTGGTGAGCCGACGGCTTGGATCCTGGAATTGATTTAGGAGCTGCAGGAAGTCGATAATAAGGCATCGCGGGCTGTCGAAGTTTGGCTCGATAGCATCTGGGAGGGATATATCACTGAATTTGCGGTTGACAGGCAGAAATCATATAGTAAAGCTGAAAGATATTTCTTCCGTAGACCAAGGGGAAGGTTTCTGCTATTGCTCCAACTATCGATTAAGATGCTAATCTACAAAAATGGCATATTGAAGATGCATCTTGATCAGTAGATAGCCTGGTGGGCGGAGGCCGTGGGTACCGCGACTGTTGGGGAATGGTACATGGAACGGTAAGGGGTAAATGGGTGTAGACCATGAGGAGACTGTGAGTGAAGCCGAGGAATAAAGTGGTCTTACAAGAGGAGGAGCGAGGTTTTGACAGGAGAAGAGGCAGAGGATAGGAGAAGGTCCTACTGTGATCGAACCGTAAAACCACGAAGGAAGACCACATGGGAAGAAGCGACCTCACAGTCCTGACAGGGATGGCCAGGATAAACCCAGGATAGAAGCAGCACCAAACCCCGGCACCAACGTACCCACACCTCCGCTCACTATCTCACAAATAGTAAGGAATACCACTTCGACACCCCCAAGTTCATTAATTCGAAAAAAGTTACTTGTTAGTAGTTCAAAAACTAGAGAAAGGAAGCCCAGGATGGCGGGCGATGATACTAAGTTACCTTTATTCCATGGTAATGGAACCGACAACCCTGAACAGTACTGGATTTTATGTGAGGCCGTATGGATGGTAAAAGAGGTCACTGATGATAATGAGAAGAAAGGGCAACTGGCGATAACTCTTCGGGGTCGTGCCTTGGATTGGTTTATGAAGTTTACACAAGTTCCTGTCAATACCCCGGCAAAGTCATTGGATGAAATCCGCATGGGACTGATCGCAGAATTCCAGAAGCCTAAATCTGAAGCATAGTACATTACAGAGCTTAAGGAAATTAAGCAGTATCCCAATGAGTCTGTGTGGGACTTCGATCAATGTTTCAAGAAACTAATGGCACAAGTTAGTTTTGATATGAGCACTGTCCAACATAAAGAGTGGTTTATTGTGGCATTGCTCCCACACATTCGGCTGCCGCTAATGCAGCAAAACATCTCGACGCCCAGCGAAGCTCTAGAGATTGCAATGCGATTGGAGGTGTCACCGATTGGGGATAATGCAACCGGAATGTCGCAGATACAGATACAGCTTGCTAACTTGACTATACAGTTGCAAGATTTGAAGAAGAACAAGGAACAGTGCGATGAAGTATGGTGTACACGATGCCGAGGAGAAGGGTATACGAAGGACAATTGCCCAGATTTTCACAATTATTTGGTGTCAGGTGCGCCAAACCCGTTGAATGGAAGCAGCATGCCATGGTGTCACGTTTTATAGGTGTATGGGCACAGTCACGACAATTGCCCTTATATGCAGAAAATGGTCACAACCCCGAGAAATATTTATTGCACATTTTGCAAGTCGGTGGGTCACAATGATAAAGATTGCCGTGCATATGGGTTACTACAAGAAAGAATGTGTGATGCATTCTACATCAAGGACAATCAGTGTGCCGTACAAAAACCACAAATGCAACCGCAGGTAGCCTAGCCACTACCTCAACCGCAGGTGCAGTTTGTACCACAGCAACAACCACAGCAGTTCGTGCTGCAATACGCTCCAATGCAAGTGGCTCCGCAACAGCCACAGTATGTCCAACAACCACAGTATGCATCGCAGGGGCAAGGCATGCAACAGAATCCTATGTAGCCGCAGTACCAACAGCAGGGTGGATTCCGAGGAGGATACCGGGGTGGACGTGGTGGAGGATTTGGTCACGGAGGAGGACCAGGTGGTCGTGGACCGGTTCAATGCTATCACTGTGCGGTGTGGGGGGCATTATCAGCGAGAGTCTCCACTGTTACAGAATCAGTGTACGTTCTATTTTGTTAATGATCATACAGTTGAGAATTGTCCATAGTTGATTGCACGATGGTAGGCTAGGAACGCTCTACAGATACAGAATCAGATCCAGCTGCAGCAACCAGCTCGGAACCAAGTACAGCAACAAGTCTAGAACCATGTACATCAACCAGTACAGAACCATCCCCCGCGACCGAATCAAAAAGTAAATCCAAATGTGAACCCATAGGGGAATCTGCAGCAGAATCAGATGCAAGGTGCAAATATTGCGATAATTTCTACAGAATCGCGACCATAAGATGCTTCGGTGGCTATTGTAACTCATGGAGGCAAAACGACTGGGGAAGATAGCTCGTGACCACTGATTCGGTTGGAAGGCCAGAAGACAGTACCATTTGACATCGATGCTGAACGGGACACATTCCTTCATGTGCATCGCACCTTGGAGAAAGACCGCGGTAAGGCTGTTGTTTGCGATATGCCACCTGTCTTTGACACTACATCAAAGGGCGTTCCGTTGACACCATCGAGAACATTGCAAAGGTCTCTTGAGAGCTGTCTATTATTGTCTTGGGATCTGGCTGCCCTGGTTGAGATTGAGGGATGGATGCAGCGATTTTTGAACGGATGGCAGGAGTTGGCAGTAAACTTCCTACAGCGATGGAAGACTGGAAAGGAGATGAGAATGGACATCTAGATTGGTGACTATGATGTCGATTAAGTTATTCTTGATCTTGGTTCGGATGTTAACATCTTAACCAAGCAGGAGTGGCAGAAAATGGGGAGTCCCCCATTGAGCTGGTCTCCTATGCAGCTCCGGTTGGCTAACCATGCGAAAGTAACACCCATTGGGCGAGTTCCGCGACTAACGGTCAATATTGAGGGCATGAAGAATTATGCTGACTTCGATGTCATTGAAGTAGTTGAAGGAGGAAGCTCCTATCCTGCGCTATTGGGGATTGGATGGGCTAACGATAGTGGAGCTATAATCAACTTCAAGAGGCACATGATGACCTTTGAGAATCACAATTTCAGAGTTATAGCCCCGTTGGATCCGGCTGAAGGACGCCAATACATTGAGCCTGTAAAAGATGACGATCCCACTGGATGGGACCATGCATTCAATATTCCTGAAGACTATATTCACCCTACTGCAAATGGTGAGCTGGGATGGCGCAGTGAGAGCTCTGCGTCTTCCGACTTTGATGCTGCATTAGAACATTGGCGAAACTGCTTGCATGAAGTGTCACTCCGAAAACGTGGCTTAATTACACAATCTTTATGTCGTGTTGCGATAGAAACAGTCACACTGCCAGTCTATGAGGGGTTTCCTAGCTTAACCAACTTTTTGACGAAATTTGAAGAACGAGTCTTAGAACCACAACGATTGCTGGCATTGGCGGAAGCACTGAAGGATGCTCCAGCACACTGGTGGGAGACACACAAGAAATCCATTGATGGTTGGTCACAATGTCGAAGGTTGATGATGGTTCGGTTTGGCCATACTGAGGTTTATCACACTGGCAAGTATGATGGCCAAAATAATCCCAATAATCATGTGATGGAATGCTAACGATTATGGGTAGCATGACCCAGAGATGAGTGGGTCCATGCTCTTATCCATACCGTAGATGAGATGCCACGCTCATGGTACACTGCAGCCGAGTTGCGCAGAGAAAGTACAACATGGGGGGAGTTGACGGTCTATTTCACTCATACGTTCACATTTGTGGATGCCAACCCTGACATCAATAACACCTTACAGCTCATCCGTGATGTGGTACTTCAGGTTGTTCTGGTGGCCTACCCTGTCGATCTGCACACATACTGTCAGATGTAGTCTCTCATGGAGTGCTTTAACATCACCGGTGGGCCAAAGGATGAGGACGATCCCCGGAATGTCAACAGTCCCGGATCTAAAGGTAGTCACGATGCGGTACCACCTGTTGCGCCAAGTAATCCGTTCAGTCAACCATTGAAGCTTCGTAAGCTCAATATCGGCACAGAGGCCACTCCCAAATTTGCAAATGTTGGGGACTATTGGGATGACGAGATAATGAGTAAGGTCACTAATTTACTCCATGAGTTTCAATACTTGTTTCCTATGAAGTTTTTCGATATGAAGGGGATCCTGGGTGATTTAGGGGAGATGAGGATTCCTTTAAAACCAGATGCTAAGCCAGTCAGACAACGAACTTATCGGCTGCATCCGCGACATAAGGAAAAGGTTAAGGCAGAACTTGATCGCATGTTGGATGCTGGTATTATTGAACCAGTGGAAGAGTTCGAATGGATCAGTCCTATGGTGGTGCAGGACAAGAAAACCGGTGAGGTGCACATTTGTGTTGACTTGCGGAAGTTAAATGATGCCTGCTTGCACGACCCTTTTCCAACCCCGTTTACTGACAAAGTAATTGAAGGGGTGGGCGTCCAGGGGATGTACTCATTCACCGATGGGTTCTCTGGCTACCATCAGATTCGCATTGCCAAAGAAGATCGTCATAAGACAAATTTTGTTACTGAATGGGGTTGCTTTCAGTACACTGTAATGTCGTTTGGTTTGAAGAATGCACCTGCGATATTCTCGCGGGTTGTTGTTGCTGCATTTAAAGACTTTATTCAGATGTTTTTGCAAGTATACATGGATGATTGGACAGTTTATGGGTTGATCCACAATCATCTGGCCAATCTGCGGTTAATGCTTGAGCGCTGCCGACAGCACCAGATATAGCTGAACTTGAAGAAATGTCTTTTTTGTGCACCATTTGGGATATTGTTGGGTCATATCATGTGTAAGCAAGGGTTGTTGGTCGATCCGGTTAAGATTGCGCTCATTTTGAGTTTGCAACCACCGACCACTGTTAAGCAGTTACGCGCGATTCTGGGGCATACGGGGTATTATCGCAAGTTCATCAAGGGATATGCAGCGATTACCACCCCTATGGAGAAATTGCTGAAGAAAGATGCGTTATTTCAATGGACTCTGGAATGTCAAGACAGTTTCGACACACTAAAAACGAAGATGGCTTTGGCACCAATACTGGTATTTCCGGATTGGAGTGAGGAGTTCCATGTACATGTGGATGCCTCATCAATCGCATTGGGAGTAGTATTAGCTCAGCCCGGTGAAGGAGATCTTGATCACCCCATTTCTTTCGCTAGTCGGAAGTTGTCGTCCACCGAACACAACTACACCATCACTAAGCGAGAGGGTCTAGCAATGGTCTATGCGCTGCAAAAGTTCAGGCACTATTTGTTGGGTGGGCACTTTAAAATGTTCACTGACCATTTCGCGTTGAAATACCTAGTCAATAAGCTTGTGTTGGGGGGGAAGATCTGCTGCTGACTACTTCTTTTTCAGGAGTTCGATTTTGAAGTCATTGTGAAGCCAGGCTGGTTGAATGCCAGTCCTGATCATCTCTTGTGGATTGATATAGGGGAGGAACCAACCAATATTGAAGACGGGTTGCTGGATGCACAACTATTTAAGGTTGGCATTGCTCATGACTATTTTGATGACATCCTCCAGTTTCTAACAACGGGTACTGCACCAGACGAGTTCACCACCAGTCAGAAGAAGCAATTGGTAGTCAAGGCTGTAGACTTCCAGCTACTCGCAGGAGAGTTGTATAAAATGGGTGCTGATGAGATATTGCGCAGATGTGTCTTGCCGCATGAGAAAGCACCGATACTGGGTGAAGCACATGGAGGAGTAGCAGGAGGACACTATGGCGGTCGCACGACGGCTAGGAAGGTGTTTCGTGCACAACTGTCGTGGCCTACACTACATAATGATGCAACAGACTATGTGTGGTCCTGCGATGTTTGTCAGTAGACTGGAAAACCGTCCAGACACGATGAGATGCCACTGATGCCTCCAATAACATTGCAACTATTTGACAAATGGGCCGTGGATTTTGTAGGACCAATCAATCCACCAGGGAAATGCATGGATACGTGATAAATCATCACGGTGACAAAGTATTTGACACGATGGGTCGAGGCAACACCTGTAGTTGATTGTTCCGTGGCTATGGTGGCATGATTTTTGTTTCATAACATTATCACTCGCTTCGGCTGCCCCAAGATATTGCTGAGTGATCAAGGCAGCCACTTTCTTAATCGCACCATCAACGCATTGACGGAGGAGTTGCAGATACAACATAAGAAGAGTACACCCTATCATCCACAAGCGAATGGCATGATGGAGGCTTTTAACAAGGTATTGGAGCATGCACTGACAAAGGTGTGCAATGCAAACCGCGACGACTGGGATCTCAAAATCCCAGCAATGTTGTGGGCCTATCGCACGACATGTAAAGGATTGACAGGATAGACACCATTTAAGTTGGTGTATGGACAAGAATCGATTATGCCAATGGATTATATTGTTCCGAGTCTACGAATTGTGGCTGTCATGGGAATGGATGATGTCGCAGCATTAAATGACCATCTGGTGCAATTGGTGCAGCTGGAAGAATATTGTTTCATCGGTGGATTCCACCAAGGGGTTGAGAAGGATCGACTGAAGGCATTGCATGATCGCCACATAAAAAATAAACAGTTTCAGCAGGGCGACTTGGTGCTGTTGTATGAAAACAAGTTTATGAAACATCGAGGGAAGTTGCAGATGAATTGGCTTGGTCCCTATCGCATCAGTAGTATTACTTCTGGAGGAGCGGTTCAGTTGCAGCAGTTGGACAGGGTGCTGCTCCCCAAGCTGATAAATGGTCATCGGTTGAAGCCCTATCATGCGGGCTTAGAACACCACGATGCCTGAGTCGCATCAGGAAAAAAAAAATGATGTGTTGTAGGATGATTGGTGGCAAGATGTTGCACCACCATGGATGGAATGCAAAAGTAGGGAGGCTTCTGCTGCAAGGTTGGAGTTGTTAGCAACACCTAGGAATGTTGCGCTTGGGTCACATCCGAAAATCATGATGACGATGGGACTTTTTCCTACTTTGATGGATATGCTCGTTAATCGAGTCGATCGTGACAAATGACAGCCTAGTTGGGATTAGGGATACACCGAGGCAGTATGGCCGATTGTACTTAACAGGATGGTCTGCATGGTTGGCACGAAGTATCCACCATGCCGGCATGGCCCCAGAAATGCTTCGCACGTTTATGCATGAAGGGAACCAGGCAAAGGTACAATTCATCCGTCATTCAGATAATCCGCACACGACGACTTATGATTATCCTGGGGTGTGAGCCGGTGGTGCAACGGCTTGCTAAGGCCGATGGATGACAGAGTGCGCTATATAAATAGAGGACCTGCGGGGAGTAAGCAGACAGAGATTGTTTTAGTTAAGAAGGGTTATGCTACGCAAGGTTCTGGAATTTTGTTAAGTTAGGAATTCCAAGGAGGCTGTGGAAATGATCCATTTCATTTCGTGTGGTAGCACACTAGGTGCGTTGAGGGCCCGAACGACGAGTGTGCATGAGTGCCTGGAGCAGGCTGCACCTCGGACACCCCGCGGTTACAAGTTGTTGGGCCCAGGTTCAGATGAAGTTTTGGGAAGCACCTTTTTGAGGCAAGCAGGGAAAGCTGAGCTGAGCACAGCTCAGAAACACAATTTTGGATAAGTATTAAGGATGCTGCGAGGTTGTGCACAGCATCCAACTTTTGACGAGACTACGGAGTTGCGTGTAGTGTCAAAGTTTTGGCCGTGATGCGAAGACTAGTACTTCGCAGAAGCAGTGTTGCGGAGTTAGGAGGCCACGTGGAGCCAGCAAAGCGGAGTGTTGGACAAGTATCAAGTGTAGTTACCGGCTCGACCAGTAGCAGCTATTTTTGGAAAGATACTTCAGGATTGTCGAGCGGCGGACGTAGGCAAAACGGGAAGGTGGCCACGTGTGGGTTGTTAAGGAAAGCGACGTTTGGCACACGCAGAAGGTAAAACCGTTAGAGAGAAATGGTTCGGCAGAAGCAGCCTGCAGGCATGTGTGTGACAGGAAGGCCGATAACGACAGAATGAGGACGTGGAGATCCGCCATGATCAAGCAAATGCTACCAGGAGCCAACAAGCCGGTTTGGAAAACTGGTGCAGTTTTGGAAACCCTTAGGGTTTTGGGTTTTTAGGTCTTCGACATTGTATAGACATGACCTTCGGGCATGATCTATTTAAGAAGACATTTTGTATGGGATGGGGGTTCTAGATTTGTGGGTTGTTCTCTTTCTGTATTAGTGTTATTCTTTTGTTGTTAAGAACTTAAGGAGATAACCTTTTTGTATTGTAAAATCTCTCTGAGATAAGAATATTGTAAAGGCTCTGCAGCTATGTGCGCAGAGACCTAGCCGAGAGAAGGAGAGTCTGCAGCTGAGTGCGCAGACTAAGAACGGTTGCCCCATCCCTTTTGAAAGAAATATATTACCAACCGTTCTTGTGGACGTAGCTTTCCATCTAGGGAAGTGAACCACGTTAAATCCTGTGTTATGTGATGATGTTTATGAATGAATGCTTGAATGTTTCCTTGCATGCTGTAATAGGAGAAATTTGATATGCATTTACCAATAGGAGAAGTTTGGGAATGATATGCTAGGCTCCATGGAAGCAGATGAATGGTAAATATTTCAATTCTATGTTAAGGTCGTGAATCAGTCATTTAAGTTTAAACACTTTCTTAAGCACAGTGAAGGAACACAGCACCGTTAATCATGTTATCATTTCGGTTCACATTGTAATAATCCAAGTTCTAGGGTGAATGCCAGAAAGATAACCAGTAAGTGCCTGAATGAATGGATGAGTGATATTCATTTCAGTGCCTTAATGTTTCCGAGATCTTCCAAGTAGGGGATAATTGTGGGTGGTTCACAGTTCCAATAGAAGATTTGCAGCAGTAAGAAACCCTTGGTGCGGCCCGCAGTGTTGCCTGCACCACGCAGTACTGCTCGCAGCATAGATCCTGTTGCATACCGTGTCACTTTTCCCGCATCGCTATCCTTCTGTCCTGCGCTACGCAACTTGTTCAGATAAACAACTCATCATTTACTGTGGAAACCTGATTCCGCAGTACCCCATAAAGATACACCTCGGGTGAGACCTCAACCTTCTCGCATATTGTTGCCGAAAGGGCCAGTGCGAAGGGGTTTTGTTGGCCAAAGGGAGAACCGCAAAGAACCTGGGTCTAATTGAAAACCTTTGGGTCAGTTTAAGCCAACAAATGGTTCCGTTGCTACGCTAGAATCCATGATGAGTTGAAATGGTTCTGTTGCCGCGCTAGAATCCATGATGAGTTGAAATGGTTCCCTTAAGTTGCAATTACGATGTCTGAAGAAGAATATCAGTTCCAAGAAGGATCTGACTATTGGCATCCTGAAAAGACAGAAATTCAAGCTTGGTGGGATAAGACCATAAGCGATTTTAACAGACAAGAAAATAGACATCCGCGTCTAAGCGACACACAGTGGTCGGATAGATATTTGTTGGACGACATTCACGAGATCTTTTGGGAATCGTTTCCAAATGAGCTGCATGCGTGGATCTCGCTGCTCGCAGAGAAGAAAAACTGTTTCCAAGGAGGAGTTCCTACGGAGTGGAATCCCGAGCTCACAGCGCAGCTTAAAGCGTTAGACAGCCCGTTGTCACACGCAGTTAATTATTGGGTCAATCATATGCTAGAAGGATTTGTAACAGAATTTGCTGTACACACACTCAAATCCTACAGCCAAGCAGAAGCAAATTTTTTCGGACGATTCCAAGGTAATTTTCTGAACAATCTCAGTCTATACATTAAGATGCTGTTAGGTGAGAAAGGTGTTATAAGAATGCAGTAATATGCTTGAAGTTTGTCATGATAAACAATACATATATTGATTCTGATGAAGAGACACATACTCTTAGAAGTGGTAAGAGAGATAAAATTAATAAGAATACGGAAGGCCCTAAACTTCATATAGATACTGAGATCCCCTGCGATCTTGATCGTGAAGTTGCACAACCATTTACCCCTGAGAATCCGTCGGCTGTACAAACTGCGCCACCCTTATCGCAGAACCCACCCTCTACGCAGCCCACCCCGCAGAAGACTCAGCCTAGTCCATCTCTCCTGATAATCCCATTTGTATTTACTGCGAAGATCCCTTTACAGCAGCTGCGCACTAATCCCGGTGCTCCACCACCTAATAGCACAATGGCGAACACTGATATGAAACTACCAATATTCAGAGGCACTGGCCTAGACGACCCTGATCAGCATTGGTTCCTTTGTGAAGCCGTATGGAGTGTAAGACAAATCCAGGACGATGCCGTGAAGCAAGCATAGCTGATCACCACTTTCAGGGACAGAGTGCTACATTGGTTTATGAAATACTCTACCGTACAGCCGAGAACTCTCGCAGAAATTAAAGTCGTGCTGGTAGCAGAGTTCAAGAAACCTAAGTTTGAGTCTCAGTGTATAACTGAGCTGAAGGAAATAAATCAGAGACTAACTGAAACGGTCTGGTAATTTGATCAGAAATTTAAGACCTTACTAGACCAAGTAAGTTTTGTTATACCACCAGAACAACATAAAGAATTGTTCATTGTTGCGCTATTACCTCATATCAGATTACCATTGATGCAGCAGAAGGTTCTATCCCAGGCAGAGGCCTTGGAAATTGCAATGAAGCTGGAAGCTTTTTCGATTGGTGATACTCATTCTGGGATGTCTCAAATCCAGAACCAGCTGACCACCCTCACACTTGAACTGCAAAGTATGAAAAATGGTAAAGAACAGAGATATGAACCTAGATAGGAGGTCTGGTGTACAAGTTGTAAAGGAGAAGGTCATGACCGTGAGCACTGCCCTCTATTCCGCGACTATATTAACAGTGGTGCGCCTAACCCATTAAATCAGAATCAGGCCCCATGGTGTGAAATTTGCAGAACCACAGGACATAGACCTGAAGACTGTTACCTAATCCAGAAATATGTGAAAACTCCTAAGAATTTATATTGCAATTTCTATAAATCAGTTGGACATGATGAATCCAACTGCCACGCATATGAATTAATGAATGAAAGAAAAAGGGATATGGACTCAATGCGAGGCACTGGCTTGTACTGCGTACAAGAAGATACCCAGCCAAAACAAGAAAATGCACAATATGACCAAGGAGGATACATAGGTCATGGTGGTGGATACCGTGGCAGAGGAAGAAATGCTGGTTCGACACAAGGAAGAGGCCACGGCCAAGTCATTTGTTATAACTGTGGCCAACCCGGGCACATATCTAGAGATTGTGTTAACCCATGCACTACGTGCAACTATTGTAAATAATTTGAGCATGTCATTGAAGATTGCCCAGTATTAGAGGTGGAAATGCAGAAGAGAAGACGAACAGAGGCTCCGAATCCAAACGTCCAGTGGATCACAATAGAGAATAGACCAGTGGATCCAAGCATTAACGTGGTCACGTGCACTGGTACTGAGACAGGCCGTGAAAAAGAAGCAGAAGCTTCAACATTAGGGGAAGCACATATGAAGAAGGATCCCCTTGAAATAGTATGGATAAGGAAAGCTCCAAGAAAAGCACCCCCTCTTAACCTATAGAAGAACAAGGAGGTCTTCATTGACGCATGGGATACCTTTAGAGAACCAGCAGATAAGTCATCAAGGATCCCACTGCGCAATGAAACACCACATGTTGAAGACATGCCGGCTCCGTATGACAAAACAAGTACTACAAAAGATGTCCATACTTCTATTGCGTAGTTCTTACGAAGCTACATGAAGTTACTAAAAAGAAAAAAAGCCATAATAGAGCTCCAGAAGCTCATCAATCAGTATGAACCTCAGATTGCAACAAAGACTCCAAATAGCGTTGTACATCATATAAGGAAGCACAAAAGAACAAGCCAAGAGATGAGGCTTACTACGTAGATAGGATATTTTGAAATGGATGAAGTCATCCTTGATTTAGGATCAGAAGTGAATGTCTTGACTAAGCAGACATGGCAACAGATGGGTCGACCAAAGTTGCTCTGGTCACCTATCCAGTTACGAATGGATAATCAGGAGAAGGTCATACCTTTTGGCCGCTTAGCTAATGTAGTAGTTGACATTGACGGAGTACAGAGTCATGCAGAATTCAAGGTTATTGAAATTGTGGATGATAGTCAACCTTTTCCAACAATATTGGGAATTGATTGGGCTATGGATAACTTGGCTATCATAAACTTGAAGACAAAGAAGATGATCTTTGAAGGGAAGCATCTTAGGGTCATTGCACCATTGGATCCTAAAGATGGTGATAGATATAGTGAGCCAATTCAGGAGGAATCCCAAGCTCAAGATTTAGACCGACTATACCAGCTGACTACGAACAAGGAAGACTGCATTAATCCTACTGCGGACGGTACGCTCAGCTGGCGATGTGACACTTCTTGTATCTCTGACTTGGATACAGGACTGGAGAATTGGCAAAGCCGCATGCATGAAGTATCAGCAAGAAGATGTGCGTAGGTCACAAAATCACTGCGCTGGATCGGAAAAGCGGTGAGTCCTATTCCCACATATGATGTTTCTGCTAATGTTTACAGTTTCATAAGGGAATATACTGCATCTATCCTAGATGAGCATAGACTTCCAGCTTTAGATATAGCATTGCACGATACACCTGCCAGATGGTGGAATGCACATAAGAAAACATTGACCACTTGGGATCAATGTAGAACTAATATGCAGATCCGATTCGCCGAAAAGATTACTTTACCCTTTCAAAAATATAATGGACAGACAGACCATAGTCAACACATTGAAATATGTTCAAAGGCATGGGTGGAAAGACCACTTACAGAATGGGTACATTTATTTGTACATACATTGAATGCAGGTATCTCAGAGAAATGGTACCTCGACTTGGAGTTGCGCAGTGAAGTCACTGATTAGGAGCTGCTCGCTGCGAACTTCCGGAAGGACTTCAGTTTTGAAGATGAGAATCCATTAATCCATGAATCATTACAGCTAATCAAGAAGTTTATATTCCAGGACGACTGTCATCATCAAAACATAACATTGTAGGAGTTTTTTGGGATAGAGTGCGTTCCTGCGAACCTACAGTCAGAATGGAAGGAACATGAAGAGCACTTGATCGAGTGTTACAACTTAGCTGAAGATACCAATGATACAAATGAAGACGATGAGGACGACCTGTGCAACATAGATATACCAGAATCAGAAGGCGCACTTAAGGTAGAAGGACCTCCGTTGGAAATCTCGGATATGACTAGACCAGTAAAAACACAAAAAATGAACATTGGAACAGACAAAGAGCCGAAGTTCGCATCAATAGGAGATTATCGAGACGATCAGACTATTGCAGAGATCGCAGATACCTTACATGAGTATCAGGAACTATTTCCAAAAAAATTTACAGAGATGAAAGGAATTTTGGGAGACCTAGGGGTCATGAAAATACCTTTAAAACCAGGTGCTAATCCTATCAAGCAGAGACCATACAGATTGAATCCGTGCTATAAGGAAAAAGTCCACGCGGAGCCAGATAAGATGCTAGAAGCAGGAATCATTGAACCGGTTGAAGAATCCGAATGGATTATCCCCGTGGTTGTTCAAGACAAGAAAGCAAAAGGCGAGATCAGGATTTGTGTGGATCTCAGAAAGTTGAACGATGCTTCCATGCACGACCCATTTCCTACTCCATTCACCAACGAAGTGCTTGATAATGTTGGAGGAAATGAGGCATATTCTTTCACTGATGGTTTCTCTGGTTATCATCAGATCAGGATTGATCCTGCAGATAGGCACAAGACGACATTTCCTACAGAATGGGGGTCATTCCAGTACACCGTCATGCCTTTTGGGCTGAAGAACGCACCTGCCATATTCTCTAGAGTCGTCGTCACAGCATTTAAAGATTTTATGCACAAGTTTTTAGAAGCATATTTTGATGATTGGACTGTATTTGGTCTATTGAAGAATCATTGCGTGAATCTCCGCATGATGCTCGAGAAGTGTCGACAGCATCAAATATCCTTGAATTTGAAAAAGTGTATTTTTTGTGTGCCTTATGGAATTTTACTTGGCCACATTGTCTGTAAGCAAGGATTGATGGTAGACCCTGCGAAGATTGTAGTTATTGCAAACTTACCGACACCAAATTCAGTCAAGATGTTGCGATCTACATTAGGCCATACTGGATATTATAGGAAATTTATAAAGGGTTATGCACAGATAACCGCAGCAATGGAAAAGCTGCTGAAGAAAGATGCACCATTAATTTGGAACGCAGAATGCGAACAGGGTTTTGATACATTAAAAGAAAAGATGGTCACTGCACCGATTCTAGTCTTTCCAGACTGGACAAAGCCATTCCATGTCCATGTTGATGCCTCATGTATTGCCCTGGGGATCGTGTTAGCTCAGCCAGGAGAGGGAGGTATTGACGACCCTATTGCATTTTCTAGCAGAAAGCTTTCAACAACAGAGAAGAACTATACTATTACTGAGAGGGAAGGCCTTGCGATGGTATATGCTCTACAGAAATTTAGACACTACTTGTTGGGATTGCACTTCCTTATGTTTACTGACCATTCTGCGTTGAAATATTTGGTCAACAAGCCAGTGTTAGGGGGACGCATATGCCGATGGCTATTGCTGTTTCAGGAATATGAATTTGAAATTATTGTCAAGCCAGGTAGACTGAACTTGGGACCTGATCATTTGTCAAGGATCGAGTCAGGAGAGGAGCCGACGAATATTGAAGACAGTCTTCCTGATGCATATTTATTTAGTATACATGTTGTTGATGATTATTACAAAGATATCATTGACTTCCTAACCATAGGGCTGACACCCCAGGAATTCTTGGTCCAGCAGAAAAAATAGTTAGTGGTGCGCGCTACGGACTTCATTATAATCGCAGGTCAGTTATACAAACTTGGGCCGGATGAAGTCCTGTGCAGGTGCATACTCAATCATGAGAAGCCATTTATTCTAGCTGATGCACACTCAATAATCGTGGGAGGTCACTATGCAGGAAGGGCTACTACGCAGAAGATATTGCGCGCAGGGCTATGGTTGCCTACGATCCATAAAGATGCCAAAGAACATTGCAGGAACTGTGATGTCTGTCAGAGGACAGGAAAACCATCACGCCGAGATGAGATGCCATTGAATCCACAGCTGACACTGCAGCCATTTGAAAAATGGGCAATAGACTTTGTGGGTCCTATAAACCCACCAAGAAAAAGAATGGGTGCAAGGTATATTATTACTGCTACAAATTACCTCACCAGATGAGCGGAAGCAAAACCAGTTAAGGACTGCAGTGCAATTTATTTTTGAAGAAATACTTACCAAATTTGGCTGTCCGAAGATTTTGATGAGTGGCCAAGGTACTCACTTTTTGAACAAGATGATTGAGGCGCTTACAGAAGAATTCTACATTAGTCATCAACGCAGTACTCCATATCATCCACAGGAGAATGGTACTGTAGAGGCTTTCAATAAAATATTGGAGAATGCACTCACTAAGGTGTGCAATGTAAATAGAGACAATTGGGACCTGCGTGTCTCATCTGTGCTATGGGCATACAGGACCACATGTAAGAAATTGACAGGATAGACACCCTTTAGGTTGGTTTATGGGTAGGAGGCTATAGTGCCTATGGAATATATTGTCCCTAGTTTGACAATCGCTGCATTTACAGGGATGGCAGATTGCGAAGCTCTAGAAGAAATATTACTACACTTACTAGGCTTGGAGGAAGACCACTTCATCGCAGGCTTCCACCAGCAAGCTTAGAAGGACCACGAGAAAGCATGGCATGATCGCCATATAAAGAACAAGTGTTTTCAGGTAGGTGATCTAGTCCTCCTGTATGATAGCAAATTCATGAAATTCCCTGGCAAATTTAAGATACATTGGCTTGGCCCATATACTGTGATACATGTTACTAAAACTGGTGCAGTCCAGTTAGCCAATTTAGCTGGTGATACTTTGCAAACTTTGATAAATGGAAGCATACTAAAGCTATACCATGATAGCACTGCTTTGCAGAACCCTGAATAACGAACCAAGGAAGGAAGTTCTAAGTGTCAAGTACAGTTGAAAGTGGACACTAGAAATGTAGAGTCTGTACATGTATGAAAAAAGGAAGAAGGTATGATAAGAAGAATGATCTATGCACCGCGCAGCACTGTTGAAACTACGCGGAAGGAAAAAAAAAAAAAAAAGAGAAAAAGAAGAAGAAAAATATATATAGTGGAAGCCGCGCAGTTGAAAATTTTTGGCACTGCGAAGTAGCCATGCAGGGTTGCAGATGGCTTGCCGCGCAGTTCGGCGCAGGACTCAGTGAAAAATAGCCATTGCATGGCTTTTCAGAAAATAGCCATTAGATGACCATTGCAGCAACCACTTCAGCATTTAAAGAAAAGATAGCCATTCTGAGCATGCTGACGATAGAAAAGACCGAAGGATCCGCTCAAATTCGCCAACAGACACCACATTAATACTTATCTACCCATTGAAGGGCGCGGGAGAGGGTCTGCTGCGCCTAAAAATAACACCATTGGGAGACTCACGGGCGTTACTAAGCACTTAGAATTTTCTTGCGATTAACCTCTCTGAGCTAGTAGCCATCTGTATTCTATCTGCCTTAGTTGCTACCTCAATTGTGAATTTCTGAACCTCCCTTTAGAGAAGAAGAACTGACTTTTGAAGAATCCTTGAGGATCTTTCAGCAAGGAGGGATTCAACAGTTAATGAAAACTCCAGTTAAGAAGGTCGCCGTAAAACAAGGTGAAGGATCCCCCAGATCACCAAGAATTAATCCCATGATGCAGGAAAAACCAAAAGATAAGGGAAAAGTGGTAGCTGCACCTCGATCCAACATCATAAAGTTGGGATCCTCGGCACAGAAAGCACTAGTCTTCCAGACATAACCATTGAAGATGACACCTAAATATATCTCCCCGCGGGCACTAAATGCCCCTATGTTTAAACTGTCCAAGAATGCGAAATATGACATCCCGCTGTCGCCTATGTCAAAACATGTAAACATTGCTAAGAATCTGCTGGGAAAAATAGCAGAATGTAAATGGGAGGATTATGACCTCTTGGGAATGAAGAAAGATGAGCCAAATGTTCCCAAATACCCGGATTTTCAACCAGACCAGTATATGTGCTGGAAAAAGGACACCAAGGGAACTTTGAACTTGGTAGCTGACAGTTGGTTAGCACCTGTCGTTCAGTCAGCGTTACTGAACTTGTTGAGATTACCACATTTTGACCGTTCCCCAGAATTGAATATCGTGGTTCGCACACTCATGGTGCGAATCCATCAAGGTTATCTGTGGCTGGACAGAAACGTTGATATTAATATTGATTTGATCCACTGCATCACCGGGCTAAGTAAGCGCGGTCAGGATCCGAAGCAATTCTTCCAGGGGAAGAGCAAAGAAAAAGAGGCTGTTGAGAGGATGAACAAGACCCACTCGGTGGTAAAGGCAAAAAGAGGATTCCCGACAGAAGACATAGAGGATTGAGCAACAAGATTCGTAATGCAGTTGCTCGCAGGAAAGATGCTCAAAACAGCTAGACCTTTGGAGGTTCCTGCGGGCGCAATACTCCTTGGTGCCATAGCGGCCGATGGCCACAACTTCAATTGGTGTCAGTTTCTGTTGAATGAGTTCCTTGAAGAACTCAACGACACTTAGGTGAATGGCAGCTAGTTCCATTTCACGTGGCTCATCGTCCTGATCGCTTTGTGCGGATGGAAGGAGCCACGAGATTATGCGGGTGTCGTTATGGATACCAAGGATCCTAGAGGGTTTAAGTTCATCAACCTATGGGCAAACAAAAATCCAGAGCGCTAGCATGCAACCACAGAAGTCTTTTACCAGTACTATATTCAGCTGCGCGATGCAATCACGAAGACACCCCGCATTACAAAGAAGGTCATGGCGAAGTATATCCGCATCATCGACTTTGAGGCGGATATGAAATGTATATTCATATCGTCGAAAGCAGAAACAAGGAAACCATAGTGGTTCCCAGGAAAGTACATCATGTATGGGCAGGACATTGAGGACCTCATGAAAGATTGGCCAGCAGAGTTCCGCGTAGAGGTCATGGATGTGGAGACAGATTCAGCAGAAGATGAGCCGATCCTGCTCTCATGCCCAATCATTGAAGAAATAGGAAAGAGAAAGGAAGCTGAGACTTCAGAGAAGCCAAAGTCAAGGAAAAAGGTGAAGGCTACAAATATTCAATCGGAGGCAGTCCTCAATGATGATGACTACGAGATGATAGCCGAAACAATCTCAGAGCAGATGAAAGAGCTTATGGCGGCTAAAGAAAAGAAGGACAAGGTCATCCACGATGACTTGCACCAGACGAGGCTCGCAATGCAAGGCCTAACGAAGAAAATGGATGATGTTCAAAAAAGCCTTATTGTGCCGCAGGAAGCAGGGGCTGAAAGGAGGTTGGTAGGAACCTCGCAACAAGAAAGCCAACAGCTAGCAATAACGCTGCCGTCGAAGACCAGAATTGTCCATGTGGACCCATTGGCTGTTGTGTTGCCAATAGAAGAGCAAGTGGCTTTGGACACGAAGGGAATCGAGAGGGTAGAGCTCGACTTAACCAAAATCCCATTACCAGGATTGTACTTCATCCACATGCATATCATGGAGGAGATGCATGAACGGACGGTTGAATCGATGAAGTTACAGGCAGAACTCATCGCAGCAAACAGACAAATTCAGCAGAAGGTAGAAGTACAGCTATGCAATGAACAGGACCGCCGACAGAATTTGGAGACCACCATATCCAATGTGGTGAAGGATATCAAAGGCATAGAAATACAGGATGATCCTGCAGACACAGTTTTGAGGATCGGAGATAAGGTGAGATCCTTGCAGATGGAGATGCAGGACAAAGAGATTTATTATGAGGCCGATATTGTTACATTGAGGGATAAGCTGAACAAGTAGGCACCATCAACTGAACATCAGGTTAGAGAGCAAGCAGTGAATGCCACCTTGGAAAGCATCACGAGTGAGATGGCTAAGTTCCAATCTCTCCTGGATAAGGTTTTGTAGGCAATCGCGACCCTTGAAGAGGATCAAGGGTTGCTGCAGGTAAAGACCGCGGTACAAGAAAAACAGACCGCGCTGGACAAGTTGAACGCAGAGGTGAAAGCTCTGCCACCTTGAGAAAGGCTGCCGAGATACAAGGAGATATCCAGCTTAAAGAAAGAAGTACAGGAACTACAACAAAAAGAGACTGAGATGGATAATCAGTCACAGCAGCTCCTAGAGAATGCCATGGCGGTATCGCAGCAGATTGAAGATAAGTTAGTAGAACTGCGCGATAACCAGGAGCAGGTACAAGATCAAATTGGACAAGAAATAACTCCAACACTGCTTGAGACAATTAAACATGTTGAGGAGGATACAAGAGAAGCAGTGGTGCAGTTGTGCGGTGCATATGATGAGTTCGTGGCCAAGTTCGTCCCACCGATCGCGGCGCAGAGTGAGACAGCTGAAAAAATCAGTGGCTCGGGGATGAACCATATGTAAGTGTTAGGGGCATGTTGGGCCCAGGTTCAGATGAAGTTTTGGGAAGCACCTTTTTTAGGAAAGCAGGGAAAGCTGAGCTGAGCGCAGCTCAGAAACACAATTTTGGCTAAGTATTGAGGATGCTGCAAAGTTGCGCGCAGCATCCAACTTTTGATGAGACTACAGAGTTGCGTGCAGCGTCAAAGTTTTGGCCATGATGCGAAGACCAGTACTGTGTAGAAGCAGTGCTGCGGAGTTAGGAGGCCACGTGGAGCCAGCAAAGAGGAGTGCTGGACAAGTATCAAGTGCAGTTACCAGCTCGACCAATAGCAGCTATTTTTGGAAAGATACTTCAGGATTGCCGAGCGGCGGACGTAGGCAAAATAGGAAGGCGGCCACGTGTGGGTTGTTAAGGAAAGCGACGTTTGGCACGCGCAGAAGGTAAAACCGTTAGAGAGAAATGGTTCGGTAGAAGCAGCCTGTAGGAACGCGTGCGACAGGAAGGTCGATAGCGATAGAATGAGGACGGGGATATCCGCCATGATCAAGTAGATGCTACCAGGAGCCAACAAGCCGATTTGGAAAACCGGTACATTTTTGGAAACCCTTAGGGTTTTGGGTTTTTAGGTCTTCGACATTGTACAGACATGACCTTCGGGAATGATCTATTTAAGAAGACATTTTGAATGGGATGGGATTTCTAGCTTTGTGGGTTGTTCTCTTTCTGTATTAGTGTTATTCTTTTGTTGTTAAGAACTTAAGGAGATAACCTTTTTGTATTGTAAAATCTCTCTGAGCTAAGAATATTGTAAAGGCTCTGCAGCTATGTACGCAGAGACCTAGCCGAGAGAAGGAGAGTCTACAGCTGAGTGCGCAAACTAAGAACGGTTTCCCCATCTCTTTTGAAAGAAATCTATTACCAACTGTTCTTGTGGACGTAGCTTTCCATCCGGGGAAGTGAACCACGTTAAATCCTGTGTTATGTGATGATATTTATGAATGAATGACTTTCTGTATTTTCTGTAGAATGAATGCTTGAATCTTTCCTTGCATGCTGTAATAGGAGAAATTTGATATGCATTTACCAATAGGAGAAGTTTGGGAATGATATGCTAGGTTCCAAGGAAGCAGATGAATGGTAAATCTTTCAATTCTATGTTAAGGTTGTGAATCAGTCATTTAAGTTTAAACACTTTCTTAAGCATAGTGAAGGAACGCAGCACCGTTAATCATGTTATCATTTCGGTTCACATTGTAATAATCCAAGTTCTAGGGTGAATGCCAAAAAGATAACCAGTAAGTGCCTGAATGAATGGATGAGTGATATTCATTTCAGTGCCTTAACGTTTCCGAGATCTTCCAAGTAGGGGATAATTATGGGTGGTTCACAGTTCCAGTAGAAGATTCGCAGCAGTAAGAAACCCTTGGTGCAGCCCGCAGTGTTTCCTGCACCGCGTAGTACTGCTCGAAACATAGATCCTGTTGCGTACCGTGTCACTCTACCTGCAACGCCATCCTTTTGTCCTGCGCTGCGCAGCTTATTCAGATAAACAACTCATCATTTACTGTGGAAACCTGATTTCGCAGTACCCCATAAAGATACACCTCAGGTGAGACCTCAACTTGCTTGCAGGTTGTTGCCGAAAGGGCCAATGCAAAGGGGTTTTGTTGGTCAAAGGGAGAACCACAAAGAACCTGGGTATAATTGAAAACCTCTGGGTCAGTTTAAGCCAACACAAGCATGAAGTTTCGTCCGAGATGTCTAGGAAATTGGTAATGGTTCGAAGTCTCGTGGTCCCTGCGACCACACAAAAGGGGGGGGTCGTCGCCCCCCAGTCCTATAACTTGTGCTTACCGGTTCGAAATATATGTGCCAGAGCTGTTGGCCTGGTGCACACCTCGGTGCTGTTCATAAACTTCTCCTCAGTTTGCATCATATTCCTCGAGACTGGAGGATGAGTTTGAGACATACATGACAGCAAGTCGGGGGATGCCACTTTTGGGTAAGACTTACATAAAAGCGAGATGATGATCAGTGTAGCAGAAGGAGCAGGACAACACCGTGCGATCCAGACAACAAGAACAGTTGAACAGTCGTATGAGGACTTCAAAGTGAAAACGACAGCATGTACTATGTCCGGTAGTTGACATGGCTCGAGGGCGAGCCACAAGATTGTGTTGGGGGCCTGTTGGCAGGCGGTTTGGTAGAGTGTTATCGTAGCATCTTCGATGCTGCGATAAGGAAGAAGATGGCATGAATGGCGAGAAGATGACGCGAATCGTGATGAGTGGAAGATTAGTTATGTATTTTGGGTCAATTGTACCGCGGAATGCGGGTTTTGGGTCATTTGAACCACATATTATGTAATGTTGAGTCAGTTATACCGCAGAATGCGGGTTTTTGGTCGGTTTTGTACCAACTTAGTTAGATATTGGGTCACTTGTCCAAATGTCGGTTAGGAAGTTGTTAGTAAGTGGACAAGCATTGTAATGGCAGAAGCCTATATATAGATAGGAGTCGTAGGTATTGGCGAGTGGAATCAAGGTGAAGAGAAGTGCATGTTTGGGTTGTTTTTGCGCATCTGTGAGATATTGCCGAGACCTGATCTTTGAGGAGATATTGTATCTAAGGTTTTGTAGTGATAATGTGATATGATGAAACTATTCTGGTGCAATTCCTGGGTTCTTTCTGTTTGTTTATGGTAATGCAATGTTGCACTTCATGAATAATGCTATGTTTCCTTGATGTAATGTTGCTTTACTGTTACTACTGTTGTGAGAATGAATGTTGTGATCGAATAATGCGTTATGAATACATGTCAAATGTTTGAGATCCTTGTTTAGTGTTGCAATAGAATTAGTTCATATAGCCGCAACCCTCCTCCTTCCTCGACGGAAACATGGTTCCTTCTGCTCTTCCTGAACGCCTCGGGTGAGACATCATATGCTCTGTAGGTGTTGCTGGGTGGGATAAAACCTACCCAGGCCAGTGCCTAGGGAGACTGTGGCATGTGTCGACAGTGAAGTAGAAACCCTATCGACTGGATTCGCGTTGCTCAACACCCCTTCAAAC
The DNA here is from genome assembly GCA_027924585.1 of Larix kaempferi. NCBI lineage: Eukaryota > Viridiplantae > Streptophyta > Pinopsida > Pinales > Pinaceae > Larix > Larix kaempferi. The sequence goes on from BSBM01000922.1 coordinate 9,501,203, forward strand.
CCTTTTCTTTCTTCACAAGGTGGGAACATACCTTGTCTTCAATGCCTCAAAACCAAACAACCTCTCCCTTTCCCAAGGGGGTTGGTTAGGTTTCCTCCTCACAATTGCAAGGTGTTCTCCTACACCCACAAGGTGGTCCCATTATGTAGTTTCTTCATATTCATTTGGTTTTCTTCCTTCTATAAGTGGGGAAGTGGAGTGTACATAAATATATTCACTTGGGAATCATAATTACCTTTATTTTAAGTGGGGGCACATAAATATCTTCTATAATGTTCATCTTCTTCTTGGAAATATGTAGACTCCCCTTTCTTTTGACATTAATGACATCAATATTTCCAACAATCCCCCCTTTTTCATTGATGGAACCCTTCGTCAAATGTGAAGCAGTATTGTAGTAAGTTCCCATGTTTGCAACTCTCCTTCTGTCTTCAATTCTTTCCCTATCCACAATTCTCCTCCTATATACAACTTATCCCCCTTTGATATCAATGGAAAATGGTTTCTCCCCTTGAGCTTTTGCTTCTCCTTGCATTTGAAATTATTTCCTTGTCTATAATTCTCCCCATTTGACATCAATAGAAAAGGGATGCTCCCCCTAAGCTTGTGCTTCTCTTTAATCACTTAGTGGTGAGAGGAGAAGGATATCACTCCCATATTTATATTTGTTTTCCCCTTTGAATTCAATGAGTATGTATACATTTCTTGAAGTTTTATTTTCTTTTTCCACTAATCTTCATGATCATGCTTTCCTTATCTCACACCCTCTAGAATGAAAGGTGAGATTATAACCTTGATCACACATTTGACTGACACTTAGAAGATTATGTTTCTTCCCTTCAACAAGAAAGACATTTTGTGTTTTAGTATTTCCATGATCAAGACTAGCAATACCTTATCCATGTATCATTACAAAATCATTACCTCCGAAAGTGACACTGCATCCTTTTTCTTATTTTAAGGTGAGAAACTTGGTCTAATCCCCTGTCATGTGTTTTGAAAATCCACTGTCAATGTACCAATGGTTCCCTTTGTCTTGAGCATATAGTACAAGTCCACTTTCTTCCTTCTTATGTTCATTTTTCTTCCAAGCCTTAGAGTATCCTTCTTTCTGTTTTCCAAGAACATCTCCTTCTCTATTTTTTTAGATTATCCCACTATGCTACTTCTATAGTAATAAGCTATGTTCCCATCATTATTGCACTTATAGCATTTGGTATTGTAATCAAGTAGGGAAGAAAATGAATTGTAGTTTCTATCAGCAAAACCATGAGTACTTCTGGTTTTGTTGTTCACATAATCATCCTTTGAGGTTTCATAAGGACGTCTATTTCTATTTCTCACATGATCACTTATTGCATAAGCTCTACAATCCATTGCATTACAACCAAAATTATTGCAAGAAAAACAGTATCCAAAGAACATATTTTTGTATCGGTTTGTGAAAGGCCTTATTGGTGGAACATCTGTTCTAAAATCATCCTTGTTTCTCTGGAGAGAAGAATCAGGTTGTTGCTGGTCATCATTTCCTTTCTTGTTTTTTCTTTCATTGTTGATGGATCCCTTGAGAACATTGGCATAGTTTTTAGAATTTTCTTCATCTTCCTTTCTTGTATCTTTAGGGGTCTTTTGATTCTCATCATATCCAAGACCTGTTTTGATGAATGGTGACCTTTGTTAACTAAGTTTTTCATTCAAGGTTCCACTACTCTTTATACTTCTTTGTAATTATGAATTTTACCTTTCTAATTCGACCTTTCTTAATGAGACAACTTCAGAATCTAGCTTTTCACATATTTCTTCCTTTTCCTTGAGTCGACTTCTCACTGCTTCTTCTATCCTTGTTGCCTCTTCTAATTCAGGCTTTAGGTTGATAATTATATTTTTTGTTTCATCATGATGCTTCTTTTCATATTTATGTAGTTGTTCCCTCCAATTTATATTATTTTTTCTTAGCTTGTCTATTTCTTATAAGGAAATGACGAGTTCTGCTTCAAGATTCACTTCTCCATGAATTTCGTCTTCTTCTAAATCTGGATTTTCTTTCTGATTATCTTCATTTTCTTTATCATTAGTCTATGTATCCATGGATATGAAGTGGATATCATATTTTCAATTTCATAATCATATCCATCACCACTATCCTCTTTAGAGTAAAAACTTTTCTTCTTAATAGGTTTTCCTCTTTTGTTTATATAAGGTTTGCTTCCTTTCTTATTGTTATTCTCTTCTTCGTCATCACTATGTTCCCCTTCTGCATATGGAAACTCAATAGCATAATTTCCTACATTACCACAATTGAAGCATTTAAAAGGTAGTTTACCTTTGGATTTTCCTAATCCCTCTTTTATCTTTCTCACAAATTTTTCTTCCTCTGTATCTAATTCGTAGCTGGAATAATCATCGGATTTGCGTCCTTTTGTCTTCGTTGATGCTTTGAAAGTTGCTTCCTTCTCTGTTGGATTTTATTTCTTTGTCCTCACTTCGTAAGTTGTAAGTATACCATGTAATTCATCCATTTTCATATTATCAAGATCCTTGAGTTATTCAATGGTAGACACTTTGGCATCAAACCTTATGAGGAGTGACCTTAATACCTTTCATACAATCATGGATTCTTCAACTGTTTCACCGAGTCCTTTGATGGTGTTGACAATTTCATCCACATGGAGGAGATAGGATGCAACATTTTCTTCTTCTTTCATTTTCAAACCCTCGAGTTATCCTCTATGAGATTGAAGCTTTTCCTTCTTAACCTTGTCATCACCTTCATAAATATTGTTCATCTTGTCCCATATTTCTTTTTTTGATTCGCAATGAATCACTTTTACAAACTCAAATTTTGATAGACCACATAAAATGGCATTCATATATTTTTGCATTATTTTCACTAAGCTTATGTCTAGCCACATCTGTTGGTGGTGTTATTGGAGTCCTATAATCAATCACCATTGATTTCCAAATATCAAACCCAAGAGTCATTTTGATATATTCAAAACCTTATGCTCTAGAATGCATAAGTTGTTCCATCAAACAATGAAGCCTTGTTTGTAGAGAAACCTTCTTAGAAAGCCATATTTCCTCGATCTCTACATTCCAGTGTTTAAATTGTTTATGAAGGAACCTGCTCTAATACCAATTGTTGGACTAATGTTTATACTGAGAGTGGGGCGTTGAATCAATATAAAATACTTTTTATTTATATAAATATTTTCCAATCATTCATTCACTTTGAAACAATAAATACACATAATCTCAAATCATAGTACACAATATATAATGTGGAAACCCTTTTGGGAGAAAATAATAGAAACTTATATTTATCAATTCATGTAGGCACCAACCTATTGCTACAATATTTGTAGGAAGCAATATATAGGATACACCAATTCCCTCAACTAAGCACCAACTCAGCAAGATCTAGTCACCAACCTACTGGAGAGACCAATAGCCACAATTGAGCACCAACTCATTAAGATGTAGGCACCAACCTACTAGAGACACCAATCTATTGTTGTTTCTACTGGTGTTGCTAGTACTTACTTATGTGTTTTTATCCTATGCTAATATGCACTCTTCCAACATACAACATCTATCTCTATAGATGCACCATAATCTACTTCAAATCTATTTCATAATTCCCCTCTAACTTGCTCCATAATCTGTTTGAAGATGATTTCGTGATCATTCAAAAACCCTTATTTCAAGAGGACATATCTCTAAAACTATAGTGAACCAGTATATAAAATAAGGTTCATAAGTAATTCAATATCTCTCCTTCATATCCTCCCAGTTTCAATATCTGAAGCATCATATAAGAAAAGTTATAGTGAAAATGTCATATTGACCTGTTCGAAGTTGATTTCAAGATCATTCAAAAACCCTAACTTCCTGAGGTCATATATAAAAAAATATAGTGAACCAGCATATGAAATGTGTACCATAGCTACTTCAATATATCTCCTCTGTCTCCTCCAAGTTTCACAGTATGAAATGTCCTAGAACAAAATTTATAGTGAAAATTCCATATTTGCATGTTTGAAGTTGATTTTTGGATCATTCAGAAACCCTAACTTCCCAAGGTCATATATCTGTAAGTATAGCCAACCAACATCTGAAACTTGGACCATAGGTACTTCAAGATCCTTCCTCAATATACTCTAATTTTTATGGTCTGAAATGTCCCTGAACAAAAGTTATAGTGAAAATTCCAAGATGACATGAAACTCTCCCTTTTTGGAATGATATTCAATCTTTGCTCATCCACTTCTTAAAATGCTACAATACTTTCCACAAGTGCACCTCTCCTATCATATATACATGTCTTGTATGAGTGAGTGAATAAATGAGGAAGCACTCCACTTATTTATACCCTTCTAGGGTTTTCCTAGTGGATCCCTCTTCTGCTAGGGCCTACATGTTCAAGAAGCCACATGGGGGTGCTTTCCCCTTTAAACACTTTTCTTTGTTCACAAGGTGGAAACATATCTTGAATTCAATTCCTTCAATACCAATCAACCTCTCTCTTTTCCAAGGGGCATGGTTAAGTTTCCTCCTCACTATTGCAAAGTGTTCTCCTACACCCACAAGGTGGTCCCATTGTGTAGTTTATTCATATTTCTTTGGTTTTCTTGCCTAAAGAAGTGGGCAAGTGGGGTGTACATAAATATATTCACTTGGGAATCATCATTACCTATATTTGAAGTGGGGAAACATCAATATATTCAACAATATTCATCTTTTTCTTGGACATCTGTAGTCTTCCCGTGCCTTTGACATCAATGAGAACAATATTTCCAACACTTGTACCAACTATTGTTTTATTATTTATTGTCAATGTTTGTTCATGTTGTATCTATTGTATCTATCTTACATGGATGCATAAATTGATCTTTTGATGTGCACTAATGCATTTGAGCAATTTTTTAAAGATCACATGGTCAACATCGACATGTTCTTATGGTTTGTATCAATTCATTTAACATTAAAGCTTTCCGACAATCACTCCAAAATTGTCCTAGTGTACCTACCAATTGAGGTTTAAAAAAAAATGAGTTGTTTCCTATGAATGTATAATCTACCCCAAGCATGTAGGACAAAACATTTTGTCCTTTCACTTATACCTATGGTTCCAACTTATTCAAGAAAAAGATTGGGGAAAGGATGTTGTAAAATATTTTACTGTGGGCATGTAAAAGCATATTGTAGATTGACAGATACTAAACAAATTTCATACTATTGAGAAGGTTATGGGCATTACTTTTGAATTCTAAAGCATACCAAGCCACTTGTTGGATAGTGAATACTAAAACTTCAAGTATAAAATATGCATTAACAATTATGTTGAGTTATGTGCATATTTGCATTAGAAATATTTATTGTTATTTCACATCTTTCAAAATTGCCTGCAACAACTTCTAAGGCTTCAATAACCTAATGCATATTCTTCATGATATTTTTCTAAATAGTTTTCTATATCATTACTATAATGCTTGGTTTGTTGAGATATTTAAGGAAAAAAATACACCACCCTGCTATAGAGTATGTATGTTATAGAGTCTCTCGAATTAACAAGCTACATTATTTCTCTAACAAAAGGGGTTTTTTCCACCACCACTAACATAATAATGTCTTACGTATTGTTTTTAAAGGAAAAGGAAAGAGAAACATTAACATGACGTTTTTAGAAAAAATCAAAAGTTTATTTAATTTTTTCTAAAATTAGCTGATAGAAAGTCTAAATATAGTTGGAAGATCCAACTATCTCCTAAAGTTACTCTAGTAAGAATTTTAGTCATCATATGAAACATTAAATCCTTCAATAACACTACCTATCCCCACATGTTGTTCATGGGACCGTTCATTTCTATGTATAATTTTTTGGGGGACATAAATAACAAAACAAATCCATGGTATAAGAGCTTGATGGAATTCAAAATCATTATGCTTGGTGCAAACAAAACGTACCCATCACTTTAGTGATTCTATGTTGTTTTGTAAAATTATTTGATTATCTAATTTTATTGGGACCCTAGAGAATATTATCTTAAGTATTTTCAAGTTTGTAAAGTTGATTAGCTTGGAGAAAATGCTATATTAGTTGAATATGCTAGGTATTGTAAAGCAAGGGCTTATGCCACGCTTATGCTAAGAAGATACCTCTTTATGAGGTATTTTTTCTTTTTGTGGTGTTGGAATATTTTGAATTAATTGTGAAACGTGTATGAAGTTATAATTGAAAATAGTGTGGGTAATGACAATCTATTTGCGAGTTATTTTCTTTATATGTATCCTAAGTTGAAGAATACTTTGCAAGGTTTTAATGATGTGACTATTGGACATTTCCTATTTATAGTATGAGATGAAAGGTTTAATTGGTGTTATAATGAAAGATAGCATGCTCTACAAAATTCACATGAAATATATGATGTTGACAAAAGTCCTACGTCTTCTTGGATTTGTGCTCTCATTGTTTATTTTTCAGCAAGCCAATGGAGAATGACATCTAAAGGGTATGGGGGAGTTTAAAAACTCCCAAACACACATAAATATGCATAGAGACACAACATATTGTTGTAAAACTATTCAATCTCCCTTCTATTATGTTTTCTATATTCATTAACAGGTGAAATCACACACACACATTTTTTCTCGATGACCATAATTTCCATTGGGATGGAAAATGATACAAAACCAGAAACTAAATCATTGTAAAAAACAAACCTCTTAATCACAGTTTGAATGTACAACTATCAGAACTACCTCTATGCTATTTCGTGTTTATCCTAAAAATCATTACTCTAATGCATTGTCGTACTTCTCCTATCGGAATTCCTAATATGTGCTTTCACTACACTCACTGAAATTGCACCTCCAATGTATTGTCCCTACCTCTTCGGTGTTTCTTCTACTACTCTCTGGCTTCCTCTCTATGCCTATTTGGGGTTTCTTCTTCTACACTCTTGGTCTTCCTTGCAATGCCTCTTTGGGATTTATTCCACTATGCTTTCAAGCTTCCTCCTAATTCCTCTAGCGTCTAACTCTGATGCACTAATTTCCCTTTCCTCAACGTACTTTTGTCCGATAGTTATGTTTGAACCTTCGATACATTAGGTCTGGCACACTATCAAACTTGCTTCATCGAGTCTTCTCCCAAACACACTTGTTGACACCTCCAATATAACACTTTGATACCTAGTACCCACTCAACTATTGCCACTTGTCATCCCATTAGATCTTCATATCTTAGACTTTGGAAAAACATTTGAACTGAAACTTCTCCACATGGTGGTAATAAAGACAACATGTGAAACTTAAATGTTTAACAAGACTTAACTGCGGTGCCATTAAACTTGTCTACAAAAATTCTTCAATGCAAGTATGGGCCACCTCAACACCGGAACCTACAATGCATTAATTGTGTCATCCTGAAATGAAAATTTGAATGAACATGGGTTTGAAGAAATGATTATCTCCAACATTCTCCCCCTTAATTATTTCTCCAAAATTTCCAGCCTAAGTACTGCTACATTCTACAGCATACAAACTCCTAAGTTATCCCTGTGAAATTCAAATAACTCCCTAGACAAGGGTTTAGTAAATATTTCTACCAATTGATCTTTCGATCTGCAAAACTAAACATTAATTTCATTACAATTCACAAGATCTCTATTAAAGTGATAACTTGTATTAATATGCTTACTCTTCTTGTAAAAAACATGGTTCTTTTACAATGCAATGACAAATTTGTTGCCACAATAAATATAAGTTGGTCCATCCTATTCATGTAACAACTCCTCCTCATCTAGATTGTTTAACACGCTACTCATGTCATTGTTTCATACTCTACTTCCGCAGATGACAAGGTCATGATGGGATGCTTCTTAGATTCCCATGCTACTGTACCAAATCCATATGTGCTCTTCATGACACCATTAATGCCTACAAAATCATTGTTTGTATAACTAGTTAGCTTGAAATCTATTTGATGTATACAAAATTCCATATTTTGTTGTACCAGGAACATATCTCAAAATTATTTTACCTACATGCCAATGAGTACTCTTTAAAGACTCCAAAAACCTAGAAATTAAAATTGCAACATACATATTATCGGGCTTTTTTATTGTGAAATACATGAGACTTCCATCTAATCTCTTATACAATGTTGGATCAACACTTGACCCATCATCCTTCTTGATTAGCTTTGTATCAATTGCAATTGGAGTCACAACTAGTTTACAATTCACCTTCCTAAACCTTTTCAATATCTGCTTAGCATACTTAGATTGAAAAATAAGAATGCCACTCTCATATTGATTTACTTTGATGCCAATGAAATACTTCATCATCCCCAAATCAGTCATTTTAAACTCTATTTTCACAGTTATTTTAAATTCATCTATTGAGAGATCTTCGATGAAAATTAAATCATCAAAATATAAGCAAACTATAAGTATTTACATTCTTTACTTTTGTATATAGGGTTGGATCACTTCGAATCCTATTGATTCCATTGCTTCTCAAGTATTCATCAATTCTGTTGTACCATACCCTAGGTTCCTATTTCAATCCATATAGGGATTTCTTCAACATGTAGACTTTGTCTTCCTATCCATCAATCTCATATCCTATAGGCTTCTTCACATACACTTCCTCCTCCAAGAATTCATTTAAAAATGCATACTTAACATCCAGTTGATATACACTCCATTTTTAATGTGTTGCAATAGCTAACACCATCCTCAAAGTGTCAAGTCTGACTATTGGTGCAAAGTCTTCATTATAATCAATACTGGGTTGCTAATTGAACCACTTAACCACAAGTCTTGCTTTGTTCTTCTCAACTTCATCTTCAACATTCATCTGTGTATTGTAGATCCATTTCACACTTATACAACCCTTATCTTCATGCAAATCTACAAGCTCCCAACTTTCTATGGATTCAATCTCTTCATCCATAGCTTTCACCCAAACTTCTTCTTGAGCAACTTCATAAAAAATTACCAGATCACATGCAATTAAAGAAAAAATTGAAAACTAATCTACTTTTTCATCCCATTCATATTAATCCCTTAAAATCCTTTTCTTCTGACCTCTAATTCTATTTCTCATTGTATTTAATGTGGGATTTGAATCATTACTTACTTTTGATCCAGTTGCTTTTTGTCTACCATAACTTGATGGTTCTCATCACTCTTGAGTTTTGGGAGTTCTGAACTATGATGGGCTTGCTCCTGGTAATTTCCTTCTAGGCATATTTCTAGCAAATGTATTTGTCTATGGATTATGTTTTCCACCCTATACTTCCTTCTCAACTACTTCGTCAACTTATTGAAATAATGTAACACCGCCTAAATTTTTTTTATCTATGCTTCTTCCTTGAACTCTAAATATCTACTGATAATGCATTTATTGGAAATGGGATTATAAAGTCTATATTCCTGAGACTTGTCACTATACCCAATAAAGATACACTTCTCATTTATATCATCTAGTTTCCCCCTTATCTCTAAAAGTACATGTGCATAAGCCACACACCCAAAAATGCTCAAATGAGAAATGCTACAACTCCTACCACTCCAAGATTCTTGAGGAACTCTATCTTTCATGATTTTCATTGGACTTCTATTCAAAATATATATTGAACAAGCCATTGATTCTCCCCAATATTCATCTGGTAGATGCTTCTCCTTTAGCATACTTCAAGATATATTCATAATGGTTCAATTCTTCCTTTTAAACACTCTGATGTAGGGGCATTTATCCCATGAAAAACATTCGAATTAAGGCCGACTAAAATTGTATGGGGAATAGTTGACAACCCCATATATTAGGATAGAGAAAGGGTCTATGTGACAAGTCAAGATATCGACCATCGAGTCGATGATAAAGTCCTTCGATTCGATGATAAAGATCGTCAAAGTAACGAGATCGATCGACAAACAACAAAATTCAAAGTAGAACCATTGGCCAACGAAAAAAATCCCAAGTGCAGGAATTAATGACCGTGGAGGAAGTTGGAGAAATTAATGAGTAGTTATGGCAGTTGTTGCAGAGGTCCATGTGAAGTATTTAATAAGGTATGGTCGTGTTAGGAAGTAATTGATGCTTCTAGAGGACAAAACAATTGGACTAAGTCGAGGGACGAGAATAAATACCAGTGGGAATCAGAGCTAAGGGGGATTTTTGGTGATAGTTTCTTGTGCGCAGATGATTGCATTCTTGCAAAGTGTTAAGTATCAAAACTTTTGAAGTCCATTACGAATGAACAGAGATGATCTGTAGATTGCAATTTCCCCTTGTAAAGGGATTGTTTCATTTAATTGAAAGCCATAATTCTTGGCAATTTGTGTCTGTCATTTCTGTTGTGTACACTGATACACAACCAACCCAAGTCCGTTGCATCAGTTGGTATCAAATAAGGAATTTAATCCTATGTGGTGAGTCTACTTGCAATTTGACGAGGAGAGAAACTCTAGCCATGGCTGGGAAAAGTTGTAGAGGGCGGAGAGGCCCAATTGCGATTGGGTAGTGGGAGTTCAGTCAGTAGAATACGTGGAAATGGCTCAGAGGGCCGTAAATGTTCATGGGAGAGGACAAAGACATTGTATAGGTGCAGGGGTTATGATTGACCATGAAATGTTTGAAGAATGTGTCCAGACCATGAGGATTCGGAAGAGCGAGTTAGCTGAAGTGAAGGAATCCCAGAAGAGGGGACTGGGTATTGATACCCTTTACCATAGTAATGAGGAGATTGAGGATGAAGGAAATACTCCTGAGGATGAATGAGAAGAAGACCTAGGAGATAAATTATTGAAGGTATTATCGAAGATGAAGGGTAGGTATAAGATGGAGGTCTCTACCTACTCAGGGAACTTAAACCCTGAAGATTTGATAGAATGGATAAGAGATGGAAAAATATTTTGATATGGAGCAGATAAAAGACTCCAAGAGGGTGAAGGTGGCCTATTTGAAGATGAGAGGTCATGAATCATTGTGGCGGGACAATATACAGGTGGATAAAGTGAGGAAAGGAAAATAAAAGGTGAATACTTGGGACAAAATGGTCACCAAGTTGAACGACAAGTTCCTTACCAATGATTACATGATTTCCTTGTTTGGGAAGCTGCAAAACTTGAGATAGAAGGAGTTGGTTGTGCAATAATTCATTGAGGAATTCTATCGGCTATCGATTAGGTCGGGGAAGACCGAAAAGGGGGAGGAGGAAGATGCAAGGTACATGAATGGTCTTAAATATGCCATTCAGGACGAGTTGAGTTTGTCAAGGTTCACGATGGTCGGAGAAGCTTATCAGTTGGATCTGAAAGAAGAGGAGAAATTATCGCGAAAGACTTCGACAAGCAAGGGAAAGCCGACTGCTCAAATTCAAAAGCATGTTGCCACCCGAGGACAGACCAGTGGGTTGAATAATTGTGAAGGTCGCTAAGAAATAAGATATGAAGGAATCAATGGAGATGATGCAATAGAAAACTGACGGGGTGGTGATAACCCTAGAGGTCATGGCACTTTTGGTCAAAGAGGAGCCTTTAGAGGTAGAACAGAAGAACCTAATATTTTCTACTACAAGTGTTGGGAACTGGGACACAAATCGTATGAATGCCCACAAAACTTGCATGTGGCAAGTCGATAGGAAATGAGCAGTCGAGGAACCGACAGAAAGACAAAACCAACCAACAGAGAAGCCATGCCCGAAATGGGATTAGAAGGAGGTCGAAATTTGACAACTTGACATACATTGTTGCAATTGACCCGACGAGAAGAGAAGGAACCATCCTAGAGGAAGTCGATCTTCAGGACGAAGGTGAAGATCCAGGATAGGTATTGTATGACCATTGCTGATGGAGGAAACATAGAGAACCTTGTCTCAACGGAAGTCATTGATAATTTGGGAATGAAGTGTCAACCACACCCGAATGCATATTGAGTGGTGTGGTTACAAAAGGGACGCAATGTTATGGTGACTAGGAAATGCTTGATTAATTTCAAGATTGGCGAGCTGTACGACAGCATTTTGTGTGATGTGATTCCCATGGATGCTTGTCATATCTTGTTGGGATTACCATGGAAATACAACCGAAACATTTTGTATAACAATCGGAATAATATCGTCACGGTCAAGAAAGATGACCGAAATTTCAAGCCAATTCCCTTGTTCAAAGAGCAGAATATCTAGGGAAAGGAGAACAATTACTGGGAACGAAGGGTGTTGATGTGTTCCTCCAAGGATTTTTTGCAGTAGGAAAAGAAGCAACAATGTTTCTTTGCAGTCATCCCAAAAGGCCTATGTGTCGATGACCCGAAGTAGAACATTCTGACAGAGGTTGGAAGGATATTGTGAAAGTTCAAGGGAATAATGCTCAATGAGATGCTGACAGGTTTTCCGCTGAAAAGGCATATATGACACCAGATCGACTTAATCCCATGATAGATTTTTTCAAATAAGGCACCACAGAGGATGAAACAAGCGAAAAATGTTGAGTTGAACCGACAAGTCAATGAGTTGTTGGACAAAGGACTGATCTAGGAAATCTTGAGTCCATGTGCTGTGCTGGATGTACTAGCACCGAGTAAAGGAGGAGAATGGAGGATGTGCACCGACTCACAAGCCAACAAAAAAATTATCATTATGTGCAGGTTTCCACTGCTAAGGATGGATGACCTACTTGAATACTTGAGTGGAGCTATGTACTTCACCAAGACCGACTTGAAGAGCAGATACCACCAAATAAGGATCAAGGAAGGTGATGAATGGAAAACAACCTCCAAGATGAAGGAAGGATTGTATGAACGGTTGGTAATGCCAATCTGATTAACCAATGCACCCAACATGTTCATACTATTGATGAATGAGGTTTTGAATCCATTTATGGGGAAGTTCATTGTTGTATACCTCGACGACATTCTGATATTCAGCAGGGGAAAGGACAAACACTGGACTCATTTGAGGATGGTATTGGAAAGGTTGGGTCAAGAAAATTTGCTGGTGAATTTGCATAAGTGTTCCTTCATGAGGGGGGAGATAATGTACTTGGGGTTTATAATCTCAAGCCATGGGTTGAAGATGGACCTAGAAAAGTTCAAATTTATCTTGGAGTGGTCAGAGCCGATGAGCGCCATCGAAGTAAGGATTTTCCATGGACTTGCCAATTTCTACCAGAATTTCATAAGGGATTTTAGTCAGTTATGTGCACCATTGACGATGTGCATGAAAAGGGGTGATTTCCAGTGGACGAAAGTCTTTCGACGAGCATTTGAGAAGCTGAAATAGAAATTAACGAAGAGTCTAGTCTTATCTCTCCCAGATTTCGTCCAGGTATTTCAAGTCAGCTGTGACGAGAGTAGATTAGCAATTCGAGCTATGTTAAGCCAAGAAGGTTTACCAATTACATTCTTTAGTGAGAGGTTGGACAACGCCAAGAATAAATATTCGGTCTATGACCAGGAGTTCTATTCCATTGTCCAAGCATTGAAGAAGTGGAGACATTATCTGCTACCCAAAGACTTTGTGTTATACACTGACCACCAAGTTCTGAGATATCTAAATACTCAGACTATGTTGAATCAATGACATATGAAGTGGGTCGAGTTCTTGAAAAGATATATTTTTTTGTTAAAACACAAGTCGGGAAATTCGAAACATGTGGCCTACGCATTAAGTCCATGAGTCATGATGTTGTGAATGACAATAGTTGAGGAGACAAGGTTAAGGTCAGTGAAGGATGACTATGAAGCCGAAGGAGATTTTGTTGGGGCATGGAGGGCATCGAAGGAACCATGGAGTGCATACAGAACTCTATATTTGGATTATTTCATCCAATAAGGGTACATTTTTTAAGGACATCAACTGTGAATTCCTAGAGGATTGCTCAGAGAAAACCTGATACAAGAGTTGCATAGTGGAGGATTAGGTGGAAACCTAGGCATCGAAAAGACCAAGGCGTAGGTAGAAGAGAAATATTATTGGTCGGGTTTGGCGATGGATGTGAAGAAATGGATTTGACAATATCGGATTTTCCAGCATGCAAAAGGAAGGAGCCAAAATGTGGGACTATATGCACCCTTAACAATTCTGAACGTTTCGTAGGAGCATATCAGTATGGAATTTGTGTTGGAACTATCGAAGACACAGCAAGGTAATGAATCCATATTTTTGGTAGTCGACAAGTTTTCAAAGATGGCACACTTCATACCCTGTAAGAAGACAAGTGATGCCATAGGTATTGTTGTATTGTTCTTTAAGGAAGTTGTGAGAATGCATGAATTTCCCAACAGTATCACGTCGGACAAAGATACCAAGTTTATGGGTCATTTCTGGAGAAACTTATGGAAAAATATCGACACAAAGTTGTACTTCAGTTTATCATACCATCCACAGACCAATGGATATACTAAAGTCATTAACAAGATCCTGGGAAATCTCCTGAGGTGTTAGACTGCTGATCAACCGAAGCAGTGGAAGAATGTGTTGGCGCAAGCAGAATTCACATACAAAAATTCTTTGAATGGGTCGATTAGAATGAGACCATTCTAGATTGTGCAAGGGATAAATCTGCATGGATTAACCGACTTGGTAGAGCTACCTACAGGGACAGAAAAGAACGTAGATGCTGAGTCATTTTCGGAACACATGAAAGAGGTGCACAACAGAGTGAGAAAACAACTTGAAAAAAGCATTACCGCATATAAGTTGAGAGCTGGCAGAAAGATAAGACTCCATTCATTTGCAGAAGGAGACTTAGTCTATGCACACCTAAGCAAGGAAAGGTTCCCAAGGGGGATGTACAAAAAGTTAAAGTTGAAAATGATAGGTCCATGCAAAATTTTGAAGAAGGTATCTGATAATGCCTATGTGTTGGATCTTCCTAAGGATATGAATATTTCACCAACATTCAATGTTGCAGACCTATATAAATATGAGGAAGGATTGACAAGTGGGGTAGATTCGAACATTGTCTATACAGAACAAGTGTTATTCCATCCAACGAAAGAAGTCGAAGAGATACTCAATGAGAGGGAATTCGGGAGAACCCAATGACATAGGAAGAAGGAATATTTGTTTCACTGGAAATATAGAAGTCTAGAATAAGCGACATGGATTTCATAGGAGTTTGAAGAGTTGAACAATTGGGGCGAATTTCTTTTCAACCCAAGGATGTTTATGTAGGGGCATCTAGCCCATGAAAAAAATTGAATTAAGGCCAATTGAAATTGTATGGGGAACAGTCAAAGACCCCAGATAGCAGGATAGAGAAAGGGTTGATGTGACAAGTCATGATATCAACCGACGAGTTGACAATAAATACCATTGAAGTAACAGAATCGACCGACAAACAACAAGGAGTCGAAGTAGAATTGTCGACTGATGAGAGAAATCCCAAGTGTAGGAATTACCGATCGTGGAGGAAGTTGCATAAATTAATGTGTAGTTATGGCAGTTGTTGCAGAGGGCCACGTGAATTATTTAATAAGGTATGGTCATTCCAAGAAGTAAGTGAAGATTCCATAGGACAAAACAAGTGGACTAAATCCAGGGATGAGAATAAATACCAGTGGGAATCATAGTTAAGGTGGATTTTTGGTGATAGTTTCCTGTGCATAGAGGATTGCATTCATGCGAAGTGTTAAGTATCAAAATGGTTGAAGTCCATTCCAATTGAACAGAGCTGAGCTCTAGAATGTAATTTTCTCTTGTAAAGGGATCGTTTCATTTAATTGAAAGCCATAATTCTTGGCAATTTGTGTGTGTCATTTCCATTGTGCACATTGATAGGAAGACGAACTAGGTCTGTTGCATCACACTCCATTCTGTTGTGGAGTATATCTAGTCATATATTGTCTCTTTATTCCATGGTACCTACAAAACTCTATGAAATCACCACATCTATCTAGTATTAGCATCTTAATATGTTTTCCACTTTCCTTTTCAACCATAGCCTTGTATCTCTTGAATAAACTGAAATCTTATGACTTCTGATTCAGAAAATAAACCCAAGTATTTCGACTGTAATCATCTATAAAATTTAGGAAATAAATATTTCCAGCCAATGTTGGTGTTTGCATTGGCCCACACAAGTCTATGTCCATGAGTTCCAAAGGCACTTTGGCCCTATATGAAACTCCTAAAACAAACTTATCCATGTTATGCTTTGCTGATATAAAACTCTCACATGAGCTTGATGGTCATTGAATACAGGGAAACCCTTTCACCATATGTATTTTCTATAGTAATTCCAATCCACCAAAGTGTAGGTGGCCATACCTCAAATGCCATAACCAAGGCTGATCCAAACTCTTAGTTTTGTAAGCATTGATAGTCGGAGTCTACCAAGTCACTTCTCATAATAAGTGGAAACGTTTGATTCTTAATCATATCAAATTTATTGATGGTCATCGTTAACTCCTGTGATCATAATTGAATATATGAGAATTTACACATTTACCACAAAGGGAAATTGTAGTAAATCAAGTAAGTAATTCCAAAAATTGAAAACTAGCTAAACTGTTAGAATTGTCTAAGTGCTGCAAAATGTGACATTTATACCAACTTGCCAAATGTTACAAATTATATCTTTTTACCCATTGATAAATTTGATATAAGTTTGATTTTAATTGAAAACCATTCTGATCAGCATTAGATTGGAATTCATTCACTATCATTTTGACTTTAGTTTCCCTTTGAATTTTCCCTCGAATTTCTTGCACTTGCTAATTTTGCCAAATTCCTTAATTGTCACAATGACGCTTTAAAATCCATTTTGGGGCTTGTAAATTATTTCTAAGGTTGCTCATCTTGATTTGAATCATCTCTGTCAATTCAACATTTTATCCATGCTCTATTTAATTTCTAGAATTAATTTTCCAAATTCTAGTGTAAATTATCCAATTTTTCAATTAAAGGTCCACAGATTGTAAAATTGAGCTTAATGACCTTATTAAAGCTTATGAGAAATATTTGGCCTTAGAATTGATTTTTGAGCTTAATCCTATTTTCCAGGAATTATTTAGTGAAAAATTAATAAAATCCTTAAAAAATAGGAGGATGAATTTTAAAGTTGATTGATCATGGATTTACGGATATGAGGTATTCCTTATGCTTCTATGTGACCCAATAACCTTAATTTTTATTTTTTTGGCCAAATTAGCAATTATCCCCAATTGCTTAAAATAGTAGAATTATTCAAATTTGACAATTAAGGAATGCAATTGATGAGTCCATCAAGATAAAGGTACTAATAAATGTCCAATAATATAGTTACCCTTCCAAAATTTCCAAAGATCTCAAAATCTCATGACTTTCCCTGTAATATCCCGTGTGTTAAGCCCATGGACATATGTTGTGATTATTATTTATGTTGTAATGTGGCACTAGGTTCTTGGACTATGGACAATATTATTATTATTTTTAATTAAATAACTAGCTCAACCTGGAAAACTAATGTGGTAGGGGGAGCATGGATTCCACATGTGAGGGGGTTGGGGACTACGAGTTGTGGCTCTCTATAACAACACTCTTTCTTTCCTATTTTTGGTTATTTTAGCCTATGTTGGTATTATTGAGCGTAATTCATGATTTACTGGGCCTTCCTTAGTGCTTGGATGGGTTCCACTTGTTAAATGTTCCCCTTTGGTGGGTTTGTAACTCTTTTTTGTAGGTTACACTTGGTTTAGAAACCCCCACTTGCACAAGTGCACCCTCACTGGCTATTTTTAGCCTTGACACCTCAAAAGTTGTGTAACTCCCCTCATGTTTTGTAACCTCCTCTCACTAATTCTAGTTGGCCACTTTGGGTTGAAGTTAACCTTTAGTGGTTTCGGTAACCTCCATAGTGAGTTGGAGTTAGACTCATGGAGTGGATTCAAATTTCTCTATATGAATTCGAACAGGCTCTCTCTCTCTCTTGGCTATTGGACTGAAGGTGCATGCTATCATGGAGGAGAAGCATTGTATGGCCGAAGATTGAAGTCCTAGGTGAGGGTGGTGATATCAGATGGGCCGTTGTGAGCATGGATAGTCATAACCCGCTAGGTAATGAAGATTGAAGGCCTTGAAATGAGGGTTTTCCTCACAGTGGTGAGAAGGGTGAAACTATATGATCTAGTTGGCCTGTTTCAGAGCATTTTTTGGTTATGAGACCCATTCCATTGTGTCTGGAGTGATGTTTACAGTAAGGAATACCTTTTGATTCATTGAAAAAGCTTTCCCTATGGTTGAGATATGATCTTCTCTGTGTGGTAGCGTTGACAGTGTTGATAAAGAACACACCCTATTTATTGGTTGAGAGTACCTCTGTTTGTGGATCCATGGCCTCATCTTGGGGGTGACCTGTTCAAGTATGGATTGAATTGACTGTGTCTATGGCTGGGTGGAAGTTATCCAGTTGAATCTAGTTTCCCCTTAATTAGATGAGTATTTTATTATATGTTTATTCACTGCACTTCTGAATGAATGCGTGCTCATGGATCTGATTTGCTTATCATTTGTATGGTTGTAGGTGACAGCCATGAGATTTGATGTTTATGGTTGTAGATGACATATTTCATATGTGATTTTTTTTATGTTGATATGGCTATGGTTGGTAGTCAGTGATGAGTAATTTATTATATGTCATTTAGTGTAATTTCTTATGAATATGTGCTCATGGATCTAATTGGCTTATGGACTGTATGGTTGTAGGTGGAAGCCATTAGATTTGATGCTTATGGTTGTAGATGATATCATTGATATATGAATGTTGTTACATTTATATGGATGTAGATGATAGCCAGTAGATCTGATTCATTTGTTCTAGATATGTTGTTCATTTGGTAGCCAGTAGATCCTAAATTTTACTGGGGATTATTGATAGTCGGTAGATCTGATTTTTATATATGTTGAGATATGATTTTTATTATGATTATATGGCTGTAGGTGGTAGCCATGAGCTTTAATATGTGTTTTCATTTCAATGGTTGTAGATGGAAAAATTTAATGTGATTTCACAAGTAGATTTGAACCCAAAATACGACGAGCAAATCCAACGACCTCCGACGAAATGGACTGTGTTGTCGGATTTTTCTGACAAAATTACTTTTTTTGTTTTTTTTTTAATAAATTTCGAGAGGCGTTTGTTGGATATACGACATAATTTTGAATATCCGAAAAGGCTTGTAGGATATCCTACGGCTCTGCGAATATCCGACGCCTATTCGGGTATCCGACGCTTTGGATGTCGGATAACCGACTCCATTTCGAACACGAGGAAGTCGGATATCTGACAGATTTTTCCCAAAGGTAAAAATATTAGTGTCATCGGATATCTGACGTAGGTTTGACTTTTTGACTTTTAAAATTTATAAATATCTAACCATTCCGACATGTTTTCTATACCAGCGATGGTTTGCGGATGTTTTTTTTTGTTCGGTGAACTGTTTTTCATTGTTTTTGTTACTCAAGTGAGCAAAGTACTGTGGAGCTTCATTTTCTAATCGATAATATTCATTTAAGCTCTTTACGAGAAAATGTCAACTACGAATATTCCTGATCCAGACGAACAAAATCGACAATTGCTTGCTAGATTGTGGGAAGGAGTTGAAAGAAGGGGTGATGGTAAATGCTATTGTCCATGTAATCAATGCAGGGGCTTTAAGAGGAGAAGAATTTTGATCACAACAACCACAAAACATTGTAGGGAGCATGGGCACGCCGAGGGGGGTCATGAATACAATCCATTTGTAAGTTTTGCTTTATATATGTTTTTATTTTGATGCTTTTGTAAATTTATGTATTATTATAATATTTCTTATTTTTGACCAACAGTACAATTGGTCATCGTTTTTTTTCATTCCAACGATACAAAATTTGTTAAATTTTTAATGTATCACATAAATTTTTACATTTTGCGTTTGAATTTCTTATATTAACTTTTATCTATCGATTGTTTCATGTAATTATAAAGGAAAGACATCCTATGTCATATCATCCGGATCAGCAAGTGCTTCCAAAACAAGTACCGGAGGAACATGGAGCTATGAATATTAATGGAGAACAAGTTAATGATCACATTGAAGAAGATGATCATACTTATAACATAGTTGAAGATGATGCTACAAATACTTTGATCCATGATTCATTTAATGTTGGAATGGATGATGATGACGATCATGAAAATGATGAACATTTTGATGATATTCATGATATACCTCTTCTTGACAAGGCATACGAACCCCTTTATGACGGCTCAAAGACAAATCTTCTCTCTGCTATATTACTGGTAATGAACTTGAAGGTTATGAATGGTCTTTCAAACATATCAGTCACACGGATGTTAAGGTATGTAATATATTCCATCACAAAATATATATGATTGTCATGTATTTTATTGTTAATTCATATATAAGTCAAATTACTACGGATGAAATTTGTTTCATTAATATTATTTCTATATTATATTAACTAGATTTTTATTTTAATTCGTTGTAGCATGATAGGTGAATATTTGTTACCACCTTCAAATATTTTACCTCGCACATATCAAGATTTATCTGCCATCATGAAAGAAATTGGAATGCAGTATGAAGCAATTCATGCATGCCCCGATGATCATGTTCTTTATTACAACCAGCATGAATTTGCAACAGAATGTCCTGAATGTCATATCAGTAGATATCGCACAGATCAAGTAACTAAAAAGGTGCCTCGAAAGGTTCTACGTTATATTCCCATTATTCCCCGTTTGCAACGACTGTTCAGGTGCAAAAACATAGCGTAGTTTATGGATTACCATGCACGGAACAGAAGTCAAGACGACATTATTCAGATGCCTGTAGATGGGTCTGCATTTAGAGATATGGAGGAAAAATGGCCTCACTTTAAAGATAAACCTCGTAATCTTAAGATTTCTTTGCCAGCAGATGGTGTCAATCCTTTTGCAGAGATGAGATATGTTTACTCGGTGTGGCCTATTTTTGTTATCAACAACAACATTCCTCCATGGTTGACAATAAAGAGGGAGCACATAATGTTGTCGATGATTATTCCAGGTACGAACACTGCAGGTTTTTTTTATTGCAGTGGTATATTCTCATTTGTCGTTTTTTTTTCTCATAATGTTATATATACATTTAAAGTTTTTCTATTGTGAAATATGGTTTATATATCTAAATGATACGTCTCATAATCAGAATATTTATTTTATATGTTCAAATCAATTAGGTAAGTACCAAGTCAAATATATGAATGTATATATCGAACCTCTTATTGACGAGCTACTGAAGTTATGGAATGGCATCACTATGTATGACTTATCTAGACCAATACGACAAAGGCAATTCCAATTCCATGCAATGCTTGTATGGACAATACATGATGCCCCAGGGTTAACCCATTTCTGTGGTATGTAATTATAAGTTCCACTTTAGTTGCATTTAAGTTTATGAACTACTAGTTAATATAATACGCATGCATGTTTTTCTAAATAATCCAGACATTTTTTATATAATTATAATAAACATTAAATATTGATATTCCATCATTTTATTTAGGTCTTCAAACAAAGGGGAAATTTGCATGTCCAGTTTGTGGTCCTAAGATCAAATCTCGTCGTTCAAAAAGCTTAGGAAAGGAGGTGTTTGATGAGTATAGGCACTTTCTCTCCAAGAATCACAGGTATCGAACTACCGAAAAACATCTTTTCAATGGCAAGCAAGAGACTGCATTAAAACCAAAGAGAATGACACCTCAGCTATGGAAGTTGAAATATAATAGAAATCGTCAAGGTACGTATAATCAATCATTGTATATGATCATATTGTATTTTATTATATTGTGTGTTGTTTAGTGTAATTGACATTGATTTAATACTTAATTTCATCATTGTCGTTCATGTGATCATCATGAAGGCATTAATGGGCTTCCATGAGGAATGAAAAGTTATCCTAGACAATTTAGTAGGTTGCCCTATTATGAGCACCTACAAATTGCTCATTTATTTGATACAATTCATATAAAAAAGAATGTGATTGAAACATTATGGCGAATATTGGATTGAAGGAGTGACAAAGAAAAATTTGTCAAAATTTGCAAAGACATTCAAGATAACAACCATGCAATGAAAGACGTCATTCAATTTCATAGCAATGGAGAGAAAATATATATAAACTCACTTCCATGGATGTTAACGGACCAGCAAAGTAATGTTGTAAAAGAAGTCATTCGAAAAATTAAATTTCCCACCGGATTTTGTGCGAACATGAAGAATATCATAACAAAGAAAGGTGATTTCGCGGGGGTGAAAACGCACAATTGGCATGTCTTCATGAAGGTAATAATTAATATGGTATGCATTTAATAATTATTATTTTTCTTTTTCTAGTACTCTTTTTCAATATACTGAAACTATTTGTATATTATTGTTACAGTATGTTCTACCTCTCTCTATCCCGGACAACTTTGACAACAATGTCAAGCAAATAATATATAGTCTTGGGAAATACATGAGGTAAGTGGTGATTTTTCCATGTGCTTATTGTTTGTTTAATTCAACATAGAACTTATTCTTAATTTGATTTTCATTCTCTACTTCATGTTACGTAATATAATGACTTTTTTCTTTAATCTCTTGATTGGCCGGTTGTCATGTCACTTGTAGATGGTTGTCATCTAAAGAATTCCATAAAGAAGACATAAAGTATTGGAGGAGAGAAATTCCTCATCTCATGTGTGAAATGCAGAAGCATCTACCTTCAGCATTTTTCAATGCACAGGAACACTACCTCATACACCAAGTTGAGGAGATTGAACTGTGTGGACCTGCACACTCAAGGTCCATGTGGATGGTTGAGAGGCACTTGAAATTTATGAAGGGTTTGGCAGACAACGAGCATATGCTGAGGGTTCTATGATGGATGGATATATGGTATACCAAAATATGTTGTACATTAGTGAATATCTTCCTATATTGGCGTCAAATCTCAATTTACATCGCATTTGTGATCCAGACTCCAAAAATGATTTTGAAGGGGAGTACCCGAAGGGGAAAGGTAGATCAAGGAGGGTGAAAGGTAATATAACACATTTCACTGGTGATTTTTATGTTTATATATCATACATATATATTCTATTTTTTTATTTAGTATTTTGCATCATTTTATATTGTAATTATATACTTTTTTTAAGTGACTAATATACATTTTCATTGAATTTTAATTCTATTGTCATCAAACAGTTGGTCGAGAGTGGGATGCGATTCATTTATACATCACAAACAATATTGACTGGATGAAGGTATGGATCGAAAAATGTGAACAATCTGGTCATGGAATATCATGGGAAGGTGTGGCTTCATTGGTTAAAGTTGCACATCGCAATGGAGACACCAATGTAACACAAAGGGAAATTGATCTAGCAAGAGGTTTAAAAGATAAGCAGGTAAGCATATTAATCAATAGCACTATTTATTTATTTTTTTAAATATTGTTGTTGTACATCACGCTGGTTATTTTCCTTTTATGGCATTATAATAAACATGCACTAATTTATCATAAATATGGTGTGATCATTATGTAATCTTTTCCTGTATGGCTTGTTGTACTAGGTACAACACCATAAGGCTATGTGGTGCAATGGATGTAGATATCGCATCAAAAAGTTGGATGAAACAAAGAAAACATCTGATTGTGGGATATCTGCAATCTTTGAGGTGACCAATGTTTCTTCTAGAAGTGACAGACATCCAGAACTATCTGAAAATCGATACTATGGGTATCTGGAAGACATTCTTCAGTGTGACTTTAACTCCTTCAAGGTATTTCTGTTCGTCGTCAAATGGTACAGGTGTCGATTGAATCAACGTGATCCTGATAGAACAATTATTGAACATGATAATGGTTTTACCATGGTAAATACAAGGTTGTTTGAGCCAGGAACGAAGCCCTATGTTCTTCCAATCCAATGTGAACAGGTATTTTACTCTGAGGTTCCAGGTAGAGCGGGTTGGTCATTTGCTGTGAGACACGATCCAAGGGGAAGGCCAGTAAAGTATAACGTTGATGAAGGTAATGAAGACGTTCTCGAAGAAGAAGATGCCGCAGAAGATGATCATGATCAACATGAGTTAGATGATCATGGTCCAGAAGAAGATGTTGAAGAACTTATTGAATCAGATGATGTACTATCAGACAATGTCCATGAAGATGATATCGATGATGACATGTTGATCATAACTGACATCGACAATGAGGATGATATGGCCAATCCTTACAATGTTGAATCTGGATCATCGGATGATAGTACAGATGATGACCCAGATGAAGAAGATGATGAAGACCATTGAAGTTTACGAGGTATGCAGTAATAATAAATTAATTGTTTCGTAGTGAGTTTCCATTTTCCTATATGATATAATTAGAAACATTGCTTGTTTTAGAGTATGTCAAAAAACACCTTTAAAGTTTCTAGTGTACATAGATATTTTTTGTCGGGTTATGGGGAATTGAGAGTGATGTGAGGGGGGGGAGGGGCCATAAGAGCTTCCACCTTCAAGTGGTTGGCCCTGTTTAGTAGAGACTATTAAATTATTCTTGAAACAGAGAGAAGCTTAGTAAGTAAATGCACAATTATCAAGACTCAAACATCATCATCATCATCATCGTCGCCATTGTGATCATCTTCATCATCATCTTTTTCTTCTTGATCATCATCTTCATCATTCTCATCATCATCAGCAGCAGCAGCATCATGTTTATCGTCGTCATCATGGCCACCATCATCATCATCATTATGATCAACATCATCGTCATCATCCTCACCATCATCATCATCATCATCAGCAATATCTTCATCATCATCGTCATCATCGATTGTCTTCATCATCATCGTCATCATCATCGTCATCATCATCGTCATCATCGATCATCTTCATCATCATCGTCATCATCATCGTCATCATCGATCGTCTTCATCATCATCATCGTCATCATCGATCATCTTCATCATCATCGTCATCATCATCATGATCTTCATCATGATCATCATCGTTATATGATATCCGACACAACTATTACCTAGAAAAACCAATGGTGTTTGTCGTCGGTGTTTTAGCGATCTCATCGGATTCTTTTGAAGTCAGAAGTCTGATATTAGACGCATGCATTGACGGTGTGGGAGGGTTTCAAGACTTGAATGAATGACACTCACCATTGCATCATCAGAAACATTACCTATAAATTAAATAATGTGATACATGGGGCCAACATTGAAATTTTTTAAATATGTGTTGGCTTGGACTGAAATTTGGCATGGTTAGACTAGATGCATGCATTGACGGTGTGGGAGGGTTTCTAGACTCAAAAATGACTAACACCATTAACCATTAATGGAGCATTAAAAACCATGTAATGATACTCAACAAGGAGTAATTTGATCATCATGGTTTCACTCTGAAATAACTTATTTTTTTGTGGACTCGCTAGTACCATTGCTTATGGACCCTCACAAGGAAATCCTCTTAGGTCGTTGATTGTGTTGGGATAAATCATCACTAACTTGTTTGATGGACCTAATGGTCCCATGATAAACACTCATAACATGTAAACTATAGAGGACATACAAATAATGGTTGATTCTCTCACCTAATTAGCTAGCAAAATGGAAACCAAGAATCACTTCTCATTTTCCGACCCTTCCAATAGTATGACGCCTCATTTTTCTGAAGTAATTCTAAACAAGTTTGGTGGGTCAAATCCGATTGGTTGGTTCGATCGATCAAATGAAGCACTAACTTTCCCTTAATGTAATATTTTATTACCTAATGAAATTCATTATAGGAGTCATCAAAGTTCATTTGTTTTTTCATAAAAATTAATTGATTATTTTTTAAGCAATTCCTTATTAGTGTTCTTATAGAGGAAATTAAATCCCACTTAGAGGTGAACCACCCTACTACTTGGTTGGAGGACAATAATATTTATTGTCATGCATGTGTTATATCCTATGCTCAGTCCAAAATCCCCAACTTTATTTCATTTCCTTTCCCCAACTATGGTGGCTCTTGAACAACCTCTTCCACCTTTCAAGGTCCATAAGTTGGCATAGGACAAAATGGAGGAACATCAACTTAAGTTTCTATGCTATAATTGTAATGAAAAATATTCTCTTGAGCATAGATGTAAGGAACATCAATTATTTGAGGACATTTATGATGATGAACTTGATGGAAGAACTCAAAAGGAATCCCCTCCCATCATTGAGGAAGTTTTTCTTCCTAACCTTGTGAAGAACCCTATATCTTCCTATATTCCTAAAATATCTTTCCACGGTCATTAAGGTCAACATGAGTTTTTGGTGATTCCTTTTCAGAGCATGGCATGAACCATATTTTTTAAGCCCCTTCTGGAAAGTATGAGGAGGAAGGGTGCATATTTTCCTTATCTTCCCTAGTATCCAATTGGCTATAGGAGGTAGTTAAGAATGGTCAACATATACCAAGATCATGATGATGGCAATGATTATGTAACAAACATTAAAAAAAACATTATATATATAACAATTAGATAATAATTAAAAAAACGTTATATATATAACATTATATATAACAATTAAAAAAAAACATTATATATAACAAAAAAAACCAATTAAAATTAAAAAAAAAGAATATATAATAAATAAAATTAAAACATGAATAAATAAAATTAAAACATAAATATATAACAATGGTTTTTTTAATTTGTTTTTAATTAAATATATATATAACATTATATATAACAATTAAATTTTCATTGTTATATATATATATTTAATTAAAAAAAATTAAAAAAACAAAAAAAAAAACATTATATAAAATATATATTGAACAAATAGAAAAGCCGGCCATATGCATTTCATAAACCTGCGATTTGGAGTGACCTCGATTTGGAGTGAGCTGTGATTTGGAGTGACCTCGATTTGGAGTGACCCTCGATTTGGACCTGCGCCTTTGCGTTTTGGACCTGTGCCTCTGCAATTTGGACCTGTGCCTCTCGACCTGCTATCGGTTTGGATTGGACTAGTGTTCGATTGGGGGAGAGGCGGTTTGTGATTGTGGCAGGGGAGAGGGAGTGACCCAATGACCAAGCAGTGGGAGTGACCCAACGAGCAAGCATTGGGAGAGGTGGTTTGGAGTCCAAGAAAAGAAACTATAAGAGGAGCCGGAAATGCCTCCCACGTCCGTGAGTACCAAGCCCTAAATTGTTTTGATTTGACAAATTTAAAATTTTGGTAGAAAATCACTGTGGTTTCATTGCTAATTCGATCTTCCAAGACGGTTTCATTGCTAATTCAATCTACATTGGGGTAGAACCTTTCAATCTATATTGGGGTATTTTTATCTTATTGCATCTACTGTTATTTTTAGTTTGATGGGTGAACCCTCACGTCTTTGTAGTGAACTGAAAATGATGGCCTTAATATCTCATAGCAAAAAGAATGTAGTGACTTTTTCTTATTTCTTTGCGTTTTGATTCTGGAAGGGCCTTCATCAAAATGAGAATACTGTGGTTGACAAACATAGGCTTGTTGTCCTCGGGTAGAGGAATCAATGTTCAACCTTTGTTGAATCCGAGCACTGTGACCAATTTCATGAAATAGATGTATTAGATCAAAAATTTGAGGTTCAACATTCCAAATAGATGATTGCCTATGTTGATTCAAAATAAGATCCACATAGTGTCCAACAGAAGTTGGCAAGTGATCATCAATTTCATTTGCATGCGCATCCAAATCAGTTGTGACACTGCTGGAAACATTGCCATCATCTTTCTTTAGCAGTGCCTTTGAATCCTTAGTAAGTGCAACTTGCCATAGTATTTCTTGATGTATCATCCCAATATCAAGAAGCACATCCTTTCTATCATTTCCAAAATCTGCCATTAATGCTACCAGCCATCGATTCTCTTTAGTATCATCAGCTAGAAAGACAAAAAATTATACCACAAACAAGCACCAAAATACTTTCCGATTCAGTCCATCTTTTGCGGCTAATAAATTAGTCCCTACAACATGATCCAAAACATTTAATGTAGTCTTGAGATGTTCCTTCAGATGAGCACAAAATACCCTTGCAAGGGCAACTGAGTGTTGTTGTGTGAATGCTTTGCAAACTGCAACCATGTGCACAGCTACAGACATCCATTTTGAAGATAGCGGAATACTTGGAAGAGTCAAGAACCTCATAAGGGATTCAATGCCCTTTTTCTCAACAAATATTATACAAGTTTCATGATTTTCCATTGCCAGATGCACAAACACCATGGCATGTGAAATGCTTAATTTTAGAAAGCGTTCATTACTCATATTTTCAAGAGACAATCCACTAGTTCCAACCCCGTCATTATGCATATCTTCAGAATCAGTATCCATAGGAACAGGACTATCCAATCTGTCTTTGGCCTCTACTCTGAGCCTATGGGCCTTGCTGGGGCATACGTTGTTGATCCCTAGTGGCTGTCAACTATTGCAGAAAGGGTTTATTGAAAAATATATCTGATTATAAGGAAGGTCTAAACTAGCATTACTGATGCTAGTTGTTAGTTCTGTTTAACTTGTTCATTACTTTATTTTTGCATATCATATGCACATGTTCGAGAGGATATTAGAAAGAAACTCGACAAAAAAAGTGAAAAATGTATTTTCATTGGATATAGTTACTAGTCCAAATCCTACATATAGTATAATCTAACTAGCAAGACGTTTGTGGTTAATAGAGATGTCAAAGTTTTAGAGGACAAGTCATGGAGTGAACAAGAAAATGATGTTGTGGAAAGTCAAAGTTCAAATAGATGAACCACTAGAAAATACTGAATATGCACCAACAATCACTTGTCTTTCTATTATAGTAGAAAAGAGAATTACATAATCCAAAATCAGAGTCTCCCAAGCTTACTATACAAAACCAACCACCTTCTCACAACCTCATAAAGAAATGCACTTTAAATAGAATACCCTAGCTATCACATCACACCACTCTTCAATCTAGATCTCATGCTTAGAAGTCATGTGCACCTCCTTCTCTTTTATGGAACAACAGAGAGGAGAATTACAGGTAAAAACATTATACTAGGTCCCACAAAAGAGAATGGGTCCACAAGTGGATCACTCCACCTTGACAAGGTCCATTTTAACGGTTAACATAACCAACTCATGTGCCTCACATGGGCTAAGGTATGTGCTGACATGAAAACTTGTGCCAAGCATGCTTCTCCAAGTAACTAACTCAAGTAGTTCACCCCACATGTGTTAAGGTGGGAAGCTGAAAGTTTCAGTTATTCTGAAATTGTAAGTGTGTATTCTTAGTGCATAATAAAGGAAAGTGCAACAATATTTATTTTGTATCATCTCTTCCATCTCCATGTGATGTTGCTGCACATAATATTTTCGCTGTGTGTTGTTCCTGTAGCTTCAATTCCATGCTTTTTTGTGTAGGTTCCCATGAAGGCTGGGGAGTGCAAGGCTTATCCTCCATAGTGATACATTGCTCCTTGTTGCAATCACTGCCCTAGCCTAAATTTTTGTTTGATGCTCAACAATCTATATTCCACACATCGATTTCCCTATCCAGTTTAACTAATGCTCTAGATACAGGTTGGTATAAAGGTATTTTCTGTCCAAGGGAACAATATTAGTGCCTGTTGGCTTGAACCTTGATGAAGCATCACGTCCTTTGTATCCAAACTGCAGATAATTGTTCTTAGTTTGTTTCCATATGTGCAACTTTGAGTTTTTATCCCATGTATCCTAACCTTACTATCTAAGGATGGTATGTTTCTCCATGTTATTAGCCAGGCCAATAAATGGGAAAGGAATTGAATACCATTCTTGTTAGGAGTGTGTTTGTAATGTGTGAAGTTTGCAAAATGACAAAAGAATAAGTGGACAGATTCTAGGTGTGCATATGAGTGAATAGGAAATGATAGGCCATTTCGGAAACAAAGGGATGAATTTGATTCATAAAAGAGCCAAATCACTAAAGGGTCTATCCCTTATCTCAAGCTTACATATGTTTATACAACTTGATAGAACACATTGCATCCCAATGTTACTATCACCAACAAAAGCAACACGAAGCCTCTCCAAACACTTTACATAAGTACCAGACGACCAAAAGTCCTTGTTTTTATGCATACCACTCAAAGACAAACAAAATTGAGTGAGAAGTAAGCATTTTTGTTTCTTACAATAGTTACTAATGTTGCATTTGTTGTTTCACAATAAAAAAACATAGTACAGAGGTGATCCTAGGATAAGAGCTTGAAGTATCCATAAGGCCTTCCTCTATCACAATGCCTTAATCATTAGGTCTGATGGAAAAACATGCAATTCCTACAAATGTTTGCAAGTTGAGGAGACGATTTCAAGCCCTTTATCTTAATTTTAATCCAATACATGTAGTTGCTGACAATTATAAGCCTAATGTGTAGCCAAGATAAAACTAGAATTTGAGATACAACTAGTGAACTTCCAAATAGATTGGTGGGATATCTTTCCAGTGAAATTCTGAATTTGCAACATATGATAAGCACTTTAACCCCATAGTGCTCATCATTTCCTCCCTGCTTAAGAAGAAATTGTCCCCAGTTTCTATTGTAGATGGAAAAATTGTTGCTTGAATGTGTACTTGGACTTGGGAGATCCATTTATCTTGCAAAGGAAGGTTTCCTTTTCTTTCAATAGAATATGCCTTTTAAAGGAGCCGCTTTTGCACTCCCACATTGTATCAACACCTTTGTACTTAGGGGTCCCATTGACCTAATTTTGTAATTAACTTATCTTACCTTCCAGCTTTGAATTTTCTGTTTCGCAGATGCATGTTTGACTATGGACCCTAGCAATCATGATCCCTTTTGTTGTACTTATGTCGACTATGAATGCAAAAGAATGAATTTTTAATGAGTTCAAGTATGATGACTACACCACATAACTTGAGCTATAGTAGAAGTGATTTGAATTTGGTGAATAGATTTTGGATTGTGACAAATATTCTTGGGCCTATACTTATGAGATCATTCTGTAATTTAAGTCTCCTAGTGTACATTAAATGGGTTTTAAATTGAAATAATGTGTCCTACCATACACGATTATTCACAATATCACAATGTCATGCTTATGCTTGCTAATTAGGTTTAAACATTGTCATGCATTTTAGTCATTACAAGTAGAAGAAAGTTATTGTTAATGGATTCATTTAATTTGAAAGAGTAATTATAGTTTGAAAGAACTCTCTCCTTACCTTAGCTAGCATTCATTGAAAGGAAAGGATTATTTTATTCATATGCATTTGCATGGTTTGAGTCAGTCATCACACCACGAGTTTCACTTCCATCACCCGATTGAGTAATACAACCACTAAAATTTACACCCCCTAACTAAACACACCATAACCTCACTTGAGGAAATCAAAAGAATTTGCTAGTTAGGTAGGACACCGGGGTTAGGCATCCAAATAATTCCCCCTTGTCATTTTTCATCTGAGACATAGTCGTTGCCTTTAGGGAACTAAAATCCTCTAGTATTTATTGACACAGTCACGACCAGTTTGTGTGTCACGACCAGTTTGTGGAGGGGCCTCCTGTTGTTTCAGGGGTTAAACCGCCGCGAGATCGAGAACCGAACGGACTATGTGGAATGCCGCACTCCACTTAGCCCTAAGGCAACATCGATCATTGTCTTCCTTGTATTCACTGGCCACCATACTGGTGATACAAGGGTGATAAGGCAGAAGCGCCGAAAACCTTTTCCGACGTGTCATGAACGAGGTAGCTTAGTGACTTTTCTACTAGGGCTCTTTTACCCAGGATCCCTTTTGGTAGAGGGATATCCTTCAAATTCGGTCTCTCACTTTGTATTGTTCGACTTGGATTTCATCACCTTGCGAAGGATACCATTTGTCGAGGTCTCCAGCTCCTAGTTAGGAATTTTGCTTGCATTTTCACCTTTTTAGAGGGTCTTTTTCTTTTTAGTGCTACTTGTTGGCATTCTGGCCACTTTTGTTTCAGGTCGCTTATTGTGACATCGATCCCAATACAGTTTTTTGAGCTTGTTTTTTTGGCCTGCGAGCCTTGTCTTTTCATAGCTCCCCTTCTGCACATTCAGTTGCTTTAGGGTTTTTGAGTTCATACACGGTAGTTACCAATACTTATTTGATGATGTGTGATGTCCTCTTCTCCTAGGTCTTTGAGATGGTTGAGTTAGATGGTCTTCTGAAGGGACTGAACACCCCTTCATGGAGCCACTAATGCTTGACCATAGGAGTAGTCTAGAGGACCGCATGATCACATCACCCGTGTGGACTTTTCCGTTTACTGTGATGATGGTCTTTCAAGTTATATGGAACAATGGTACATTTGAGAGAGAGAGATGAATGGTTGTACCCCACCTTGGTCGATTGTCTTATGGTCCTTTCATTTTGTCGATAATATTTTTGTGGTACCTTGCCTTTTACCTTTTGGGTGTTTTACTGATATTGGGATATCTTGTGATTTGTACCACCTTTTATGTTTTAGCTCTTGTGGGTACTATGGTAGTTTGTCCACATTTGAGGTACACCCACTTTCTCCAAATTGTTATGTGTCTTTATACCCACTTTGTACCACCCTCCTGACCTTAGTTTGGAAAATTGCATGCTATCATACCTTTTGGTGGTACTATTTGAGTTACAAGAGGTAGTTACAAGGAGCTATTGCATATATGAGGTAGTTACAAGGAGATATTGCATATATGAGGTAGTTACATATATGAGGTATTGCATATATGAGGTAGCTACAAGGAGATATTGCATATATTGATTTGTACTGCCTTTTATGTTTTTGGTCTTGTGGTTATAACTATGGTAGTTTGTCCACGTTTGAGGTAGTGTACACCCCCTTAGTCCCAAGGGTTGTGAGTCTTTATACCCATTCTTTTTTTTTTTGACTTGTACCTTACTGGTTGGTCTTTGTACTGAGCCTTTTTACTGTCACTGAATTTCTTTGATTGACCGTACCATAGCCTAGTCATCTCTCTCTCTCTGGTTTGTACTAGCCCTATCATAGGGTCACTTGGTTCCTAGAGTTGACTGGCCTCTAAGAGGCACAGTCTTTTATGAAAGTAACTCTTCTGAGTATATTACAGGAAACGTCTACACTAAGGTAATCAAATATGTGGTAAATAGTTTTCATTAAGTAGCCAGGACTTGTAGCATTAGAGGAGATTCTGTAACGTGTATGTGTAGTGTTTCATGTGTGTTACATGTGTGATGTACTGTTAAATCAAATAGTAAAAAACAACTCATAAATATTGCATGACTTTCTACTCTTAAGAAAGATAAATTGGTCGTCTTCCGATCATCACTTGAATGCCTACATGTTGACAAAGGGAATGAGGATCAAGTAAAATTATAAAAGGCGATACACGTCAACTTTTAAGAGGCGCTATGCCTTGTGGTCGAATCTAAATTTTTTTCCAATGGTGCAGGTAGAACCAAACAGGTATTTGTCTGATCTGGCTTCCTCGACCGAGGGGTGTTTAGGAAGGCTAGAGGAAAGTGAGACATCTAGTAGGTCTAGAAGAATTGTATCAACTAGATGTCAAAAAACCAAAAGAAGATTCCATAGACGCAATGAATTTTTTCAAGGTCAAGAGAGGGCATGTTCCTATGGTGATGAGACAAAAGACGACGAAGAGGTGCCCTTGAGGTACAGACATTTAGTGAAACAATGGGTACCGAAGGATCTTCCTCCACCGAACACTAATTTTTGTGTGAACGAGAGGAGATATCGAATTGCACCATCGTCGATACATGGTTTCGGGTTGTTTTCCATGGATTGCATCTTGGTTGGTTACAGGACATGTACAGAATTGATGGAGTATGTTGGACCCATATACAACTACAACGATTGGATGCGCCTTGTCCGATATACAAAAAGTATGCGTAGCTATGGATTGTCAACAAACTATTTACAATTGAAAGACAAAAATCAAAATAAAGGAGGAACGTTGTACATGGACGGAAGGCCAAAGGACACAGGGAATATTGCGGGGTTTATAAATAGTACACAACCAGGGTCTACAATTAAGCAACCAAACTGCGAATTTGAGGGACGTGAAGGAAACCGTGTTTTTGTAGTTGCTATTAAAACAATATCTGTAGGGGATGAGATGCTTATTAATTACCCTGTCAACCAAGTAGATACAAACAAGGTTGCTATATAACATTTTACCCAACCTTTTAGTAATAAATTAAACATCATAAGGATTTTTTGTTAGTTTATTTTGTTTAAATTTCCCATATTTACTTCGCAGGTCAGTGATCGGGATAAATCCCTGCCAACAAATGGTCGGAGGAGAACTTCTTCCTCGACGGAGCAGGTATACATCTTTCTAATAGTACAAATATAATAAGAAAAAAGAGCTTTTATTTTCTTTGTTTTTCCATTATTAATAACTTGGTCTGTTTTATATAATGAAATTTATATTTGATGCAGAACGTTGATCGGGAAATACACCCGTTGAATTTTGATCAGACGACAACACCCTCGGGGCAACAGGTAGACCTGATTTGAATTGTACAATTAAAATATGTCAAAATGTTTTAGCATTATATTAATGTTTCAATGAATATTTTGGTTTCGTTTACGTAATTTTCTAGTCTATTTTTTTGATGCAGGCCGGTTCTGTAAGGTCGGCCACACCAGGGTCCGTGCAATGGGTATGCATCTTTGTAATATTCAAAATATAATATGAATAATAATTTTTTTGATGTGTTTTCTCATGAATAGTTTTGGAATCGTTTAGGTGACTTTCACTATGTTTTTTTATTAGGGTGTTGTTAGGGGCAGCTCCCAGATATTAGCAGATTGGGGCAAGTCGCCTATGAACATTGATCCAATGAGTGGATCGCGATACTCGAGGTCGCAGGTATAATTCATTTCAATTGTACCAATATAATACGTAGCATAATGTTAATTTTGTTATGTATTTTTCGTGTGATATACTAGTTTCGTTATGATAATGTAAACCATGTTGTAATTTTACGAATCTATCATGATAGATGTGTTACGTTAATATAAATTTGGAATCTATCAATAGAGAACTCAGTAGTGCTTTATATATGTTTGTTGCATCCCACTAGTGAATCGCAGTATGAATCAGCATTGCAAGATTTTCGGTTACAACCTGAAGTGGCAGAGGTGCTTCACGATTGCGAAAAAATTGGTGAAGCCACACACCCGCTAAAGATGGCAGAGAAATTGTTGAATAGATATACTGCGGAAATCCTTTCTCTACTAATCTAGGTTCCGCAAACAAGTGCAATTACAGAAAGGATTGCATTGTTGGAACATAAATCTAATAACTTGCGAGTAAGTTGAGGAATCTTGAATCATAGAATAATTCGTTTAAATATTTATAATGTTCTCTTTGATATGATAGTATTGAACGTATAATATGTGGTGTGTATTTACATAATTATAAGGGACCACACAATATTGGTCAAGGTGGTGTTGGCCTCAGCGAGGCTCGTGGAGAGACTTTGCATCACAACCAAACGACTCCACGTAGTTCGAATCCTTCGCCATTGTTGTCGACCGAACAGTCGGCAACACGTTCCGAAACACCACAGACCCCCGCTGTGAGCGCAATAGCCACTATTGACCAACACACAATGGATCGTCCACAAGAAGGGGTCGACATCAAGTCCCTTATCAATTTTGATGTCGAAGAAGCTACATTTCCAGGATCTTCTCGTGTCAAAAGCACGAGAACACTGGAGACAACATTTTTGGTGGACGAAGATCTCGTCCCAATAAAGATACCGACGATCCCAGGTAATTAATCATAGTTGATTAGGTTAATTAGTGTTTATAATTTCATTGTAATATACCGATAAAACATTTTTTATCAACTAATTATGATCATGGCATGATCGTTATGCAGGAAACAATGTTTTCTATAAACATATGAATGAATTTTTCTTGGAGATATTCGGGCCCACCATCCGAACAAGGTGGGATAGACAACCGAAACATTTAAAAGATGAACTCACTAATCGGTTGGTTGGCCTGTTCAGGGAGAAAACCTTTAGTCATGCCAATGTATTGAAAAAGTCTTGTCAATATGTGAAGGTTGTCCGAGACCAATATAGGACACACCTCGAAAAAAACCATAGGTATGAGTGCCCACCAATGATTCCAACAATGGAGTGGAGAGCTCTAGTGGAACATGGAAAGGAGAAGTCTCTGAGAAGAGAAGGCAAGCTAACACCAGGCACAGGGACGTATGCAATACTTTCCGCAATGTAATTCTAAACCTTATTATCTTTGATTTCTATATCGAACTTGGAACATCTAACGTATTTCAACACTTGCATAGGCTACCAGACACATCAAAGGCCACAAAGGCAAGACTAGAAAAAATAGGTTAGCACAAGCTTGGCCCTGGTGGTTATTCAAATTTGGCAGCACGGATTGTAAGTTTCGAGAAACCAACAATGAATACAAATAATAAATTGAAAATTATTTTTCATTTTATTGCACCGTAAAATGTTAATTAATGACGATAAGAAAATATGCAGGCCGATCAATTCAATGAAGTACCCATAGAGGAAGACATGAAGCTTGGCTTCTAGGAAGGCTTCAGAGCTGTTGTTGAACGCATAAGAAGCTTATCTAGGCAAACACAGTCTTGTGGTACCAATCCATCCGGTGCATAGGTATATAGAATCTATATAGTTTAATGAAGATTTGTCGCTTGTGGAATATTTCGTTCCAAATACTTGATGTAAAATATTGACTCTGTTTTTAACAGGAAAGTAATGATCCCATTAGTGTCAAGGAGGGACAACAACAAAACGATGATCAAGCTTCAAATCCTGGTAATGAATTTATTCATATGCTACAATTTTATGTATAGCATTGCAAATGGTGACCATTAATTGTAGTTCACCGTATTTCAACTGCAGAGCATGTAGAGGGTGAAACTGTACAGGTTGAGACTGGATAAGAACATCAACAACATGATTTGGTCACACCTGGTAAAAGAACACCTTCGTAATGAATTTTTTTAAATGAAAAACTTGTCATTACAATAGCAAAATATAACGATGTAACATTTTCACATCGTTGCAGCAAATACGAACCCCTTGCCGCAAAATCCACGTCTAGAACAACAATCAGCTAGGATATTGCAAACATCACCAAAAGCGCCTGCTAAAGAACCAAGAACTGGAAGAGAAAGTCCAGATTATGTAGATGGTCCTCTTATAGATTATATACCACTGAAGAGAAGAAAAATTTATAAAAATAAGGACGGGAAAAACAACGTCTAAATATTTTTGATAACAATATATTGTCCACTATTTTTGGTCTAATGAATGAATGAATGGTTTAATGAATGTTCTAATGTTTTAATGATTCAGTGTAGTAAACTGTTACTTTAATTGAATTTCAACTTTTATTGAATGAATGTGTTGACTGAATGATTAATGAATGGTGTATTGAATGTTATCTTTTTATTGAATGAATGTGTTGATCGACTGAAACGATGGTTTAGTGAATGTTAGCATTTATTGAATGAATAATGGATGAAAGTTCATGATGAAATATGGATGAATTTGCACATATTTGTTTTTTTCAAGTACATGCATTGGGTATGGGGAATTGAGAGTGATGTGAGGGGGGCGGGGCATAAGAGCTTCAACCTTCATGTGCTTGTCCCTGTTCAGTAGAGAATATGAAATTATTCTCGAAACATAGAGCTCAATGAATGGCTACGATGCTAGCTTTCTACAACCCACTCACGTGTTGTCTAAATTTTGACAATTTCTTGGAGCTTGTTGTGATTTTTGGTTGCTCCTCATAACCAATTTCCAGTTTCCAAAACATCAAAGGTTGAGTAAATGATGCACTAGAATCAATATCCTTAACCTTCTCTTTAATTTCCTTGGAATCAGTATCCTTAACCTCACATTAAACCCTTCCAAATTGGTATATTTACCATTCAAGGCTGGCTTCTTCTGAAGCATGATATTTGCAACTAAGCTAGCATACACCGACAAAAATTAGAGACATGCTGCTTGTTGTCAATGTTCATCTTTTTTTTTAGGAATGCAACTTGACCATAATGGCTCCTCCTACGCTAGGGAATTAAAGTCAACAACAAATTAAAGAAAAAATATAGTTTGCATCGAAAAAATAACAGGGTACGAACTGAACTGAGGAGATTCAAACCTGTGACCTATGTCTAGTCCTAAGGCTACCACCTTCAAGCTTCATGTGCAGTTGGCAAGGGCGACCACCTTCAAGCTCGATTCATTCTGCATGCATTTCACAATGGGAGATGGCGGGCTACCACATTCAACCTTGATTCATTCTGTATGCATTTCACTATGTAATCGTCTCAGATTCTCATTGCGTTTTCCCTCTATTAGTTTATCAATTCGGTATGACCCACGCCCGTCGTCCGAGGAGTGTTTCCGCGGTCTTGAGTTCCAACTTGACAACGGTGACGATTCATTCCATATTTACGTTTTCCTTAAGCTGCAATATGGCAAACTCATAGTTCACTATCAAGATTTCTTTGACTGTCAACTTTGTCAGACAAACCTTAATAGTGAACTATGAGTTTGTCATTTGCAGCCGAAGGGAAACGTAATACCATGAATCGTCAACCATTGCCAGGCTGAAACTGAAGACTGCGGAAACACCCATTGGACATCAGATGTGGGTCATACTGAATTGATAAACTAATTGATGGAAAACGCAATGGGAATTTGAGATGGTTGCATAGTGAAATGCATGCAGAATAAATGAAGAGTGGGTCTCGAGAGAAATGGTTTTGGGACGTCGTATGAGAGGAAATGGCGATGGAAATTGATTGATAAGGTCAAGCTTGAAGGTGGTATCCTTGGGACTAGACATAGGTCACAGGTTCAAATCTCGTCTAAATATTTTTGATAACAATATATCGTCCACGATTTTTGGCCTAATTAATGAATGAATGGTTTAATGAATTTTCTAATGTTTTAATGATTCAGTGTAGTAAACTGTTACCTTTATTGAATTTCAGCTTTTATTGAATGAATGTGTTGACTGAATGATTAATGAATGGTTTATTGAATGTTATCTTTTATTGAATGAATGTGTGGATCAACAGAAACATTGGTTTAGTGAATGTTAGCATTTATTGAATGAATAATGGATGAAAGTTCATGATAAAATATGGATGAATTTGCACATATTTGTTTTTTTCGAGTGCATGCATTGGGTATGGGGAATTGAGAGTGATGTGAGGGGGGGAGGGGCCATAAGAGCTTCCACCTTCACGTGGTTGGCCCTGTTCAATAGAGAATATGAAATTATTCTCGAAACAGAGAGGAGCTCAATGAATGGCTACGATGCTGGCTTTCTACAACCCACTCGCGTGTCGTTTAAATTTTGACAATTTCTTGGAGCTTGTTGTGATTTTTGGTTGCTCCTCATAACCAATTTCGAGTTTCCATAACTTCAAAGGTTGAGTAAATGATGCACTGGAATCAATATCCTTAAACTTCTCTTTAATTTCCTTGGAATCAATATCCAGCTTAACCTCAAATAAATATAAGTGAACAAAAGAAAATGCAAGAAAGAGATTAAACTTGCAAAATATAACACTTGTATTAATAAATTCAAAAAGAGAGAGTAATGTTCATGGGCCTCTTGGAGAGGATGAGCTCCTTTGAGCAAAGCTTCAATACAATACCAATCTTTGACAAAACAATATACATCCTTCTAGCGCTATAAATAGTTTCTTAATAACTACCAAAACCCTAACTAAATGCAATCTCAAAATTAATGACTACCAACCACCTACTAGTTCTTATTTAATAAAAATGAGCCTTACATTAAGTAACTACCCATTAACTATCTAATGAGCTTTATTCAAAGAATATGATCTCATACATGAATATACAAACTCTTCAGTATACCAAATTAGAGAAGTTAGGTAAGAGTACCTTGACACAATGGAAGCACACTACCATCTCTTTGTGACGAATATGCCACAATGTTACATAAGCATAGGGATTAGAGAACATGTAATCAATATGAAAATTTTTATTTCAAAAATGTTATTTTTTTTTAAAATGTATTGGGTAGTCGCTTAACCGACGACATTATCTGACGACCGTAGGGTAGTATCCAACGGTTTTGCAATACTTTCGACGGCTCGGAACGTCGGATTCCATTTTTTTTGTATGGCATACACGTCGCTTAACCGACGACCTATCCGACGATTGTAGGGTGATATCCTACGCTTGTGCTATACTTCCGATGGCTCGGAATGTCGGATCCGACATTTTTTGTATGGCATACATGTCTCTTAACCGACGACTGAACCGACACATAATCGATGGCGAAAGGATGGTATCCGACCAATATTGGAAGTTAACGCTGTCGCTTATCCGACTACCTGTAAAGCTGGAGGAAGTCAGTTAACCGACGAGGTAAGGTAGTCGAATATCTGACATCTTCAACTATGTCGGATTTTAGCCGAAATCCCACAGACGATTAAAAAAGCCTGGAATTGTCGGATAGTCGACCATAGGTTGTAGCAAATTTGACTTTTTCGCCGTCAGATTTTGGGTCAAAAAAACTTAGTGTTTTATTAATTCTTGTAAATCTAGTTTTACTAGTGTCATAGCTCTAGATTTGATATCGGTCATAGATATGATATTTATGTGGTTACATGGATATGGGTGGAATTCTGTAGATGTTGCATGCAATTTTCAAATTCATGTTTAAATTATATACTTAGATCTTGATACACTCATGCTTGCTTTCCTTGCATCGCATGTGCATTGGGGAAATTGATTTCCATTGGAAGTATCCATTTAAATATATTTTTAAAAGATGATTGTTTTAAATTGGTTGTCTTGTTGGCATGTTGTCCTAGCATTAGAAACCTTATTCCATTGTGCATTGACCCATTTCACCCTGCCCCCTAGTCATCTTGGTGTTGCTAGCCTTGGTTTCGGGGTTGGGTACAGTACTACTTTCCCGAAATAGGCTATTACTATGAATGGAAAGAATTAAAAAACAAGGGAAATAATGCTAATTTTGGGATGAAAATTTTACCATAAGATTTTATAGGTCCCAAGACTCTACAGAAAAAAATGGTCCAAAGATGACGGATACAACTCCTGAAAATGGAAAAAATTGCTATTTTGGGAAGGCCTCAAAGGGGTATTCTTAAAATAAAATGATGGGGATGGATATAAGAGATTAAATATGTAAAATATCATAGAACCGGTGTGTGTATGGATTCTAGAAATTTTTTTCCATAACCTCCCCTTATTTCTTCCACTTTTGAACGAAAATAGGGGAAA
This sequence comes from Larix kaempferi, assembly GCA_027924585.1. Classification (NCBI taxonomy): domain Eukaryota; kingdom Viridiplantae; phylum Streptophyta; class Pinopsida; order Pinales; family Pinaceae; genus Larix; species Larix kaempferi. The sequence continues at coordinate 9,542,569 of BSBM01000922.1, forward strand.
AGTGGTCATTTTCCAAAAGAGGAAAATGCCAAAAGAAGAAAGGATAGGAAATGGTAGGGATGAGACTCTAAGTCTAATATTTCTCCTTTAATATCCATTAATACATTAAAATAATCCCACCAATAGATAGCCTGCAAAAAAACCCATCACGAATCCATTAAAATCTCCAAAACGTTATGCTTGGAATGGACATGAAATAAAGGTTTACCTTCTTCCTCCCTCAATGTATTTGGCTTCGTCACTCATACACAACCAAAAAGTGGTTAATCATTTGTCTCATACACTCATCCCTCTCATAAAATTCGAAATATGTTTTCATGTGTTGAAAGATATGATTTTTCCTCACCTATACCCTGTGAGATGTGAGACAAAATCTTCACATTCCAAAGTGTTGGCTAATGGGTGCCTCTTCCACCTCTTCCACACCCAATACGAGTTATTACGTGGAATCATTATTCACTTGAAAATGAAGATATGAAAACCTGACATTTAATAAGGGAATATTCCACTTGGAGGGTGTTTACCTAGCTCACTTAGGGGTAAACTAGGTTATCTCATGATTAAGTGGTTAATTAATCCAAAAATGAGCCAATGGGAGAAGGAGCTCCCTACTTAGCTATATAAGGGGATTCCAAGTGATGGATAAGTACAGGGGAATCATGATTACACTCCCTCTCACTTTATTGGGGCAGCCTCCTTTCTGATTTCCCCTCATTGGTGTGCCCTCCTTTACTTATATAAACAAACTAGGTCTCCATGGGGAATTATGTCATTTAGTCTCTCTTTTTCTCCCCTTTCTCTTGATGAGTGATAATTTCCTTAATTAGACGAGGTTAATGAAATTACAACCATTGATAACAAGTGATCCCTCTAAGTGTTTTGCAACCATAAGATTTATTTAGCCAAATATTAGGCCTCCTTAGATTGCCATATTGAAACTATGTCCCACGACGAAAAAGTTGACAACTTCATCATATTTCATCGGAATAACGAACTGCTTGATGCATTGAAAAGATTATGAATAAGGATATGTGATCCAAAATATATTTAACTATAATGTTTTATAGCGTATTATTTCTTCAATCTTGCCACAAATTCTTCCACCCTCATTGGTCATGGAACTAGCAAAACACAAAGAGGGTAAAAATTCAAATTTAAACAATGGAAATCAAAACCAAATCAAGGGGGAACATGAAATACATATAGGGATGTTAAAATCATGTGAAAAATCATTCCATCATGCATAAAAAATTCATGGTCAACCGAATTCAAAGTTAAAATAAGTGCTTAGAAAGAGGCCTTTAAAATATGTCAAGCAAGTCAAAAACAATCTAGGGGGTGTTTGAAACAATTCCAAGCCAATATCAAGAATCAAACAGGTCCAAAACACTCATTCCATCATATTCTATCCATCAACCTCGGTTTTCAATAGTAGATGTTTTGTGTAATATGGGCGAGAATGTCCTTCTTATGTGCAATGATCGATGCCTTTCTTACATTCTATTGCAACATTAGTGAGTTTTGAGTTTCTAACCACAATTTCGACCGCTTTCTCACCTTTTCACTGCAACATCGGTGGCTTTCTCACCTTATCATTGCAACTTTGGCACATTTATTTCCTTCTTGCCACAATGGACCAGTGAGTTCTTTACCTTCTCGCCACAACATCGACAAGTTCTTACTTTATTGCCACAACGCCAACAACTTCCTCCCATTTTTGCCACAACGCTAGTGATTTCTTACTTTCTTGTTGCAATGTCAGTGAATTTTTACGTTTTTCACTGAAATTGTCAACAAAGTTTTGACTTTTCCATTATAACTATAGGAAAAGTTTTGAGTTTGTTGCCACAATTGTTTCATACTTAACCATTTTTTGTCAAGAGACTCCCAAGACATGTCTTTGTGTTCTCCTAAAATGTTTTCTTGAATATGCCTTAAGAATTAAGTCTCAGATGAATGCCTTACCCAATTTAAAGGAGAAACTAAGGTTTGTAAGATAATTCACAAAGGTGGCAAGCACACCAAATAATTTCCAAACAGTTTTCAAACTTGGCAAGGCAAGAAAAAATCAGTCTTGGAAGACAATGATTGTGAATTGCACATAAAATACTTAGAAACAATATAAAGGACCTCAAAAACTGAAACTTAAGACACTCAATCAACTATCAAATCCCTATCAATGGTCGTGTCAAAGCAAGTTATCAGAGAAGGGACAACCCACTAAATCAAAGCAATCCAAATTACTCGTTCAATAACAAAAGTAGCAACAATGAAGATTATCATAAGGGTACTCATAGACATTCAAGTAGTCAAGCTTTGTTGATTATTCACATATTAATAAAGTGACACTTAGGGACCCAAAATTTAGTATGGGGGGCATTCTTTTCTATTCCAAGATCAAGAAAAGTAGGGGGGGTTAGTTGTGGCCACAACATGTCCTAAAGACTTAAAGCAATATGAAAATAGCTAATTTGATCTCTTGTATCTTTCCAAGTTTGTGTTATGAAAAAATAGTTGTAATTAACAACTCTTTAGCTAAAATAATGTATTACATAAATTATATATAAAAAATTATAAATTTTTAGTGGTAAATGTGAAGCTTATTTTAACTAAAGAGAAAAGGATGAGCTTTCAAGTCTTTGTTGACTGTAATAATGGAGACAAATATCCTTGAGGATATAAAAAAACTTGACATCATTTATCCAATGTATATTCAATATTCTTGGAAATCTTGCATTGTATATTCGACATAGACAAAGGTGGGCTAAGGATTGACACTTCAACAGCAACATTGGTTTGAACTAGTGTAAAGTTGATTATTTGATGTTTCATCAACATATTTCATTACATAGATGTTGGCATAACATTGCTTCAATAATGTAGTTGCTCTGTTGTGTTAGGAACCTATGTAAACCCTTCTCTTTACTATGTTAGTATATTGTTGTTGGACGCATATGCTTTGTAAGTCGTCCCGTAGTATTTGTTGATCTGTAGTTTATATTAGCCCATAGTATTGACCCATAGTATTGGACGCATATGCTTTGTAAGTCGTCCCGTAGTATTATATGTCCCATGGTTTTGACTCATGGTATTGGGCATAGACTTAGTATATAAGTGTGTGTTGAGGTCATTGAAGGCACCGTGAAGTTAATTGTATTGAGCTTGCTCAAAGGAGGTTGCCCCCTCGAAGTGGCCCGTGATCAATATAAAAGTGATTCTGTTCTATTATTTCTGATATCTTGTGTATTTGCATTAATTAATTATTGCAGGTTCATCACATCTAGTATCAGAGCACTTTCCTTGGCACAAGTGGGATTTTTTTTTTTTCTTTTTTTGGGCGGCGAATTTCAGATCAATTTCTGAAACTTTTTGCACAAAATCAGAAGAAACTGATTGCATATCTGAATTCCTCTTTCAAAAATACGCAGTTTCAAAAAAAAAATAATCTCATTTGGAGTTCTAAAAGTGGAGATATCGCAGATTTAAAATCAGCAATTTTTCAGAATTTCGGTGACGGCCGCGGAAATTGCGGGGAGAAAATATTTTGACCGAGTGCCCAGATTTCTATTCCGCTTTTAAGAGTAGAAGCAGAGTGGTTGTTCCAGTTCCGTAAACATGCTATAATAGTGATTCTGAGCAATATAGATCCAGTTTTTAAACATTGGGTGGAATTTCTGCCCAAATTTTTTCTGTTGCAGGTTCGGATTTGGGAATAATCCCTATCCGCTTAACTGTGGGAAGTACTTGGGCATAAGCCCTAAAACTCATTGTGAGGAGTACCACAGGAACCCTGAAGTAGCTGGCCCATTGAGAGGACCTGCCAGCGAAAAGGGCAATGACCCCTACCTGATTGACTAGTTCCCACCCGTGAGGTAAACCAAGAGCTATCGTTTGTGGCAAAGCGGTTATCAGTTTTACCTAAGCCATGGAGTGAGGGGTACTGCCCCAATACGCAAGCCGTCAGACAGCATTGGTGGCCGAGTGAAACCCCTAAACTTTTAGGAAGCCGCACATACCTGGGGTCCATATCTACTTTCAGCTGAACTATTATCGATCACTGCTGCGCCATTTCAGATCCATTTTGCAAGCCGTTCCAGATCCAGCCGTTCAGCGTTGTTCCAGATTCCTTCCGAGCTGTAGCCGCAGCCGCTCCAGTCTGTAAAAAAAAAAAAAATCGGGTTATGGTTGTCACCCGTGCAGGAGCACACACCATGGAGGAAGCACTTGCAGCCATCCAAACCAAACTCCAAGATCTGGATGAAAAATTTCTCAGCCTCCATCTTCAGCATTCAGCCATGAACAATACCAGACAACCAGAATCCTTTGCAGCCACCAGGTTCTCTGCTTCTAGCAATTTTCGTGGGCCGAAGCTTGATTTTCCTCGCTTCAATGGTACTGATCCGACTGGATGGATATACCGAGCAGAACAATATTTCAGTCTGCATAATACTTTTGATGTTCAGAAAGTTCCACTTGCATCCTTTCATTTGGAACAGGAAGCCCTTCAATGGTACCGTTGGTACATCAAAGCTCATCTCGAGCCAAACTGGACAGATTTTTGCCAACTCATTTTGCCACGATTTGGTCCTAGTGCTTTTGACGACTTCACAGGAGCACTCACTAAACTTCACCAAACTGGCACAGTGAGAGAGTATCAGATGGAATTTGAGAAACTGGCCAATCACACAGAAGGATTGTCTAATGAATTCTACAGGAGTTGTTTTATCAGTGGTCTCAAGGATGAAATCCGCTCAGAGGTCAAAATGTTTTGTCCCAACACAATGATGGAAGTCCTAGGGTTGGCTAAGCTGGCTGAGGACAAGATCGCATCTCAACAACGCTCCAAACCCACCTTTGTTCCCTTCAGAAATATGGGTTCCCAACGACCTCCCATCACGCCTGCTCCTCAACCAACTCCTATCAAGCATTTGTCTGAAATAGAAATGCAGGCACGCCGGGAAAAAGGGCTTTGCTATAATTGTGATGACAAATTCACTCGGGGACATAGATGTGTTCAACAAAAGCTCTATCTCTTGGATGTGGATTCTCCGCCTGCCTTAGAACTTGGTGAAGAAGCTACAGATACAGTAGATGATCCGGTCGACATGCAACACCCCCCTGTTGACACCCCATCTCAGGACGATCCACCCGAGATCTCTCTCCATGCTGTAACCGGCGACACCACCCCACAAACAATGCGGGTCAGGGAATACTTCAAGAAGCTCCCTCTTACCATACTCATTGATTCTGGTAGCACTCATAACTTCATTGACCCTCGAATTGCCAAACAGGCTGATTGTTTTGTCCATCCTTGCTCCAACTTTGAAGTCATGGTTGCCAATGGGGGCACCTTACCTTGCAAGGGGAAGTGTCACAATGTGCGTATCTCTATGGAAGATTATAACCTACGCTCCAACATGTTTTCCTTGTCCTTAGGCGGATGTGATGTGGTTTTGGGCGTTCAATGGTTACGCACACTTGGCCCCATCTTATGGGATTTTGCTGAACTTTGGATGCAGTTTAAAGTCAATGGGGCACAACACAAATTTATGGGCTTACAACCAGGGTCTCTCTGCATCATCAGTTCACATCGCCTGGAAAAAATCCTTAAGAAGAATTCCCATGGTGTCATCGCTCAGCTCAATTCCATTCAGATGCACCCATCAACAGTCTCCACTACTTCCTTGGATAGATATGGAGGTATCTTTGCTGAACCAATGTGCTTGCTACCTTCACGAGACCTTTCCGGTAAGAATTTAGCCACATCTACCTCTCAGCGGGAAATGATGGCTATTTTGCATGCAGTACAGAAGTGGCAGCCATACCTATTAGGGAATTATTTCGACATCAAGACTGATCTCCCGAGTCTGGAATTTTTTTTGGAACAATGGGTCTCCTCCCCAACACGCCTGAAATGGGTTATCCAACTCATGGGTTATCCCTATGTGATCACTTACAAGAAGGGTAAGGACAATATGGTGGAAGATGCTCCTTCTCGCACAATTGATGACCCAGTTTCTCTTACAGCTCTTTCTCTGCCTGTTCCAAATTGGTTGCAATATGTTCAACAGGGCTATCTCTTCTATGAACTCCATGCTTCTTCATCAACAGGGCACTCTGCGTTCTGCAAAATGTATGACCAGGAACAATGTCACTTCTTTTGGCCGGGACTAAAAATGACAATTGAACAGATGGTGGCTGACGATGATACTTTTCAAGTCAACAAGGGTGAAACGACACTCCTTTTGGGATTGCTCAAACCCTTGCCCATCCCTAAACAGCTTTGGCCAACTATTTCTATGGATTTCCTAGCAGCGCTCTGGTGGTACAATACCACATCTCACAGAACACCATATGAAGCGGTCCATGGAAAAACACCGCCAGTTCTTCTTCCATACACCCTTAGCAGCTTCCCAGTTCAGGCAATTGACTCGGTTCTTCGAAACCCCGATCAGATTCTTCTCATTCTACAGGACAATCTTCACATGGCCAGAATTCGCCTGAATCAACAAGCCAATCAACACCATTCTGAGCGCATTTTCCATGCAGCTGACAAGGTTCTTCTTCATCTACAGCCTTCCAAGCAATCCTCCTTGACACTCCAAAGGCGTCAGTGGCCTGAAATGCACCCCGAGGATGCTACCAGGGAACCACTCCTTCAGCTTCTGCAGCAATTTCTCCAACCAAAGCTTTGAGGACAAAGCTTTTTCTAAGGGAGAGGGGATGTTAGGAACCTATGTAAACCCTTCTCTTTACTATGTTAGTATATTGTTGTTGGACGCATATGCTTTGTAAGTCGTCCCGTAGTATTTGTTGATCCGTAGTTTATATTAGCCCATAGTATTGACCCATAGTATTGGACGCATATGCTTTGTAAGTCGTCCCGTAGTATTATATGTCCCATGGTTTTGACTCATGGTATTGGGCATAGACTTAGTATATAAGTGTGTGTTGAGGTCATTGAAGGCACCGTGAAGTTAATTGTATTGAGCTTGCTCAAAGGAGGCTGCCCCCTCGAAGTGGCCCGTGATCAATATAAAAGTGATTCTGTTCTATTATTTCTGATATCTTGTGTATTTGCATTAATTAATTATTGCAGGTTCATCACATGTTGCCAGAAACGCGACAGCGACAATTGTTTCTTTGAAAAAATGGCACAGAAACGACAACAGGATGAAAATGCCGTTTTCTACAGTCGTTTCCCGTTTTTGAAGGCCTGGACCGGTTTCTTAGGAAACGATGGTTGTTTCTTTGACCATTTCTTGAATTTTGAACCGAGTTTCATACACTTCAAACATTTAAAACATATGAAATGTAAATCAAGCGAGTTTTTGTCATTGTTTCTGGAATTTTGAGGCATGATTTTGATTTGAACTAGCCATTTCAAATTTTGATTTGAATGAGTCCTCACTTACATGTTTCTAGGTGTAAGTTTGGTTTAAAAATAATTTTTTATTTTTATTGAGTGGTATTATTATTACTTTTTTTTACAATTTTAACCATTTTTGGAGTCTATATAAGTTTGATTTAAGAACCATTTTTTATTTTTATTTAGTGGTATTATTATAAGAAATGCAAAGTTTTCAATGGGATTTTAGGGATTTTTGTAAGTCTAGTTCTTGATTTTTATTCAGTGGTAATATGATAAGAAAGAAAAGGTTTTCAATGAGATTTTAGGGATTTTTCCAAGTCTTTAAATGGAAAATATGTTAACAATTCAAATGATTCTTGTTTAGATGTTTCTAAATCTTGTAGATGTATTTAACAATTTATAGAGATGTTTAAATATTGTTAGGTATGATTTTGGTTTGAGAACAGATTGTCATTTTTATTGAGCAGTGTTATGATAAGAAAGGAAAAAAATTCCTTGGAATGTTAGGGAGTTTTTCAAGTCTCTAAATTTTTCTATGAAAAATATGTTAAGAGTTAAGTGTACCTTGTAATATTTTGGATATTTACCAGTTTTTTTGTTTTTCTCTCTCCTCATTTGTTTATATGCGAAACCTCCAAAATATGTTTCTCGTTCCGTTGTTTGTTTCTCATTTCCAGTAACATAGCGTAGTTTGCTAACATTGGCTATGTGTCAACTAATGTTGGTAAACCAACATCTTATGAAAAAAAACTTGTTCTATATAACATCGATTTGATATTTGGTCAAGGAATTGTGGGGATCTTCCCCTCAAGCAATGGGTCCCTTAAGTTGTTGATTTTTTCTTCCAGCTTGCAAACCAGCCATTTCCAATCCTCTTTTACATAGCGATTGGGATTCATATAATAGCCGAGGTATTTAAATCCATTTTCCATCTCCTTGGTTTTATAAGATAGAAATTGGAGAATGTGGGCCTTAACTGCATTATCGAGCTTGAAGTAGAAGAGGAAATATTTGGATGAACTAACTTCCATGTTAGATGATGAACAAAACATATTCAAAACATTTTGAAAGGCCTTCCATTCGTTGACATTCCATGCTCCCATCAGAAGAACATCATCGACGAACATTAAGTGTGTGAGGTGGTGCTTTCCTGAGACTTTGATGCCTGAGATGGATCAATCAAGGGTGGTATGATGGATTAGCTGACTGATACCCTCCATAACGATGAGGAACAAGAGGGGTGACAGGGGTAATCTCTAAGAAAGACCCCTTGAGCTCCTAAAGAATGGGGTTGGGATATCGTTTACTAATACAACAAAAGAGGCTAAAGAAACACAAGCAATAATCCATTCGACCACTGTGAAAGGGATCCCCATATGTAGGAGAGTGAGTCTGAGAAACCCCTAGTCCACCTTGTCGTAAGCCTTGGGTAGGTACACTTTTAGAAGAAGAGCAGGGTTGTTCCTTCGTTTGATGGAGTGGAGGACCTCTTGGGAGACCCCTATGGCATCCAAGGTCTGCCTGTTCTCCACAAACCCGAACTGTTCCATTGACAATCAATCATTTAGTTTGGGCTTGAGTCTTCTCGCTAAGATCTTAGCTATTAATTTGTATACAGTGTTGCATAGGGAAATTGGCCAGAAGTCTTGAAAGGATTCAAGCTTGGACGATTTGGGAACAAGGGCTACAAAAATAGCATTGATGGCCCTAGATACAAACCCTTTCATCTGCTACTCCTCCACTTCCTGGAGAAGGTCAAGCCCCATCATATCAAAGAAGTGGGATAATACATCAACCGTCCAGCCATCCGAGCCTAGAATCTTGTCCCTGGTGAGCAATGCTAGTGAGATTTTGAGCTCCTCCATAGTGAAAGCACCTCCCAAGAGTTGGCCCTCCTGTTCATTTAAGAAGCGAGGATAGAGGTTGATAAATTCCAACTACGCATCAATAGGGGAGGGCTTAGGATCTTTGAACAAGATGCTAAAGTGTTAAACAACAACCTTTTCCAACTCGACTTGAGAGGACACCAGCCTTCCCTCTGGAGCCTTGAGATCCCAAAAGGCGTTGGTGTTTTTTCGGTAACAAGCAAATTTATGAAATAATTTTGTGTTTGCATCTCCCTGCTTGAGCTAGAGGGCTCAACGTTTGAGTCTCCACGAGAGCTCCTGAACATTGAGAATAGCTTGTTTTTTTTTTCAAGTTCCAACAGCTTGGATTTATAGAAGAGGAGAACACGCCACGTGAGTTCTTTTTGAAGAGGGTGCCGATCTCGAGCTCTGCTACCGACAAGTCCTGCACGAGAGCTTCCCTTTTCTCCTTTGCCCAGATATTTGTGGATTTCTTTAAGCCTCAGAACTTTTCCGAAATATTTTCCATGGCAGAGCGACCCATAGATTGAGGGGAAGATCCCCACAAATCCTTGACCAGAGTTTGAAAGGAAAACACAATCAACAGATGGGCATTCAAATGGCTCTCGTTGGGAGGTCGACTCATCCTCCTCAAGTCTGTTTTGGTAAGTCTCTCCGTATACAAGATCTCTTTGGAAAATATATTGAATTCCATCATACAATCTCTGCGGAGAAGGATGCTCCACTTCCTTTGGGCAGGAAGTCCCAACAAGAGAAAATATCATCTTGCAAAGTGGGAGAGTATCTCCCTCTCGGAAAACTAGGGCGGATGAGGGTTAAATTTTTTATCCTAGTTTAAAGAAGCCTTATTAGCAAAAAAACCTATGGTGTGGCATCTTCGAGAAGGGACTCTAGAGAAAAATAATCCATGCTAAATACATGAAGAACCTACCACTAATCCATTGGATTCGTAATAAGAATTGGAAAACCTGAAGTGTCTCTCCATGTGGTCAGGGATAATGAGAGTTTATCCTGTTAAGAGTTGTAATCCCATGTGTCGTTGTTGGGTAAGTTAGTTGAGTTAGTTGTTGACAAGGACATTAGATGTCCCATGGTATTCACTAGACCATAGTATTAGTCGGTGGTTTTGATCCTATGTAGTACTATATATATCTGAGTTTAATAATGAGAAGGCAATTTATATGCCCTTTATGTTTCTGCTCTTGTTTTGTGTCTTTTCAAACTTTAACATGGTAGCAGAGCAGAGATCGAAATCTCACTACGAAGTGGTTGATTCAAAGTTGCACTGAGGAGTCCATTTTCCCGCGGATCGCTAGAGCTATGACCGCAAATCAAGGATGGAATCTCCTCCAATCTACATACAAAGGTACAAACAGAGTCAAAATGGTAAGACTCCAAACCCTTTGAATTTAGTTTGAAAGTCTTAAGATGAAGGAAACTGAGACTGTCAATCAGTTCATGACTAGGGTTTCAGGGATTGTCACGCAATTCCAAACCTATGGTGAATCCCTAGAGAAGAAGGCTATTGTTGAAAAGGTACTTAGATGCCTCACTAAGAAATTCTCTATGGTAGTTACTGCCATAGAAGAATATAAGGATCTGTCGCAGTTTACCCTAGAAGAGTTAACAGGGTCCCTTTTGTCTTACGAAGCTAGACTCAGTCAAGAAGAAGAGTCTCTGTCACATGCATTCAACACTCAGACTTATTTCAACAGAGGTTTAGGTAGAGGAGGCAGAGGACGAAGCAGAAGAGGAAGGAGTTCTAATTCCACAGAGGATAGAACTAACCATGAACACACAGATCACTGTGAGCACAGTCATAACCCTCAGAATCAGAGAGGAAGAGGAGGCAAGAGATGGAATAATAGGTCCAATGTCCATTGTAACTACTGCAAGAAATATGGCCACTATTAACGTGACTGCAGAAAGAAGCAAGCAGATCAGAATAGTGGCAGAGCAATTGTCTCCAATGTTGAAAAACATTCGTCAGAAGTTATGTTTATGTCATACCAGGCGACTGAAGAAGAACATCAATCAGATGTATGGTTGCTAGACAATGGATGTAGCAATCATATGACAGGTAACAAATCATTATTTTTTGATCTAGATCCATCTATTAATTCAAAGATTAAACTTGGTGACCACTATCTCGTTCCTGCTCAAGGAAAAGGTACTGTACCTATATTGACCAAACAGAATGAAAAGAAGTACATAAATGATGTATTCTATGTTCCAAATCTCAAGGTCAATCTGATCAGTGTGGGTCAATTGATTCAGAATAAGTATGATGTTAGGTTCAATGATTCCTACTGTGATGTCTATGATAAATCCCCTAGTAGAAGAATCCTAGCCAAAGTAGAAATGACCAAGAATAGAATTTTCCCACTCAGCCTAAGGAGAGCTATCTTGTAACAATCATATGCTCATACTGTTTCCAGTCAAGACGAAACCTGGTTGTGGCATTGTAGGTATGGTCATCTACCCTTTCAGAGTCTCTATCATCTACAAAAACAATCCATGGTCAAAGGATTACCAGTCATGATGAACAGTCAAGTTCTTCTGAAGACTATATTTTAGGGAAATACCAAAGGGATAGCTTCCCCATTTCCACATCTAGAGCCAAAGAACACCTTGAACTAGTTCACACAAACCTATGCCGACCCATGCAAACCCAGTCTACAGGAGGTAGTCTGTATTTCCTAACATTTATTGATGATTATAGCATGAAAGTATGGATCTACTTTCTCAGAAATAAGTTAGATGCCTTCTCCAAATTCAAAGAGTTCAAAGCATTGACTGAAAAGCAGTCACGTAAACCAATCATAATACTCAGATCAGACGGTGGAGGTGAGTATGTCTCTAATGAATTTGCAGAGTTATGTAAGCAACATGGAATCCAGCACCAGTACACCACCAAATACACTCCACAACATAATGGAGTTGCAGAATGGAAGAATCAAACCATCATGAACATGGCCCGAAGTATGCTGTCATACAAGAAGTTATCAGATGAATATTGGGTAGAAGCTGTTGCATGTTCAGTATATCTACTGAACAAGTCTCCCATAGTAAGTGTCAAAGACAAGATACCTGAAGAATCATGGAGTGGCACTCAGATTAGTGTCTCACATCTCAGGATATTTGGATGTGTTGCATTCGCACACATACCTGATGAGTTAAGGAAGAAGCTAGACAAGAAGAGTGAAAGGTGTATTTTCATAGGCTATAGTGAACAACAAAAATCCTATAAACTGTATAATCCTGTCACCAAGAAAGTAGTGGTGAGCAGAGATGTCAAATTTATTGAAGATAAATGTTGGAGTGATACAACATACATTCAATAGACAAACATTCCAGTACCACCAGAACCACTCAGAATGCCCAAACTTGAGGTACAACAGCAACAACAACAACAACAACAACAAGGGACACCAGCAGACATTCCACCATGGAACCAGAGAACCAAAAGCTTAAGGGAGTTATATGAATAGAATCCTGTCATTGATGAGCAACTACAGTGTTCTCTATTTTCATGTCAGCCAACATGTTTTGAAGAAGCAGCAAAATATCCACAATGGATCCAAGCAATGAATGAAGAGATTGATTCTATTGAGAGGAATTAGACTTGGGATCTAGTTGATCTCCCATCAGATAAAAGCTGCATTGGTGTAAAATGGGTCTATAAGACCAAGTTGAATGAAAAATCAGAGATAGAAAAGTACAAAGCAAGGCTTGTTGCAAGAGTTTTTGCTTAACAATATAGTGTAGACTATGATAAAATCTTTGCTCCAGTAGCAAGGATGGACACCATCAGAGCTGTACTTGCAATAACATCTCAAAACCAGTGGCTTGTTTATCAAATGGATGTAAAATATGCCTTTCTGAATGGCATACTTGAAGAAGAAGTCTATGTAGATCAGCCACATGGTTATGCTATCAAAGGTCAAGAACACAAGGTATGTAAGTTGAAGAAGGCCTTGTATGGTCTCAAACAAGCTCCACGAGCTTGGTACAACAAAATTGACTCTTATCTCATCAACAATGAGTTCAACAGAAGTAGCAATGAACCTACTCTATATGTCAAAACATATCTCAAGGTAACATTCTACTTGTTTGTCTTTATGTTGATGATATGATCTATACTGGAAATTTGATGCTAGAAGAGTTTAAGATAGTCATGAAAAAGGACTTTGAGATGACTAATCTTGGTCTTATGAAGTTTTTCCTTGGTCTGGAAGTTGATCAAAGTGAAAATGGGATCTTCATCTGTCAGCATAAGTATGCTACTGACATTCTGCAGAGATTCGGGAAGGATAAATGTAAACCAGTAGAAACCCCCATTGCAACAGGAACCAAATTAAGCAAGAAAGATGAAGGACCAATAGTAAATTCTACAATTTACAAGATATTAATAGGCAGTTTAATGCATTTGACTGCTACTAGACCTGATTTGATGTATATTTTCAGCCTTATCTCTAGATTCGTGGAGTCTCCCAAAGACTCTCATTGGGAATTTGGAAAAATAATTTTGAGATATGTTGCAGGTACAATTGATTATGGACTTTGGTACACTCATTCACAGGACTGTACTCTCATAGGGTACATAAACAATGATTTTGCAGGTAGTATTGGTGATAGGAAAAGCAAATCTGGTTATGCTTTTCATTTTGGTACCAGTCTTATTTCTTGGGCTTCTCAGATACAGCCCATTGTGAGCATGTCTTCAATAGAAGCATAATATATTGCAGCAACTACAGTAGCATGCCATGCAGTTTGGCTCAGAAGACTCTTGAAGGACATGGGACATACAGAAAAAGAACCAACAACCATCTATTGCGACGACAATAGTTCTGCCATATAGTTGTCTAAACATAATGTATTTCATAGGAAGAGTAAACACATTGACACTCGCTATCACTTTATACGTGAGTTGGTCAATAATTGAGAGATTAGTTTGATGTTTTGTGGCTCTAAGGAGCAATTACCTGATATCTTTACCAAACATTTGGGTACATTTGCATTTGAGTTTCCGAGGAAGCACTTAGGCATTTGAGTTTCCGAGGCAACACTTAGGCATTGATAGTGCTGACCACACCATCCCACTTGAGATTAAGGGGGTGTGTTAAGAGTTATAATCTCATGTGTCGTTGTCGTTGTTGGTTCGCATCTTTAACAAGCTTTTCCTCATTGAAAATCTTTGGTGATTCTAAGATCGTAAGTGATTGGGTCAATGCTCTTACAGTCATGAAGAACGTGATCCTTCAACACTGGTGCTCCAGAACCTCTTCTTTGATCTCAGAGTTCCCTTCTCTCTCCATCTCTCACATTCCCAGGTCATCCAACACTCTAGCGGATCAGCTGTGATCAGAACACGCCCTTGGGAAGACGGAAGGAGTTTTGTTCTTCACTGAATTGGTCGATTTTGAAATCAAGGATGAAGGCAACATCCCTTTCCTTTAATCCCGCCCCTGTTCCAGTTTAAGCATCTTTGTTCTCAGAAATCATGCTTGTTTTCTGTGCTCGGTGGGCCGCTAGATTAGTCTCACTCGCTTAGGCTCGAGGCTGCTGGGCAGCTCGTTTTGTTCCTTTTTTCGTCACAGTCTCCTCTCGCTCCGCGGGCTACCTCTTTGTATCCTGCAGAGCTCTTGTATGTCCCTCAGAGATTATCCTTTGGTCGAGTCTTTCTCGCTCCTTGCATATCCCCAGGAAGCATTATGGTTCTGTTCCATCTGACCTCTTTCGGTGGGTTTTTTTGACTTCCTGTCTCGTTTTCTTATAGTTTTGTAATGCTCCACACTCTTACGTGGATCGAGGCTAAAGGCCCATGCTCACAGCTTTGTAACTTTGATTCTTTACTGGAATATATCAAGTTATTTGAAAAAAATAATAATGCAATAACACCTTTCTGACATTTTGTTGATGTTTAGTATGGCCAGTTTCAATATTTATTCAACATTTTAAATGCTGAATTATTGTTGAAAAACTATGCTAAATCCAATAGTTTCGATAGAATATGAAATAACGTGATTTTTTTCTCGGGAAAAGTATATCATAAATTAACCTAATGCTCATGATTCTAACGGTAATATGTTTTTTTATGCTAACATCTTAGCGTAAGGGCTCGCAATTGGATTGTTAGTTTGTTTTTAAGCTCTCTCATATTTCTTCCAAGATTTTGTTGGACAAAGAGAACATTCTTGTTTTACCTTAGAATATGACTATTTATTTTGAATTTCCTTCTTCCATTTTTATTACTTAAAGGTACTACAAATTCTACAATAACATTTTCATATAAAGGACAAGATCTCTCCATGCATCTCTAATTCTTCCAAGATTTTGTTGGACAAAGAAAACATTCTTGTTTTACCCTAGAATATGACTATTGATTTTGAATTTCCTTCTTCCATTTTTATCACTTAAGGGTACTACAAATTCTACAATAACATTTTCATATAAGGGAAAAGATCTCTCCATGCATCTCTAATTCTTCCAAGATTTTGTTGGACAAAGAGAACATTCTTGTTTTACCCTAGAATATGACTATTGATTTTCAATTTCCTTCTTCCATTTTTATCACTTAAGGATACTTCAAATTCTACAATAACATTTTCATATAAGGGACAAGATCTCTCCATGCATCTCTAATTCTTCCAAGATTTTGTTGGACAAAGAGAACATTCTTGTTTTACCCTAGAATATGACTATTGATTTTGAATTTCCTTCTTCCATTTTTATCACTTAAGGGTACTACAAATTCTACAATAACATTTTCATATAAGGGACAAGATCTCTCCATGCATCTCTAATTCTTCCAAGATTTTGTTGGACAAAGAGAACATTCTTGTTTTACCTTAGAATATGACTATTGATTTTGAATTTCCTTCTTCCATTTTTATTACTTAAAAGGTACTACAAATTCTACAATAACATTTTCATATAAAGGACAAGATCTCTCCATGCATCTCTAATTCTTCCAAGATTTTGTTGGACAAAGAGAACATTCTTGTTTTACCCTAGAATATGACTATTGATTTTGAATTTCCTTCTTCCATTTTTATCACGTAAGGGTAATACAAATTCTACAATAACATTTTCATATAAGGGACAAGATCTCTCCATGCATCTCTAATTCTTCCAAGATTTTGTTGGACAAAGAGAACATTCTTGTTTTACCCTAGAATATGACTATTGATTTTGAATTTCCTTCTTCCATTTTTATCACTTAAGGGTACTTCAAATTCTAAAATAACATTTTCATATAAGTGACAAGATCTCTCCATGCATCTCTAATTCTTCCAAGATTTTGTTGGACAAAGAGAACATTCTTGTTTTACCATAGAATATGACTATTGATTTTCAATTTCCTTCTTCCATTTTTATCACTTAAGGGTACTACAAATTCTACAATAACATTTTCATATAAGGGACAAGATCTCTCCATGCATCTCTAATTCTTCCAAGATTTTGTTGGACAAAGAGAACATTCTTGTTTTACCCTAGAATATGACTATTGATTTTCAATTTCCTTCTTCCATTTTTATCACTTAATGTTACTACAAATTTTACAATAACATTTTCATATAAGGGACAAGATCTCTCCATGCATCTCTAATTCTTCCAAGATTTTGTTGGACAAGGAGAACATTCTTGTTTACCCTAGAATATGACTATCGATTTTGAATTTCCTTCTTCCATTTTTATCACTTAAGGGTACTGTTGATGTATATGTAACTTCAGAATGTATTTCACATATATGTATATTGTATTCCTATAGAGATGTTATTATTCCTCTATATGGAAGTGTCGTCATTTATATTGTAAGTGTCTTAACTTATACTTGATGGGTTATTAGACCACCTTATTGGGGTCGGCCTTGTATAAGTCATGTGGGTCAAAGGGTTATTAGACCACCCTATTGGGGATCGGCCATGTGGGTCAAAGGGTTATTAGACCACCCTAGTGGGGGTCAGCCCAGTCAGCATTATGTTAAGTGGTTAAGGTGAGGCCGACCTAGTTGAGTAAAGGTCAAGGCAAGTTAGTGTATAAATAGAGAGTGTGTCTCTATCATTTTACACATGCTATTCTCTCACTCACACTTGGGAGAGTGGCACACTTGTCGAGGAGGAGGCTCTGCTGCTAGGAGAATACTATCTCTTGTATTCTGGTTGTATCATTGTTCTATCTATCTCTGAGGAAGTTATTGGGGTTTTTCACCTTTATGGTTTTCCCCAAGTAAACTCTGTGTCTCTTGTGTGCTTGCATTATGGTGTCCATGATTGATATGTTGTAGATTTGCTGTACATGTTGTTCTCTCAGTTAAGATCCTAGATCAGATTGAAGTAAATTATGAAAAATTAACATGGTATCATAGCTAGCCTGAAAGAAGGCATGATATGGCATGTATGACACATGTTGCACTTACGATGCTAGGGCTTGATATAGAAAAAACCAGTCATCATAGCACTTTCGCTATAAATCCATTTTGGTGAAGTTTTCGGATCTAAAACTTTTACAGGTCGAATATCAGATTCCCATGTACCTTGTGTCCGAAGAACAACCTCTAATTCGTTGTAATTTGTGATTTATGATCTGTACAATATAGGGTTTCTACCTCTTCCAGATCTGAGTCAAAATCATATGACCTTGGGAAAAAGGTCATAACTTGGGCTAGGAAGCTCCAAATGAAATTTCGTAAAAATTGACAGGTAGTACACAGATTGTACTATCTCAGGAAAATGTTTCGGAGGCCGAAATTGAACCAGTGAAATGTGGAACACCGTACAAGTTCACTCTCCTGTATTATCCCATAAATAGGTCACGTTGCGACACTTGGTATAACTCTCTCTCAGAGAATCCAATTGAGGTCAGACCTATCGGGATGGAAAGATAACAAGTCAGGATATCTCAAAAACAAATTTTAGACCCTGTGGATTGAAAAGTTCGGAGTTACACCAGAAACAATCAGGTACATATTTTTGTCAAAACATAATTATTTTTGAGCACCTTCATTCATGGCTTCCGAAATTTAGGGATTCGGAGAAAGTTGGAATTTCTCTAATCGGAGACCACGGCTGGATGCTACTCATAAAAATTGAAATTTAGAGACCAAGATCAGATTTTTTGGTTGGGCAGAAGGTCGGGCTTGATCAAACCCAAGTTCAGGACTTTGATTGGAAAGATGGAAAATTAGGGCTCTGCAAAACTTGGAATTTTGGAAATCTGTGACCATGGATGGAAGCGCCTCAGAAAAATTGAAGGTTAGAGCTTTGAATCAAATCTTTTGGTTGGGTGAAGCTCTGGGAAACTCAAACCCTGATTCAGGGTCCTCCCCAGTGAATCCGGAAATCTAAATGGCAATTTCGAGGGGTGAAACTTTGCAGTTTTCAAATTCTGAATATCCCAACTTGATAAGCTCCTCAAGGCACATATTTCTATCATTTCAAAAGTTTGAAATTCAAAGTTTGAATTTTTGACAAACCCTAATCCAGCTCTAGGTCTAGTTCTTGCAAATCAAGTGGATTGGGTTAATCCTAGAAGAAGATGGATTGGTCACCTGCATAAGTGAAGAAGTTCCTGTCTCAGAGGGAGATGAGGCTAAGGCCTTCCATAAGAAGATTACAAGCAATCTTGACAGGTATGGCTTACAGGTATGTTTCATGGTTAATTTTATCATATGTTTGTCTTCATATCATTACAGTACAATCTTGATTAATTACTAGACTTGTCGTCTCACCTTAATAGAAGATATTCAATGATTAAGGTTTTGACACTTATGAATGTACTAATGCATTGTGATGTTGTATGAGGTTTATGTTGTTCGCTAACATAAAAGGTACACCAAGAAAGACAAATCATGTTCTACTTCAAGAACATATGATCATGGTGACATGAAGACAAAGATTCATCCATTGTCATGGATCACATAGAAGATCTATTTTCGAGATATGTATAACTTGGTCGTACAATGGTTAACCTATGAGACATCCAGGTTACTAGCACAAGTCATTGAAGAGAACTAGAAGACATTATGCGGGTATGTTATACATAACTAGCTAGCATGCTAATCCAGGTATGTTTTCCCTATATCAAGCTAGAATCCTACCTTGTGTTAGGATCTTATACTGTTGTGTTGTTGATAATGATTATTCATGAAGTCATAGGTTTGAATAGTCATGGTTGTATGCATATTATGTTTCTTACCATAATTGATGATATGACTAACCAGAAGAATCATGAAAGTATAGGTTTGAGTAATCACAGGTTTATGCATTGATGATTTAACTAATCAAAAGAGTCCTATGATCAAATAAGAATATGCATGAGTAAAAGAAGACTTCCCTGAAACCTTGAATACTAATGTTTATTATCTGTGAATGATCATGACTATACATGTTTAAGATTATTGTGTTTTGATAGTATTAAGATTATACTAATAAATGTGTGATTATGTATGAGACCTCAAGGATAACACAATGATGATACTAATAAGCATGCATAGTGATTAAGGATGGATGTAAGTTCAAGGATAGGTAATCCAGGAAGCAAAGGTCAAGAGGGAGCACACTCCAGTTGTTCCTGCAAGAAAGCAAAGGAGCACACTTCAATAGTTTCTGTAAGGATGCAAATATTCAGAGGGAGTTGACCATCTTTCTACATTCCACAACAGAAAGGTGTAGAAGAGGCTACTTCAGCAGCTCCTGCAAGGAAGTAAAGACTCAGAGGGAGTCCACCCAGCAACCAAACAAAGATAAGTATTTTTAATTATCATTTCTTGCATATTTGTTTGTTTAAATAAAATTGTTCAATGATGTATATGCTCATGTTCCTAGACTTAGGATATGTATTGTGCATATTAGAATAGTTGCATTGATGAACAGTATACTACTAATATACATGGGTAAGTGGCCTATGGCACTGTACAACATTCCATTGCTACTTATCTATAATGAAACCTTTTTGCTGACATGTTAGGAGTTGTGCACACTCTTAACAATGTTCTGGTAGAGATTGGAAGGCATCTAGAAAGTTACGGAATATGGATAAATGTTGTATTGAAGCATTGGCTAAGATAATCGCATGACTGTATGACATATTTCTTTATGTGTAAGAATTTGTTCTGAAAACTATGAGATGTTTTCTAATCATGCAATTTAACTTGTTGTGTAGGAAAGATCGTATACCATCACCTACAAAAGAAGGACTACAACATTTGTTCAGCAACAAAGTTATCTATTGAAGATATTGAAGATATTGAAGTTCCCAGGATTTGGGAAGAATGCCATGATCGAGGAGTACCAGTCGATCATGAAGATGTTTGGGATGCAGTCCCAAGACTTGAAGGGGAGTCTGTAGTGACTTCCAAGAGGATCTACAAGATCAAGCATGCTGCAGGTGGTAGCATAAAGACTTTTGCTCCTGTAGCCAGACACACTTCCATTAAATCAGTACTTGCTCTGGCTGCAGTAATGAAGAGGAAGATACACTTTCTTGAATGGTGTAGTTGAAGAAGAAGTGTATGTGGTGCAGCTACTTGGTTCTGAGACACATGATAGGGACTCATATATGTGCAGAACTTGGTATGGTAGGATAGATAGCTTTCTATCCAGTTTGGGCTTTACCAAGAGTAAAGCAGATTCCAACCTTTACTACAAGGTTGACGAAGGCAATCCAGTGATACTACTTTTGTATATGGATGACCTGTTTGTAACAGGTGAGGATAGATTGATTGCCGACATGCAGCAGAAGCTTGCTGCCGAGTTCGAGTTGAAGAACTTGGGGATGATGCACTATTTGTTCTTGGCATGGAGGTGTGGCAGAGTGCAGATGGAACCTTCCTTGGAAAAGGGAAGTATGTAGGAGAGATCCTGAAGAGGTTCGGAATGATGGACTGCAAGGCTATGGCCACACCTATGGCATCAAACCTGAAGCTTCTATGTGATGCTTCATCTGATCCGGTTGATGTCACTGTGTATCGTCAGATGATTGGGTCCTTGATGTACCTGATGAACATGAGACCAAATATTTGCTTTGTGGTGAACACATTGACCCAGTTCCTGACAGATCCGAGGAGTGTTCACCTGGTTGTTGTAAATCATATTCTGAGGTACCTGAAGGGTACGGTTGACAATGGGCTCAAGTATGATTTGAATCAAAAGTTTAACCTACAGGGTTATGTTGATTCAGATTGGGTAGGCAGTGCTGCAGATAGGAAGAGCACATCTGGGTGCTGCTTCAGTATGGGATCAGGTGTGATCTCTTGGTTTAGCAGGAAGTAGTCCTGCATAGCACCGAGTACAGCTGAGGTAGAGTATGTTGCATCCTGTTCAGCTAGTTGTGAGGCAGTATGGCTTTGGAATCTACTGTCTGAGTTATTTGATCTCCCGTTGGATGCTACTGGTATCTTCTGTGATAACCAGAGTTGTGTGAAGCTGTCCGAGAACCCAGTGTTTCATGATAGGTCGAAACACATAGAGATCAAATATCACTATATCAGGGATATGGTGCAGAGAGGAGCTGTGAAGCTCCTGTATGTTGCGATGGATGAGCAGATTGCAGATGTACTGACGAAGCCACTAGCCAGGGTGAAGTTCGAGTACTTCAGGGAGAGGCTTGGTGTTCTTCAGATTGACGACACTTCAAGGAAGAAGTGATGGACACATTTTTTGAAGCCATTCCAAGCATGCTGGAAGGAGGATCCTTCACATGGTTGTGGATGTAAGCACTGGATGATGAGCATTAGGACGATGCTCCAGTTACTGCTCTGTACATGCAACAGGATGATGTTGGATATGATCAGTTGGATCATTTATATGTATATGTATGGATGCATCATGTTGGATGTTGGATATGATCAGTTGGATCATTTATATGTATGTATGCATCATGTTGGATGTTGGATATGATCTATTGGATCATTTGTATGTATTTTGTAATATGCATCATGTTGGATGCTTGGACCATGTATCTGTATATGTATCAAGTGGATACTGTGTATGATCAGGTAGATCATGTATGTTGATATATATTAGTTAGATGCATTGTGTGGATCATGTATCTATGTATGTATCAGGTGGATACATTGTATGATCAGGAGGATCATGTATGATGATATGTATCAGGTAGATACTTGGTATGCATCAGGTGGATGCAGTGTATGATCAGGATGATCATAGATGACGAGCTTCGGGATGTTGCTCCAGATGACATGCAGCAGGATGTTGCAGTGATGATGATCAGGATGATCATGTGTACATCAGGATGATGTATGGTGAGTATCAGGTTGATACTCTGTGGCCGTGGAACAGGTTGTTCAGATAAGCATGTAATTTGTGCCCTGGGAGATTTGCAGATAGTCTTTTGAGGTTTTGCCTATGGCATGTAATTTGTACCCTGGGATATCTGGCAAATGCTCTTTCGAGGTTTTTCTTGGGAGGACATATAATTTGTGCCCTGAGAGATTTGCAGATTGTATTTCGAGGTTTTTCCAATGGCATGTAATTTGTGCCCTCGGATATCTGGCAGATGCTCTTTCAAGGTTTTGTCCTATGGCATGTAATTTGTGCCCTGGGAGATCCGATAGGTTGAGCTGTGTGCTCGTAATCATCCTTGGGATGCTCTTTCGAGGTTTTTCCATGACCACATGTAATTTGTGCCCTGGGAGATCCGATAGGTTGAGCCTTGTGCTCGTAATCAGTCTTGGGATGCTCTTTCGAGGTTTTGTGGTGACCACATGTAATTTGTGCCCTGGGAGATCCGATAGGTTGAGCCTTGTGCTCGTAATCAGTCCTGGGATTCTCTTTCGAGGTTTTGTGGTGGGGTCACATGTAATAAGTCCTGGAGATCTGGACAGGATGAAAAAGGCCTCAGATGCTCTTTAGGGTTCTTGCTAGTCAAGAGACTCTTTTAAGGTTTTGTGACGCACGTAATAAGTCCTGAGATTTCCACAGTATGGCCAGTGATGACGAAGACCTGCAGGTGGTGGGCCTACATCCAGTATGAAAAAGGACTGGCTCTGTAGAACTTCCTATGACGAGTAGATTCAGAGATTGATTGAGATAGCAGCAGCAGTGACGATGATCCAGAGAAGATGACTTGTGCTAGAAGACCTGTGTCGAGAAATACCTTCCTAGTTAAGAGGGAGTGTTGATGTATATGTAACTTCGGAATGTATTTCACATATATGTATATTGTATTCCTATAGAGATGTTATTATTCCTCTATACGGAAGTGTCGTCATTTATATTGTAAGTGTCTTAACTTCTACTTGATGGGTTATTAGACCACCTTGTTAGGGTCGGCCTTGTATAAGTCATGTGGGTCAAAGGGTTATTAGACCACCTATTGGGGGTCGTCCATGTGGGTCAAAGGGTTATTAGACCACCCTAGTGGGGTTCATCCCAGTCAGCATTATGTTAAGTGGTTAAGTTGAGGCCGACCTAGTTGAGTAAAGGTCAAGTCAAGTTAGTGTATAAATAGAGAGTGTCTCTCTCTCATTTTACACATTCTATTCTCTCACTCACACTTGGGAGAGTGGCGCACTTGTGGAGGAGGAGGCTCTGCTGCTAGGAGAAGACTATCTCTTGTATTCTGGTTGTATCATTGCTCTATCTATCTCTGAGGAAGTTATTGGGGTTTTTCACCTTTATGGTTTTCCCCAAGTAAACTCTATGTGTCTTGTGTGCTTGCATTATGGTGTCCATGATTGATATGCTGTAGATTTGCTGTACATGTTGTTCTCTCAGTTAAGATCCTAGATCAGATTGAAGTAAATTTTGAAAATTTAACAGGTACTACAAATTCTACAATAACATTTTCATATAAGGGACAAGATCTGTCCTTGCATCTCTAATTCTCTCTTCTTTCATTTTTACAAAAGTTCTATTACAGGGATTGTATCAAAGACTTTATATTTTTTTAAAATAGAAACAACTACTTTAATAACAAAATGGGGTTATATGGGTCAGAGCCCTATCCCTGGTCAGACTCCTTCTGAGCTCACTGTATTGGTCGACGGCGAGGGAAGCATTCATGTGGTGGCGGCAGCGGGTGCAGAGGGGCGACTTGGCATTGTGGTGAGGCGGTTCAGCTGTGGGGAGCGATCCAACAGGCTTCCATCGGTGGCTCTACAACGGCTTCCAAAGGCGGCTCCTGTCGGAGAGGTTTCTACGGCTTGCAAAGCGCGGCTGCTCCCACTCCTTCGTTAAAGGCCGTTAGCAAGTCTGAGGCAGCCGAGCACAGGATCCATGGCGGAGCCAGTGGGAGATCTGAAAACCACCCCTCCGTGGATACCGAACCATGGAAATCCATGGAGAAATTTCATCGGTTGAAACCCAATGGACGATGGTCTCCTCGGGAAATGTTCAGAGAATTTGAACGCGAGCGCAGAGGCGTTGTCATCTTCGTCGATCTGAAAAGAGCTCATCGTCGTCTTTGTCTTCGTTGGCTCTTCTTGAAAAGCTTATCGTCGAGCAAGCTTAACGCCCAAGATCCCGTGTTCGTTCCCAGAGCGCAAGTCGCCGTTCACGTCGGAGGATCGTTTCCCCCAAGTTTTACGGAACATTCACTTTCAGAGCAGGTTTTTGAGCAGGAGGTCTCGGCGTTCTTGATATTGTGTGCAAAATTATTTCAAATCAAACGAAGGTCGAGGTTACGGCGATTATACAAAGGAAACCCTGCTTGCTTCTCTGGAAAGAAATGAGTCCGAGATCTCGCCATCTCTCTATGGCTGGGCCTGCGTGGTTTTGCTTTCATGGAGCGTGATGGATATTTCTGAGTATGGAGAGAGGGCGGCGCCTTTGCACGGTGACCCATTGGGTCTGCACGATCCAGTGGCGGCGGCGGCGGTTTCAGGGACCAGACCTGAAACCGGTGGCCCCAATTTCACCACTGTTCATGATATATCTGTTCTACTTCTTGTGGCAACATTATCTAGGTTCTTCTTGCTTTTGGTTCAGCTCATTATAAGCTGTTGTTTCTGCTTATATGGGACATAAATATGTGAAAATGTAGAGATCCTTGTTGATCTTACTACATCTGCAATATGTAATTTTAATCATCTTTTTGAAATAAAATTACGGACTTTTTCCAAGGAAAAAACAAAACAAAATGGGGTTATAGCCAAGTCATCTAGCTAAGAGGTTTAACACTATTAATGACTACTTGTCTTGTATATATCCTCACATATTCTCCTAATAATATGTTGTCTTGCAAAACATCAGATAATTCAAAAAAAAATTGGGCCATACCTATTATGGATATTCTTCTTTCTTCCACCCTTTGACAACATGCGACCTAATACTTGTTTCCTTGCTTGATTTATGTCATATTAAACAATGTATTCTTCCATAGCTTCAATTTAATCAATTCGAACTAAACCAACATAGGGCTGAAGGGAAATATCCTTCCTTAATTCCTTATATCCAAGTCTCTATTCCATTTCTAATTTCATAATTCTAATTGAAACATTTTAATTTTTTCCTTTCCTTCCTCTAGTTTCTAGTTGTTTCATTCCACATGAATGTTTATATGAATCTACCTTCCTTTAATATTCGCTATGTATTCCTTTTCTCTAATCATTTTCCTTTACATAACCTACATGTCTCTAAAAAATGTTTGTTCCCAGTTGCTTCTCCAATGCTTCCATTTCCTCACATACAATGTCAAACATTCTTGAGCTTCATCAAGATGACTTTTTCATCTCTGTAGTCATCTATAGATTTATGATATTTCATAGAATTCACATGTTTCATGATGATCTTGCACATTGTCTATCCTTATAGACTCAAGCAATATTCTATCGCTAGGTTGAGAGAGATTAAATTTTGCTTCCAATCCTAAAAAAACCAGGTCTTCGAAAGAAGGAAACTTCTAGATTGTTCACTTATCTTTGATTATAATGAAATAGGGATGTTCTTTAGCTTATATTGGATTTATTACCACATACTCTAATCCACCCCATCGTATAACATTTTAAGTGGGTAGCCCACAACTTCATGAATAAGCATGCATGAAGTTGATAAACCAATAATATGTCATTTTCCCTGGTTAATGCTAACCACCATTTGTCCAATGCATGGAGGAACATCAAACATTGCTACAGTTTTATCTATGGTTCTTGGAAGATATTGATTAATAATTCTCCCCCTTTTATTCTTAATGGCTCGGGATGAAGGGTACATGCCTTGTATTCTATCTTGTTTATGGAGGAGTTATGTACTCACAAAATGTGGAAGCATTCAACCATTTCAAGGCTTTCAACTATTATTTTAATTATATAAAATTATCCTAAATAACTAAGCTCCTTATGGGAATGACCTATTGACCATACGAATCCCATGTCATCCTTACTTGTTGTATATCCATTTTCTTCAGAAGCATCATTACATGTATTAAATCTAAGGATTCATATTGATTATTAGAGGTTTCTTCGAGTTTCCATCCAAAGGTTGATTCATATTTTCCTTCAAGGTCAAGAATGACCACTCCCACCCCTTATGCCTACCACAATTGCTTTAGAAAAAATAACAAAGCAAAGATAGATATTATTACCTTTCCTTAACATCGCTTCAACTTGTTCGATATGGATTTATTCAATATATCTTTGAGAAATACATGTAAAGATAGACTTCCCAATTTTGACCATTAATAGTAAATTGTGATAAATTTTCAAACCCATACATAGAGATATCATTAATAATACGATGCGATAAGAAAATAACATTTAAGAATATATCCCACAATAATTTATTCTTTTAGGTTTTCAACATAGTTATTTATTTTATATCGACAAAACATTTTTGATGATTTATAAAATTTGGACATCCTTTTAGGATGGTGTGAGGGCTCCACACATTCAACCCTTCAAAACTCAGTGATAATTATTGTTACCCATTCTAGCCCTTTAAAATGGGATATTAAGATTTACAAAACCCTATTTATAGTTTTGTTCTTACATAACTTTTCGAGAAAAGTTTTTAATTATTTCTACTACATACGTTAGTGTCACACATAAGTATCGTGTTGTTGTCCAAAAATATCCTACATAAGGTAACGTTCTTTGTTCATTAGGGTTAATTACAGTCTAACGAAAGGTTTACCATATAAATCATCAATTTCATTTACTCATTTGGTAGTACAATTAGACATTTAAAGGGTTCTTTTAAGGCATTAAGTGGAATTATGGATGGTAGTTTGTGCTATTTGAAATCACAAACATTGCATCTTATTTTTTATATGTCTATTATCAATGTTATTTTTTTAATATCATTTTTCATTAATAATTTTTGTTAGAAAATTATGTCTAATATGTTCCCATAATTCACATTAAAGTGGAATTGGGAAATTTATGTTGAGACTCTCATGGACAAATTCACATTAAAGTGGAATTGGGAAATTTATGTTGAGACTCTCATGTACAACTATGAGGTCTGTAGAAGTGGTTCTTGAACATGAGTTCTACATTTTTTAGGATCTTCAAGTTAACATGACTAAAAGCATTGATCTTGATTACTCGACTCATTTTTCATTACATTGGTAATATCTTGATTGATGGTTAATTATTGGTGATGATTTAGTTGGAGGATGTCTTCTGAGAAGGGTTTGAAATTAAGACATTCACATTTTTTCACGATCATTCAACCAGTTGAGCAAAGTATTCACCTTCACACCCTAAAATTTCAAGGGAAATGCATATTTTTTTGGCTATACATGCTTATATGCTTCTAATTGCCCAGTCTCAAATAAAAATTAAAATAAAAGAACTTATAAAAGAGTTCTATGGCTACATGATGGTTTACTATATGAGGGGTTGAACATGACAAGTTATCTAAGTTATCATTTAAGACTAAGTTCTCTTTCATTTATGCCATAGATTTCAATTTCTTGTTTATCCTTTGGGTGTCTCTCCATATTAATTTTCCAATTCATTTAATATGTTTGTATTTAGTTCCAATTTATTAGCTTTAAAGGCTATGGTTAACGATGAGTATGGTGTATGGTTATAAGGGGGCTCTCTGGTTGACTTATCTTTGTAGACCATTTTTTCATACCCCCAATTTTTAATATTTCAATCTTCATCTTGGATGCATCAAAGCACTCTTCAATATTGTAACATGAGAATTGTCAATGAGAGAACACTATTCTTGTTACTATCCATTAATATACTTTTCATGAAAGTTGGAAAGTTTCTATAAAGAGATCATCAAAATTGTGTTTTTGGATTTTTTTGAGGTAACATGAGAATTGTCAATGAGAGAACACTATTCTTGTTACTATCCATTAATATACTTTTCATGAAAGTTGGAAAGTTTCTATAAAGAGATCATCAAAATTGTGTTTTTGGATTTTTTTGAGGAGGTGTTTGGGGACTTTTCCAATCCTTTTTTGGTAGTCTTTAATATTTCATTAATATTGAAGTATTTACCATTCCAAATTTATTTAAATTTTAATACTTATAATTGGATTAAAGTTTTACATAAATAAATAAAACATTAAAATCAAACTTTTTAATTTTCTACTTTAAAATAATAAATTATTAATATATTTAATTATTTAAAAATACAAATTTATAAAATCAATTTCAAAAATATCAAATCTACAACACATAATTACAATATACCAATAAATTAAAATGACTTAGTAAAATGTTATAATATAATACCATATAAAATTAAGTGAAAAACTATCAAATATTCATATAGAGTGCAATGTATATAAAAAATTTAAATATATTACAAAGAATTGTTTTCCAAAAAAGAGAAAAAAGATTTTTTTTTTTAAATCATATCAAAAAATTAAAATTAATTAAAATTATAAAATAATTAAAATATACCAGTTTACAAAAATAATGCAAAACTATCAAATATCTAACATCTACACTACAATATACAAATAGCAAGTTAATATATTTTAATTTATAAAACTTTTGCATTCATTTCAAAACATATGGTTGAAGTTATATATAAAATTAGAATATATATAAAACAATTAAAGCAAACATTCTCTTGAAAAAATTAATATATTGATGTTTTTTTCTTAAGAAAATGAAAGGAACACGATTTCTTTAGCCAAGTATTTTTGAGCCAAGAGTATTGATACCTACCCTACTTTCCTAATATGTATTATATTCGTAACTCCCAGTTGAAGTAAAAATTCTAAATCTAATAATTCTTTATTTTATATTATATTTATAAATAAAAAATAATGTAACTCTTAACAATAGTGAATAGCGTTTTGTCAAGGATATTCTTTGTTGGTGGAGATAAATAGATTTCATTCCAACCACTTAAGTTTAATTTATCTTCTGACTTGGATGACCAAGACCTACCATTCATATGTGAAAAATTTTGTTAAGATTTCTCATATTAATTGTCACTTCTACGTTTCCATCACTTCTCCTCTTGCCTCACATAACTAAGCTCACGGGTGAATATAACTTCGAGAAATAAAATGATTATAAAATGTTAAGCTGTCTTGGAATATTTATCCCAGTAAACAATCTTGTTTTAGTCAGAATCGGCTGCTGTATTTGTATACTGACCATATAACAGATATGAACGGAATATTTTATAACTTACCATCTCATAAAATTCTATTTTTTTAGCCATTTGTATACCGTGCCTCCAACAAAAAGTAAGGTGATATTTAGTCGGTCCATATTTTTATCACCTCGATCTGATTATAGGATCTATGCTTCCAAAAGTGTGGCTATTTTGGGACTTTTTCTATACTTATGTGAATTCAAAGCAAAGAAGAATAAGGAGAGAGGATATAGATAAAACTGGTTGTTGGTGGTAAGTTGATGGGTATTACAAGGAAGACATGAGAAGGAGGGGAAGGTAGCATGTCAGATACTTACTAGTTTAAATTTGCAGCTGGGTGAGGAAGGTCAACTAATAATCAAGCAGTGTTGAAGGCTTTAAAATTAGTTTTGAAATTGGCAATGTCCAAAAGAGTTCATAAGCTACAAGTGTTTGGTGACTCTCAGCTAATGATAGACTAGTTTAAGTTCAAGAAATCCCCAAGAACATCTTCAGCTTATTTTTGAAGATATTCTCAAATATATGAGGTTGTTCCAGATTATTACTTTTTTTTTTTGCTCGAATCTTCTTGACTTGCGGGAGTAACTTGTGGGGGCATCTAGGCCGTCAAAATCACCCAAGAGAATCACAACCGACCTGGACCGCATCAGCCTCAACTTGACTGGGATTTTGGGTGTCGCCTCCGAACTAAGTCACCCCTGAGGGACACCTTAACCGAGTGAAGTAGCTGGAATTGACTAGATTATTACCTTCAATACATACATAAATAAATAAATGATGAAGCAGATTCACTCTCTAAACAAGGATTACAAGGTGTGAATGGGATGTAGAGATTATGGAAAGGCAATAAGGATACTGTCATCGAGTTTGAGTTGGGTCCTCAACCATATTAAGTTCTGGTAGGATCAATGTATGCATAGATCAACAGACATAATCTTTTTTTTTAGCTTTTACAGTGATCAATATGTAATTGGATTAAATATAGATATTCTTCTCAAATACATTTTTATGAAGACAATATATGTAATACTAGAGACCTATTTTGAACAATGTGATTCATTATTAATACAATGAATTACTATTTGTTGGTGGAAAAAAAAATACCTCATTCTCATTAGTTAATTAATTTTGTAACATATCCAAAACATGCAATACAATTAATTGTGTAACCTGGTAGATCTTTTTTAAATTGAATTTATGCTAATTTATAGAAGGATCCCAACAAATAATAAATAATATTACTGCCAGCTAACACTGAGCTGTCAATTATCCCACAAGTTTTAGCAGCATAATTTTCAAGCGACATAGTCAATCTTATAGCATCAAGTGACCAATTTTTTAACACGTGTCTCCATAAAGTCGATGATGAAGCAAGATCGATGACATCATGTCGATTAATCGGTCGAGCGCCTTGGAGTCAGGAGCATTAACATCTATGAAGGTTGCAGTCTCATCAACTCAAAGCAGAGGGGATGCAGGGTACCAAAGGATTTTACTGTGAATTCATGAGAGAAGGCCTCAAGTGTGTGGCCCTCGGGGTCTCTCAGAGTGGTTGGTTAAATATGACTAAACATGAACAATTCATTTTCATTCCCTGGTTTTTGATGTGGAGCACCCCTAGCTCTCGTGCTCTCCTGGCGTGTGAAGCCACCCTCTAGTGCACTTCTCCTTTGGTGCGTGAAGCCTCTCTTTGGTGCTTCCTCATGCCATGGAAGAGGTGAAATCCTAGGCGTGAGAGAGAAGCACAGGGAACAAATCAGAGGAGTATCACAATTGAAGCCACGGAGGGCTATGCCACATGTGTATCCATGCCGGTGCGAGTGCTAATTGATGAATGGGAGGTGCGCATGGTCTCTGAGCACCTGGCCTTGAGCAAGGATGGAGGATGGGTAAACCACTATTGGTTGGTTAAGAACATGATGGGAATTCTAATGGATCACATGTTGATGAATTGGAGCTCTGAAAAGGACATGGTACTAGCTGTCAGAGCCAATCTGATAGAACTGGATGAGAAGTTGGGAGGTCCGGAGGCCATCTTCGCTTGGAAAAATTATGCCATGGGTTGGCACACAAGAGGAGCCACAAGCGATGGAATCAAAGCTAGGTTTGGGGACGAGGCAGGTGCAGCCTATACTACAGGGGAAGAATCTCCAATTCACACGGGCACGAACAAGGCAGTATTCTTGATTCCTTCAACCGCAGGCCCTCTGCACAACAAGCGAATTCAGAAGGAAGATGAGGGAGACACCTCGCTCTCGCGCAAGTCCGACCCTCTACCGGTGAAGCTGCCACCCCAGGACCATGTGGATGCTTTCCATGGAGGCTGCCCTATTCTAGAGAAGATCCTTGAAATGCATCATGCAACTACGGACACCTAAGTAGGCTATGTAGGCACCGAGTTCTCCTTGTCATTTGCAGTTATTCTGCTTAAGTTTGTTTTGTTTTCTATTAAAAAGTTTGTCTCTAGATACTACTAATTTTGAACAATTCATCGGTTTAAGGTTGGACTGGTTTCCCTCCTATAGGCAGCAGGCGTTTTTTTGTGATTGAAACAATTATCTCAGTAGCTATAAGTGCCTGGGGTGGTGGCTCCATCGCCTCAGGCCACCACAAGTGACTGTTTATCGTATACATTTTGGTTTTACAACTTAATTGCCACTTACATATTTACCAAATATATATATATATATATATATATTATAGCTTTTTTAAAAAATTTTAACTTTAAAAATGTTCACAATTAATGTTATATTGACATAACATTATTGTGTATAGTTGTCAGGTGACTTGGTTTTCTCGGTTGACTTAAAAACAATTGTAGTGGTGATCATTGAAATAGTTAGTTGTTAGCAGTGGCATAGAGACTATGGAGATTCGATTGGGTTTGATCGCTACATGACCTATGGTGAGAATGAATTCGACCAGATATATTTAGTGTATTCCCTTGTATCTATAATCCTTTTCTTTTCTTATCTTCTCTTCATTTCATAGTTTTGTTATTGGTTACATAGTTTCGTCATTGGTTACATGATTTTTCTACATTAATGAATTGAATATCGTAAACATAGACCATTACAAGGTAGACCCTTATGTGGGAAAACACCTACTGCAGTCTAAACTCCACGATATATCCCTATGCCAAGGGAGAGAGTTATTATGCCAACGATCCATTGGAATTAACCTAGTGAGTTTTAGATTCCCTATAATTTAATTTTTGGCATAGAGACTTTATTTGTGATTTCCCAATAGTGATTTCATGCTATCCATTTGAATCCATTTGAACAATAGACTGTTTTTTGGGCTCCCTTTTGCTTTTGGTACCTTCTCTTATACTATATATTTTTTGGATTGGATTTTAGATAGGCAAGTTAGCACTGCAGTATTTAATGGAAGTCGAAGTGAATGCATGCTTGGAGTTAAGTAAGTCTATGTTCATTGGACTTTAGAGTGTAAGTTAATTTTGTAGAAAAAGACCCTTAAGAATTATATAGGAATTTAAGACATGCTCAGAGTTTTACCATGAGACTTCTAGATTTTGTTCAAACTTCAATTAAGACTTCTCAAGTCTCAAATATTCAAATTAAACAAAATTATAGATCGATAAAAACTCAAACTTCCTATACGTTATATTCAAACATCAGTTGGAGAAAAGAAATTTACTACATGATTATATAGGCTCCCTAGCCAAGCCATGATTGAATTGTACTTGTAAAAGACATATTAATAGTATTTCTTTGAGGCTACTAATACCTGTAAAGTATGCATTGATATAATTTCTTTCAGGATACTACTATTATTGGTGTGTAATTTATGTAGCAACTATAACTACAAAGGTGCATGAAAAATACATAGTATGGATCCTTTTGAGAAATCATTGACTAATCTGCTCATCCCTTTGGGATAGAAGTTAATAACATTTAACCTAAGCCACAATATGCACTAGAGTTTATAGATCGAAATAAAAAACAGGAGTATGAATCCAATGTACTGAAGATTATGGTTTCAAAAAGAGACTTCATTAGCAGTTTGAGAAGCCATATATACCTGAATTATCGGTGAAGAAAGGGTTTTTATATGCTTGAATATCTTAGTTGGGAGTCTGCATGATACCCAAGCTATGACTTATTTGAACTGAGATAGGATTTGGACCCTCAAACAAAAAATGGCGTTATAATTACTAAACTCCTCATAGTTTAGAAATGCCAATTAGAGTGAATTAAATGCCTTGGGCATTCCCTAGAAATTACATGTGGCATGGAGCCTTGGTGCTTGAAAATTACATAGAAGGCCTTCCCAACTATGAAACTCAGAGTTAGCTTAAAAGGTAAAGGATGTACTAAACATTACATGCCTTTCATAGTAGTAAATGAATTGTAAGTACCTTATACATCCACATTTTCAAATCAATCATCTGGGAGCCAAGTGAAAGTCACCAAGAAGAGAGGAAGATTAATTGCAGAAATTTTTTTATTTACCTTTTGATAGAACTAAAATCACCTTACAATAAGGAGAAATGAAAGATAATTAGGCCTACAGGTAAATGATAAGGTCTTCGAACCTGTGAAAATATAATAGAACCCTTAACAATAAAAAACCTCCTCATCTAATTCACAATAGATAAAGAAAACTGTAATACCGTTTTTGAGATCATTGATGAAATCCATGCCAGGGAGGGTTTGGTGAAAGCATATCAAGTGGTAAATCTCTTGGATGAATAGATGAGCTGAAATCCTGAATATAGGGTGGTGTCTCCTTACGAAATGAAGAATATCATTGACCAACAATGAATGTGAAGGTGTTAACTGTTACCCGTTTATCATGCAGCATGCTACAATAGTGAGAGTAAATGATGAGTAACAGTACGAATGAAACCAAACATCAGGAAGGAGGAAGTTTCGAGATATCTGGAGCCATGTAGCCAAGGGAAAGTTCCATGCAGTTAGTTCAACTGTCCAACTAATGCAAGGAGCTAACACGTAATCTTAACTATTAAATTAAGACCCTAACCCTAATCATGGTAAAAGTGATGTGAACTAAAGCCAATCGCTAATTTTTTAAACTTCAATTTTTCCATAGCTACACCGTTACAATAACATGAAAAATGATCACATCACACATTTGTCCAATGGTATCGTAGATTAAAATTTTTATGGCATTATTAAAAATCTTATTTTCTAAATCATAATGTTTAACTTTAGATAAATAAAATATATTTGGTTAACTAATGCTAGGTCAAAGCAAATTGACCATTGATCGATTACAATATATCTACCAAAGGAAGATATAAAAGGATCATATAATAGTATAAAGAGTATAAAGATTGTTTTGAGTGATAAATATGAATTTTTAACAATGTTTACTAACAAATATTTGAACGAAGAGGTGTATCTTATAGACATCATTAACCAACATCTCCTACCCCTTACCACCCAACAATCTCTCTCTCTCTCTCTCTCTCTTTAACCCCAAAACCCACACTCCTTACCTTTGCCCCCCTTTCTCTCTAATTTCCCTACTCCTCCCCAAACCTCTCTCTCTCATTTGTACTCTCCCCCAAACTAATACTAACCCCCTTTCTTACTCTCTATCACTCCCATACTCCTCCAACTACACCTAACCCCCACCCATTTCTCTCTCCCCCAACCCCCTAACACACCACTGCCCCATTGGTTCTCTCTCTCTCTCTAACCCTTACTAACCCCTTCTCTCACTCTCTTTCTACCCTACTCCACTTAACCCCAATATCCTAAAACCCCCCTCTGTGCCTACCTCTAACCCCTTAACACCGCCCTCTCCCTCTACCTATAACCCCTTACCACCTCCCAATGCCTCTCCATTTACCTCTCTCTCTCTCTCTCCCTCTAACCTGAACACGCACACTCCTCACCTATACCCCTATTTATCTCTAATATCCCTACTCCTCCCTAAACCCTTAACCCCCTTGATCTCTCTCTCTCTCTCTCTCTCACCCACACTCCTCACCTATACCTCCCTTTCTTTCTAATCTTCCTATTCCTCCCCAAAACTATAAACCTCTCTCTTTGTCTCTCCCCCCTACTCCTCTCTTTCTCTATTCCCCCCCCTAACCTTTACTAATATTTAGTGTCATTCTATATACCTAGCCATCCAAATATTTTTCATGTTAAATCATCACTAAGCCAATTCTAACACACCAAGTCATATTCACTTTCTTCATTAAATATGTTCACTCTATATACCTAGCCATCAAAATATTTTTAAGGTGCTCATTTTTTATCATCACCAAGCCAAGTCCCACACTTATCCTCTCTCTCTCTCTCTCTCTCATAATCCTCTACCTACCCATAACTCCTAACCCTTCTATATCTCCCCCAATCCCCTAACACCCCCTACTCCTCTCGCTACCTCTATCCCCCACCATCTCCTCCTCCTCCTCATCTCTCTCTCTTTCTCTTACTTTCCCCTAACTCTTACTAACCCATTCTCTGACTCCTCGTCCTCCTCCTTCTCTTTCTCTCTCTCTCACCTCTTCACCCTAACCCTTACTAAACCCCTCCCTCCCTCTCTCTCTCCCCTACTGCTCCACCTACACTTATCCCCCACCCCTCTCTCTCTACCCCATCCCCCCCAAACATCCCTCTCTCTCTAAAATTCTCACTACCCCTAAACCCCTGCTCTCTCCCCCTGACCCCCCTCCTACTATCCCTACCCATAACCACCTGTGCCCTCTCTCTCTCCTAACCCCCTACACCTCTCTCTCTCTCTCTCAACTAATACCCATCCCCCTACCACATACCATCCACTATCTCTCTCTCTCTCTCAACCTTACTAACCCCCTCTCTCACTCTTTCTCTTCCCTACTCCTATTACCTCTCTCTCTCTCTCTCTCTCTCTCTCCCCCCCCCCAACTATCACTTATCCCCTCTCTCATTGCATCTCTTTACTACTCCTCCACTTACACCTAACCCCCACCTCTCTCTCTTCCCCCCAAACCCCTAACAACCTCCCCACCTCTCTCTCTCACACACTCTCATAACCCCTAAACCCCATCCTACCCTCCCTACCCATAACCACCCTCTCTCTCTCTCTCTCTCTCTCTCTCTCTCCCTCCCCTACTCCCCCTACCTGTAAAACCCTCTCTCTTTGTCTCTCCTAATCTTTCTCCCCATACCACTTACCACACCTCGCCTCTCTCTCTCTCTCGCCCCACCCTATACGTTCCTTCTCTCTAACTTCCCTAATCCCCCCTAAAACCATATCCCTCCCCCCACTTTGATCTCTATCTCTTTCTCTCCCTCAACCCAACTCCTCCCCTCTAAACCTCCCCCCACCACGATCTCTATCTATTTCTCTCCCCAAGCCCCCTCCTCTCCCTACCCTTAATCACCCACATGGTCCACCCCTCAGCTCCTAGGATCTCTCTCTCTCTCTCTCTCTCTCTCTCTCTCTCTCTCTATTCCTCCACCTACTTGTATCTGCTACCCATCTCTCTCACCCACAACCCCCCAACACCCCCCCTCTCTCTCTCTCACGTCTCCATAACCCTTACTAACTCCCTCTCTAACTCTCTCACCCCCCTAATCCTCCACCTAGACTTAACCCCCATCCTTATGTATGTATCTCTCCCCCCTCTTTCCCTTAACCTTTACTAACCCCATCTCTCATTCTTTCTCTCCCTTACTCCTCCACCTACACCTTACCCCCACCCCCCAACACCCTAAAACCATCGCCTCTCTCTCTCTCTCTCTTAATATCATTAACCCTAACCCCCCTAATCTCCCTACTCATAAACACACCCTCCACCACTTTCTTTCTCTATCCTATTTCCCCTAACCCTACACCTCTCTCTCTTTATCTTCCTACTCCCCCTACCCCTACCCCTCTCACTCTTTGTCTCTCCTAATCACCTTCCCCCTACCACCTACCACCCCCCAATCTCTCTTTGTACCCCAACCCCATACACCTTCTTCCCTTTAACTACCCTAATCTTCCCTAAACCTATAGTTATACCCCCCCAAACCCCATGCTCCCCCTTACCCCTAAGGTAAATTTGATTTTTATCTCTACAAAATGCGTACAGGTTTTGTAGATTAGACATCTCACCATTTTTCTCAATATGCTAGTGTTTATCCATTGGTTACAGTATGTTGCACACCATCATTTTTTATGAAATTTTAGACACAGATAGCATTTTTTCTACAGATTCCAAATATGTAATTTTAAAAAGAATATATATATATATATATTTCTATTTTTTCTGATTTTTATTTTTTCATGACTCCTTAACTAAAAAAGACATTGTTAGTGTTTTGTCCATAACTCGTCTGTTTCTCAACCATTTTGAAAAAAATTGTATGGTGCACTTAAGGACACCGACCTCTACATGCTATAAAAGAACAGTTTCAAAATAATTGCATTGAGACCTTCAAAGGCTGCACCCACAGTTGATGTACTATTTTCGAGGTTCGATCACTTAGTTAATTAAAAAAAATAAAAAATTATTTTCTTTTTTGGGAAAAATTGCGGTGCACTAGTATTAGATGATCTCTATATGTCCACCAGTTTTTGTAATTGATTCCATCATTTAGGCACTCAAAGGCTACACCCACAAAAACATATACCTTATAATTTGTCCAAAAAATAAAAAAAAGTGTGTTAAAAAATATCAAATTTTAGATAGTTACTTGAACATTTTCAATAGAAAAAATTTATATATCTAAAAACATATGTTCAATTTCCTACTTTTCATCTTTTTACTCATCGTAAGATTCATTGTGTATGCATCTCAAAAGATCCATGTAAGTTGAAGGATGACATCCTCATTAGCTTGCACATACCCAATATTCAAAATATTACTAGTCATATCCAAGGGAGAGAATATAGGACAAATCACTTATAAGCTAATATATTTTTTAGCATCGTGAAATTTAAACTATGGAGTCCCAAAGCTAACAACAATTAGCCATTCGACCTGAACATGCTAGACATCATATCAAAATAAATAAAGTTGACTAGCAAAAATTTAAAAAATTATTGCACGTGAAAATCACCATATTATTTTTGGCAAACAATTTAAAAAACCCATAGCTTATTTATGTATGTTAACAATGGAAAAAATTATCCATTGTGTTGTTACTTTTCATTCAAATTACAACATTATATAATTATTATAAAACTATTTTTTGATTCAAATTATTCATTGATATCTTAAATTCAATTTTGTAAATCAAAACTATAATAATTATTGAAAACAATAACGTATAAATATTTAAATTTTTTTTATAAATTAATATTTACAAACTTTTATGATACATGGATAATATATAAATATATGTTTATCTTTTCATTAGTATATATATTTTCAATTAATAAGAATATATATTTTGGATATATATATATATAAAAGTTATGATGTAAATATATATTTTGGATATATATATATATATAAAAGTTATGATTACATCATAAAATTATAATAATTTATATCTTGTTTTGATTCAAATTGTTCATCAATAACCTTAAATGTGAATCCATTTTACTATTTTGTAATTTAAAATTAATGTATTATTGAATGCAATGATACATAAATGTTTAAAACATTTTTATGAATTAAAAGTATTTTTTTTCATTTTAACCTAATATATTTAAATTTGTATAGTATATAAACAATATATAAATATATATTTGCTTTTTTATTAATATTAATATTTTTAATTAATAATAATATATAAATATAAATTTCTTTTATATATAATATTTTATTTTTTACTTTCCCGGATGCGGGTGACAACTCCGGCCACGTGACACCTGATCCCAGACATGAGACACCTGGTCACAGGCCCATGCCACGCAGTAGTGATGAGATCAGCCAAGCAACGTCAAGTCGCGGGGTTCTTTGATTCCCCTTCCTCTGACGTCACTTCATCCTTCTTGGAAACCATTCACATGGATCTCCTGCGTGCGAAGATTAAGCTGCTAGGCTCACGCTACAATGTTCCATCCTAGCCCTCTAAGCCACGCATTTGCACTCACCTGGTTCTGCTCCATGCTCCTCGTGCTCCAGGCTCCAGGTTCCCCGTGCTCCTGTTCTCCTCAAGCTCTCGCTTACCTGCACCTGTAACATCCTCTCATCATCTCCCATGGGTAGGCCGAAGGGAGCCAAGACCAAGAGCAAGAAGAATGATGCTGCTCCAGAGACGAGTTCTACCAGGAAGGGATATAGTGCAAAAGTCTCCATCCCAGTTCGTTTACTGGTTGATAACTGCGAAGCCAGGATAATCGCGAAAAATTTGGATAGCAGGAATCAGGAGCAGATCTGGGACCCCTATTGGCTTGTAAAGAACATGTTGGGCCTGCGTATGGAGGACATGCTGACTATTGGGCCTCTGCTCGCCATGCCACCCAAACTCTGCGGGCTACTCTGTCGAACATGGAGACCACCCTCGGCACCCTGGAAAAAACGCTCTGTTGGGACTCCTATGCCCCCACTCGAACCTTCTGTTGCGAGATTCGTTCTAGGACTACTGTCAAAGTTGAGGCCACACTTGGCACTCTGGCCCCTCCTCTTGGCAGGGAAATCTCGCCAGTTTTGACACGCAGCAGGCAGCTTCTGAAGGGAAAGGAGTAGCTACATTTCTCCTTCCCCATCCCCTCCACCTTGGGCCCGATACTAACCAAGCGCACACGCAATGAGCCAACTTGTTTCGTTCCTTTCATGCCTCGGAAGACCACGCCCTTGTCGATCAAGCTCCCTGCTGATGCCACTCGTCAGCCTGGGAAGACTACTTTGCCTCCCATGAATGTTACGTCGACACCTAGGACCACTGCTTCGACACCTGGGAATGCTTCCCCAACACTTGCTGCTACTAGAGATTGGATGTGAAGAACCTACAACAATTAATTAATGAAAATATGCGAGATAGCAGTAATAACAGAACTCATAATCACTTTATTGATCACAGGCCACTTCGAGGGGGCAACCTCCTCTGAGAAAACTCAATACAAATAACTTCATAGTATCTTTATTTGCCTCAACACACACTTATATACTAAGTTTAGGCACCAATACTATGGGTCAAAACCATGGGACAATACAAAATATGGGTCAACAAATACTACGGGCGACTTACAAAGCATATGCGCCCAACAACATAACACAAACTATGGATCAACAAATACTACGTGACGTCTTACAAAGCATATGTGCCCAACAACAATATACTAACAAAGTAAAGACATGGGTTCCTAACATCCCCTCTCCCTTAGAAAAAGCTTTGTCCTCAAAGCTTTAGATGTGGAAATTGATGTTGAATTTGAAGGAGTGGTGCCCATGTAGTAGCCTCTAGTTGCATGTCGTGCCACTGAATGAATACCTCTATGATAGAGCGAGATATAAGCGGATGCCATTTGAGTGTCATGGAGGATTGCTTGGAAGGCTGTAGATGAAGAAAAACCATATCAACTGCTTGAAAAGTGTTGATTGGCTTGTTGTTTCATTCGAATTCTAGCCATGTGAAGAGTGTCCTGCAAAATGCGAAGAATCTGATCATGGTTTCGAAGAGCCGTGTCAATTGCCTGAATTGGTGCACTATTGAGGGTGTATGGAAGAAGAAATGGCGGTTCCTAACCATAGATTGCTTCATATGGAGTAATTTTAGATGCAGTAGGGTACCACCATTCAGCAGGAGGGAGCCACTTCACCCACGGAGGTTGTTGTTCAGAGGTGAAGCAACGAAGATAAGTTCCCAAACATTTATTGGTGATGCCAACCTGCCCTCCAGATTTAGGGAGGCCTTCAATGAATTCCAGAGACATATTTATCCAAATCCGTGGAAGGATGGGTACGGGTTCGAGCAATCCCGGAAGGAGATGGAAGGTATCATATGCAGCCACCATCTGTTGAATTGTCCTTTTCATTCCCTTCCAAAAGAAGGTATGTTGTGCCTGCTCATACATTTGGAGGAACCCAGAGTGCCTGACCAATGGAGACGCATGTAGTTCAGAGAAGATAACCTTGTTGACCAGATTGCAACCAATTTGGAGCAAGTAGAGAAATAGCTGAAAGAGAAACTAGGGCATCAATTGTGCGAGAAGGAGCATCTACAACGAAATTGTCTTGGCCCTTCATGTAAGTGATCTCATTGGCATAACCCAGGAGTTGGCGAATCCATTTCAGTTGTGCAGGTGAGGAGACCTGTTGTTCCAGGAAATATTTCAGACTCCGGTGAGCAGTCTTGATGCAGAAAGAATTCCCAAGTATGGCTACCACGTATGTACTGCATGTAAAATAGCCATCATTTCCTTCGCAGATGTCGAAGCGGCTAAATTCTTACCGGAAAGGTCTCATGAAAATGACAATCCCACTGGTTCAGCAAAGGCACCGGCATGTGTATCCAAAATTGGTTGGAGATCCAAGGGAGTAGTGGAGACCGCTAATGGGTGCATCTGAATGGAATGGAGTTGAGCGATGACACCATGTGAATTCTTCTTAAGGTTATTTTCTAGGCGATGTGAACTGATGATGCGGAGAGACCCTGGTTGTAAGCCTGTAAATTTGCGTTTTTTCCCATTGAATGAAAACTGCATCCAAAGTTCAGCAAAATCCCATAAGATGGGTTTAAATGTGCATAACCATTGAACACCCAAAACCACATCACATCCGCCTAAGGCCAAGGAAAACATGTCAGAGCGCAGGTTATAATATTCCATAGAGATATGCACAATGTGACACTTCCCCTTGCAAGGTAAGGTGCCCCCATTGGCAACCATGACTTCAAAGTTGGAGCAAGGATGGACAAAACAATCAGCCTGTTTGGTGATCCGAGGGTCAATGAAGTTATGAGTGCTACCAGAATCAATGAGTATTATAAGAGGAAACTTCTTGAAGTAACCCTTGACCCTCATTTTTGGGGGGTGGTGATTCCAACTAAAGCATGGAGAGATATCTCTGGGTGGTCTTCCTGATACGGGGGGTCAATAGGTGGCTCCTAAATGTCGACCTGATCATTCATTGTATCTAGAGCTTCTTCACCAATTTTAGAGGCAGGTGGAGAATCCACATCTAAGAGATAGAGCTTTTGCTGAACACATCTATGTCCCCGAGTGAATTTCTCATCACAATTATACCAAAGCCCTTTTTCTCTGCATGCCTGCATCTTGGTTTCAGACAAACGCTTGATAGGAGTTGGTCGAGGAGCTAGCGGGATGGGATTCATTGGGAACCCATATTTTAGAAGGGAACAAAAGTGGGTTTGGAGCGTTGTTGGGCTGCAATCTTGTCTTCTACCAACTTATCCAACCCCGGGGCTTCCATCATTGTGTTGGGACAGAAAATTTTAACCTCTGAGCGGATTTCATCCTTAATACCACTGATAAAAAAACTCTTATAGAATTCATCAGACAATCCTTCTCTGTGATTGGCTAGTTTCTCAAATTCTATCTGATAGTCTCTCACAGTGCCAATTTGGCAAAGTTTATTGAGGGCTCCTATGAAGTCATCAAAAGCACCAGGACCAAATTGTTGTAAAAGGAGCTGACAAAAATCTGACCATTTTGGCTCTTCATGAGCCTTGATGTACCAACAGTACCATTGAAGAGCTTCCTTCAATGCCCCATTTCTTCTCTTCGTTTTCTTAATTTCCTTCAATACCCCATTTCTTCAATGCAATACAATGCAATACAATACAATATTCTTGATGTACCAACAGTACCATTGAAGAGCTTCCTTCAATACCCCATGTAACACCATTTCTTCGTTTTCTTAATTTCCTTCAATACCCCATTTTGGCTAAAATCTGACAAGGTGCTCTAAATACAATATTTCCTTCAATGCCCCATTTCTTCTCTTCGTTTTCTTAATTTCCATCGGATCCACGCATCTGTTTATCTATTCTACTAAGGCTCTTTTAATATCAGTGGGTGGGAATTTTAGCGGCTAGGCGGAAACTTTAAGATCTGAAAATGGGGTAAGGACTGTTGAGAAGGATCAGGAAATCGACCTCTAAAACTATTACTAT
Organism: Larix kaempferi; assembly: GCA_027924585.1. NCBI lineage: Eukaryota > Viridiplantae > Streptophyta > Pinopsida > Pinales > Pinaceae > Larix > Larix kaempferi. The sequence continues at coordinate 9,586,340 of BSBM01000922.1, forward strand.
CCTCTGCACCGTCCCATTAGATAAATTGTTTCTTTTCCTATTATTGTGTGACAGATATTGACACTAACAGTTTTGGGTGTCGGTCTGTTTCAATTCGACCTAGTATTGTTTGGTATTCAATGAATATTTCATATATCTTCCCATAAAATGCTAATGACCATCTCAGACTTGCTAGATAGGGATACTTACCTCTTGTCTATTTTAGCAGTGCAGTAACTGTTGAGAGAGGTAATAAATATTATAGACTAATTCTATAGTTTTTATATAAACATGTCTTGATTGTAGCTTAATTTGCAAGCTGTAACGGTAATAATTGAATTTAAAGAAAAAGTAGCAGCATGACTTGAGCTTTTCGTCAGTGCTAACTCAGATCAACATGTCTTGTTTAGGAGATGAACGTTATACGCATGGGACAAATCTCATGCTGAAACAAAAGACAGCTACATGGTTTTTCTATGCATGGGACCATTTTTACTCTCTGAATCACCGATTCACTTCTAGAACCCACATATTACAAAACCGATTTATCCAAGCAAAGGTATGCTCTATGGATGTGTGTGAGGCATTGTCATTTGGTCTTGGCACTTGTAATTTGGTGCTGGTATACATGTAATACAATGGAGGATTTGAATTCTTAAACACACCTTTGGATGTGTATGAGAGGATGGCCAACTAGCTAGAGTTTTGGACGCTCTATAACTCAACTCTATGGTTTCCAATCTCAATCTTTAGAACTGGTTACCTATAAAAACTTAATCACCACTTTTCACCAACTCGCATACTTAATCACCACTTTTCACCAACTCGCATATGTTACACATGCATTTTTATGCATTCTTTTCTATTGGACACCCAGTTGAATAAAGTAAACCAGACCTATAAAAATAAAGAAAAGAAAAGAAGCTCCTTGAAAGAGGGAGGAATTGAAGGAACATGCGTGAATTTTGAACGAGTTGAAAGCTGCTCTCAAACCGAAACAGAAAAAAGGACAATCATCTCAAGGTGGTGAAAGTGAGAATAATTCCATGCATGTTGTCACTTCAACTGATGACTATAAAGTTGATGGTAACCGCCAGGCTGCTCGGCATGTGTAGCATAACTCTCACACCATTCATTTTTATAACAAGTAGTGTCTCTGCACAATTTCATTTGCATATCTAGTATATGTAGTAACTTCAATTATTGTGGTTCATAAATAACTGTTACATAAGTAATATGGCATAGATTAACTAGATCTTTGAAATTGCATTGTATTTTAATTGTTGTAATTAACAGATTTGATAAGTTGTATTACTCTATTTCGTAAGGTTTTAAACACTTGGGTGATAGTGTAGTAGTACTTTGTTTTGTAGGATCGGGATAACAAGCATAGATAAGTAACATCATTTTCTGTAATGTAACTTACTATCACTTTATTTCATCAATATTAATTTTAGACAAATTTTTCTTATCACTTTGAACTATTTATTTATGTTCAAAAGGTATTGTATGTTAGTTTTTTTTTCTTTTTACTCTTCTTCCTTGTAGCTCGTTGTTAGCGCATTATGGCCCTTAAGGTCTCTATTTTTTAAACTTAGCTTTGATACCATGTGCAGGGGTCTTACATGTTCATATTTTATTAATGAATATGTAGACCCTGTTTTGGTTTAACAATTTTTATTTTTTTCCTTAATTTATGTTGGTTTTTTTACTTTAATATTTAGAAGAGGTAACGCAATTTCATTTCTTTATTTTTTATTTCACAATTATATAGAGGAAATTGTCATACAATGTAAACAACAATTTAAATTGCACTTTCAAAGAAATTTTAAGGTAAAACTCAAATTAAAATTTTATCATAACTTAAATAAATCAACAAGAAAAATACATTTTTCTTGTGGTCGATGATTCCAAGACACGGTCATAATAGCTTAAGAATTGTTGCATATTATTATATCTCACTTTTACCTAACTTAGTCTAACCACCCAACCACCAGGAACAACCTCTCCGACTCCCCTATCCAAAAAACTCCTTAGAGTTTTCTAACCCCCATGTCCAAAACTCCCAAAACAAAATAGCACATCTTTCTCTAATCTCTTCCCAAGTTTTTCCATCATAAAATTTCCCTCCCCCAACAACCAAGGTTTCTTCCCTTAAGTCATTACCCCTCCCAACTCTTGAAGTCCTTCCACCAACTCCACTTTGCACACCCTCCAATACTCATTCAATTCCACTATCCAAGTCACGACACACCATTCAAAGGTCATTTATAACAATTTAATGATCATGTATCCTCATCTACCAACTCAAGTCGAGAAGAAATATCCCTCGAATAAATAAGCAATCAAATAGTGAACATAATTTCTCAAGATTTAAATGTCTCACCTATAATTTATTTATTACTCTTAACAAATGTAACAATATTATTGAAATCAACATTAATTGCCTATATTTAATTATAATCCACATGATCAATCAGTCTACATAAGCATCATTAATACATATATATAAACCAACATGCATACTAGTGCATGTGTACGAAGTGGGGGCATGTAGGTAGCATGCACATACCTCATACATATGCTAATAACCTAAACCATGCAATGTATTTATTACTCTATTTGGATGTATATCAAAATCATGTTCAACATAGTAATGAAATCATGGTGTGGGGCATTACATGTACTCATAAAACATGGAATAATCCTACTATTTCAAAGCTTTCAACTATTCCTTTATTTATATAACTATCCTACATAGATGGGCTTCTTGTGGCAATGACGTACTGACCATATGATAGATTATTGCCAATGAATCCCCTACCATTGTTACCTATCATATACCCATTTGCTTCAGAAGAATCATTCACTGCATTAAATCCCAGGCTTCATACTAATTATTAGAGGTGTCTCCTCATTCCCATGCAAAGGATGGTTCCTATTTTCCATCAAAGTCAATAATGATCCCCCCAACCCTAGTCCATGGCTACCACACTTGCTTCGGGAAATTAATAAATAAAATATAGATATCATTACCTTTCCCTAGCACCTTTCCAACTCATGACATATGGATTGATCCAATATATTATTGAGAAATGCATGCAAAGGTAGACTTCCCAATTTGGCCATTAATAGTAAATTGTGATAAATTTGCAAACATATTCATAAAGATATTATTAATAGAATCTTGTTTTAAGTAAATGACATTTAAGAATATATCCTAGAGCAAATCTCTTTTTTTTTTCCTTTTCAACATGGTTATTTATTTTATATCAACAAAACACTCTTTGATCATTTACAAATTTTAGACCTCCTTCCAGCAAGGTGTGAGGACCCCAAAAATTCAAACTTTCTTTGTAAAAATAAAACTCAGTCATAATTATCGTTACTCAAACTAGCTTTCCAAAACCCTACTTGTAGTTTTTTCCTACATAATACTAGCTACATTAGTATTATACGCAAGTATCATGTTGTTGTCAAAAAATATTCTACATAAGGTTCTCTGGTTCATTAGGGTTAATTGGCATTGAGGGAAAGGTTTTCCATAGAAATTGTAAATTTCATTTAGTGATTTGGTTGTAGATTTGGAGATTTGAAAGGTCCTATTGGGGTTTTTGAGTTGTTTTATAGATGGTAATTTGTTACCATTTGAAAGCATGAACATTACATCTTATTTTTTGATCTGTCTATTATCAACATCATATCATCCATAACATTCTTTATGAGTGATTTTTGTAAGAGCATTATGTTGAAGATGTTCCCATAATTTAAATTAAAGTGGACTTGAGAAATTTATTCTCAAACTCTTATGGACAACCATGAGGGGTGTAGAAGTTGTTCTTGAACATGAGGCCTACATTTTTTAGGATCTCCAACTTGACATGACTATAAGCATTTTAATGTTTTTTACTTGATCCATTTGTTCTTTAGAGTGGTAATCTATTGATTTATGCTTAATTATTGGTGATGAGTTAGTTGGAGGATGTCTTTTGTGAAGGGTTGGAAATTAGTACATTCACATTCTTCACAAGGGAAATGATTGATATATATTGGACAAACTCTTTAATCGAGTTGAGTAAAGTATCCACCTTGTCACCCTAAAATTTCATGGGCAATAGATACCCTTTGGCCATGCATGCTATTATGCTTCTAATTTCCCATTTTGTAGTAGTAACAATAACAACAACGACGATGACGACGACGACAACAACAATAACAAGAGCTTCTTAAAAGTGAGTTCTATGGCTATAGGATGGTTTAATATTTGAGGTGGTGAACATGAGGGATTATATAGGTTCTTTAGGAATCGTCTCTCTTTCATTTATGCCCTAAAGTTCAATTTCATTTAATAAATTGTGTATATCCTTTGGGCGACTCTTCATATTATTTTTCTAATTATTCTAATGCGTTTGTATTTAGGCCCAAATTCTTAGCTTTAAAGGCTATGGTTTACTGATGAGTATGATGTATTTTATGTTGCAAGATTTATGTGGTTGTTGATTTAAGGAGGTCTCGGAGAATCCACAGTATCCATGTTTGACGTTTCGAATCCATAACAAGATTCATCCTCGGGACGAATTGTCATAGATCGTTTTTTCATGTCTTATTTATAATATTTCAATCTTCACCTTGGATGGATCAAATGAGATTGTAACATGATCATTGTCAACTAGAGTAAGGCTATTCTTATTACTATCTATTAATACGTTTTTCATCAAAATTAAAAAGTTTCTATAAAAATGATATCATCGAGTTTTTTTTAATCTTTAATTTCATTAAACTTGAAATATTTTGCACTCCAAATTTATTGGAATTCTAGTACTTATGGTTGGATTAAAGTTTTACATAAATTTTTAAAAGAAACATTAAAATTAAGATGTTTAGTTTTTTTTATCAAAATAAGGAATGATTAGATATATAACTACTTAAAAAATACAAATTCATAAAAAAAATCCAAAAAAACATCAAATAAGCAATAAGTACATTGATATATTTCATCCATAAAAATACCTACAAAGTTATATTATAAATTTAAATATATAACAATGAAATGTCTTTTAAAAAAAATATAGAATTTGTTTTACAAAAATATTTTCCATAACCAAAATAAGTTAAAAATTAATTACAATTATAAGATTTATAAGATAATTAAAATATACAAATTCGAAAACTATGCAAAAGTATCAAATATCCAACATCTACATTGCAATATACCAATAAAAAGTTAATATATTTAAGACTTTTGAATTCATTTGAAAACATACTTTTGAATTTATTAGTTAATATATTTAAGACTTTTGAATTCATTTCAAAACATACTTTTGAATTTATTTGAAAACATATGGTTAAAATTTTATTTAAATGTGCATATATAAAATAATTAAAGTCATTTTTTAATTAAAGAATTTAATTATGTAATTAGATGTTATATAAAATAATTAAAATCATTTTTTAATTAAAGAATTCCATTATGTGGTTAGATGTTAGAATAACATTTATTAGTGTTATTTTCTTCACTTTTTCTTATTAAAGTGGATCTATAAAAATTGGAGATTCGAGAAGAAATTGACATTTGTATGAACGATATTATGGTAATTTTGGTAGTTTTCGACATTGCAAAATAAACACTGCTCTTGGATTTTAAATAATTTTTTAGAGCGTATTTGGATTTTAAATAAACATTGCAACAAGAAATGTGTCTCCTTTCCACTGTTACAGAGTTTTGGCATAACATATTTTTCAACCCGACGAGGAAGTTGTAAAAGATATTCTTCAGTGAGGGCTTCTAACAAGTGAGCCGGAATTATGTGATTTAGTTTCAAGTTACTTCAATAGCAATGCAAAGGTCTCTACACTATGTAGCGATATACTTAAGAACATCCAACAGGCGAAGGAGAGCTATCGGATGCAACGGCCCATAATTTGAGCAAACATTCACGAGAGTTACTCATCATTACTTAAACAACTGGATCTAAACTAGAGAAGGGCAATGAAAAAACTAAAATTACTGAGAGGATGCAAGAAAGCTTCTGTAGTTTGGATTATTGTGGCTTCTACTACAATTGCCATATGTGCGGTTGTAATAGTCTCACATGCTTTGCTTTGACTGCCATTGTTGTCAGCCCAGTCATGTTGACCCTCCTTCCAATTGCATAAAAGAATCGAATGCAATCCCTCATTCTCGATGGCTCTGGTGTTCTACCTGTAATCCATTTTAATGTTATTTTTAATTGAAATTATTATTCATAGAAAATTTCATAGTATTGTTGTTTTTAAGGTTATGATAAATTTGTTCTGACATTGTCTATATACGTTCATTGGAAACATATTGAATAGTTGTACTAGTATATTGATGTTAATTTCTTCAAAAATAAAGTATCTTAAAAAAAGATTTCTTTAACAAGTATCAGGCTTCTTTGGAGATAGAATGACAAGAGCTGAGGCCTCTCTAAACATTGATACCTTATTTTCATCACATCACTCTAACATCGCTACCCAACTTGGGAGTATAGGGTTATCCAGATGACCATAAACAACGCACAAGCAAAAAACCATTACATCCATCCCCTTTGCTCCAAGGATTTATTTATAACTTTTAGTTTATTAATGAACAAAGATGGAAGCTAAAGGATATATCCTTTCACTCAATTAAGTAACTAGTAAAGCCCCTTAACTTGTTGATGATGAACACCAATAAGACACACGTTAAGTGCCATGAATAAGTTATATGTTACTTGTTCCCTCATTTTTAGTTAAACTCTACCATGAAGTGCCAGTTATCCATGCATCCCAAACTAAACATTATCCATGCATCAAATTTATTTTTTATATTTTTTTTATAATTGTTTATTTTGAATTTGGGATAGAAGCAATTTGGACATTACACGTGTTTCATTCTCGTGCAATCTAGGAAAAACATAGGTACTAGTCCACTCTAGATTCTAAAATAAAAACACAACTAAAAGTTTCTTTGAGTAATGTAAAAAAATACTCATATATTTGTTCAGTAACAAAAAGTTTTCTTGAATAATAAAAAAAATTAAAAAATTGAAAATTAAACCTATATTATAGGTATCTATCTCTTGTAACAAACTTTCAAATTTGACAATACAATGAGTCTAAAATCAACAATATAATTTTCAAATTGACTTGTAACATCATTATACAAAATTGAATAAGAACCTCATTTTGCCATGCACATTGTAGAACTTCTCTATTAGTATATGGGAGGGACTCCTATTGTTGTGCGGGGACTAGTAGTGGTCATGGTTCCCATCACATCAACCACCCAATGAATGAACATTCCCAACTCAAAACAAAATCATTAAACTTTATATTTATGCATAAATATATATTATATTAAGTCCAAAAAGCATTCAATAGTTTATTAGAACCCCAGTTGACACTGGACAGTCCATTTAATGCCAATTTTACAAACCATCAGGTCCAATTGAGAACAAACTTCGTTCTACCATAAATACAAAATCTAACATCAAAACAGCCTATCATGCTTAATCTATTAAGTACACCCTGGGCATCACATCAGCCCTCATGAACCACAACTAGAGAAGCAACAATCAAACAACATGATGCAGTGTTCCATCACCCATTACCACCTGCACACTGCATGATCCATATTTTAGGGGGCATATGGTCTAAATTCGGATGTATAAGCCATAAAAGCATTAAATGGAGAGGCCACCCTCTCCCATTTATCATAAAAGCATTAAATGGAGAGACCACCCTCTCATTTCCATGGTATTTGGTAGCACATAGTTTTGGCCCATGGTATGACCTCAAGACACATTGTAATGATGCTATATAAAGGCCTATGAAACCTTCTCATACTAACAAGTTACTCATTTGGTTTCTCTCCTATTTTCTATTGTTCATTGTGAGATTAATTAGATCTGAGTGACTTATTGGTAATTAGTTTCAGAGGTGGGGCTCCTCTTTGAGCCTCACCTCCCAATCATTTCATATGTTTTTGTTCATGCTTATTCTCATGCAATATTAGTGTTTTTCATGTGAATTTTATGACAGATTTGCATGCTTAATCTCCTCCTCTCTCGGCATTCAAGCCTTCCGGTTCTCATCTCCCAAGCTACGGATCAGTGGTATCAGAGCGGGTATTTTCTCCATCAAGACAAGATTTTGAAGCATGATGCGGGTTCAACGGAGGTTCCACAACCTCTACAACAACCCATGCTTCTCTACAAACCCTTGGCATATCTACACTCAACACTCTCACATTCAGCAAACTTTGAACAGGTTACATGGACTCCACAAGATGTTTCAAAGGCTCTACCATAGCTCATTGGAAAGATATTTTTGTCATCTCAAATGGGTGTTTCACGTAATTTCATTTCGTTGTCCGGTTTATGAGATATCCTCATTTGAAGCAAAACATATGTAACCAGCGTGGTCGCGCACCTTCAACTTCGGCCTGCATTTTCTCATTGATCAGAAAATATCAAAAGGATTTTCACATATTTCTATAAATATCTCTTCAAGATATGGAATGGGTATTTCACGAAATTTTATTTCGTTTCCTGGTTTGTGAGATATGCTTGTTTGAAGTAGCACATATTTGTACACAATGCGACCAAACGTATAACAAATTTAAACAAGTGCTACAGACTCCACAAAATGTCTCAGAGGCTCTACCATATCTCATTGAAAATCTCTTTCCGTTAACTAAAATGAGTATTTCGCGGTTTTTCATTTGGCTTTCTGGTTTGAGAGATATCATTGATTGAAGCAACATATGTCTGCAAAATAGTGTGTGCACGTCTTTTAAAGATTTAACAAACATTTTCTCAATCTTTGGGACACCCCAGAGCGAGTATGTTATATGGATGGAAAGGTCTCTTTGAGATCTCAAATGGGTCTTCAACAGAATTCAATTTCACCACATGCATCATAAGCTATGAATGGATTTGCAACAAGACATTAACTGCACCAAAGATCATGATTTTCAATTTTTTAAATCTGATTGTAATCATGGTTATGGTTAACCATACAAAACCTATGGTTATGAGTCAACCAAAAAAAACCCACGGTTATGGGGGAAACCAAACAAAACCCACATTTATGTATTGTAATCACGGTTATGGGTCAACCACACAAAATCCATGATTATGGGTTAACCACACAAAACCCATGGTTATGGATCAACCACACAAAACCCACACTTATATATTGTAATCATGGTTATGGGTCAACCACACAAAACCCACGGTTATGGGTTAACCACACAAAAACCTTCTCTTCAGTGGAAACAAGCTTGTCATTGCCACCATGGTTATGGGTCAACCACGTAAAACCCACAATTATGGGTCAACCACACAAAACCCATGGTTCTGAGTCAACCACACAAAAATCTTCTCTTCATTAAAATCAAGCTTTCCATTGCCATCATGGTTATGGGTCACCCTTGCAAAACCCACGGTTATGGTTCAAGCACACAAAACCCTTCTCTTCATTGGTAACTAGCACATTGTAATCACAGGTTTCTTTTTAGCATGAAATGATGGGGACCATCATTTTCTAAGGGGGGAGGAATGATTCGTGTTTTATGGGGCATATGGTCTAAATTCCGATGTATAATCCATAAAATCATTAAATGGAGAGGCCACCCTCTCCCATTTATCATAAAAGCATTAAATGGAGAGGCCACCCTCTCCCATTTATCATAAAAGCATTAAATGGAGAGGCCACTCTCTCATATCCATGGTATTTGGTAGCACATAGTTTTGGTCCATGGTATGGCCTCAAGACACATTGTAATGATGCTATATAAAGGCCTAGCAAGCCTTCTCCTAATAACAAGTTACTCATTTGGTTTTTCTCCTATTTTCTATTGTTCATTGTGAGATTAATTAGATTTGAGTGACTTATTGGTAATTAGTTTCGGAGGTGGGGCTCCTCTTTGAGCCTCACCTCCCAATCACTTCATATATTTTTGTTCATGTTTATTCTCATGCAAGATTAGTGTTTTCCATGTGAATTTTATGACAGATTTGCATGCTTAATCTCCTCCTCTCTCGGCATTCAAGCCTTTCGGTTTTCAGCTCCCAAGATCCGTATCACTGCAAGTCAAAATTAGGGTCAGCATCTGGTCCAGAATTCATCAACAAATCACACATGAAACCTCAATAAATGACACCCACCCATTGAAAAATGATCAAATCATTCATTAAACTCTATGAAATCAAAAGGAGTAGCAAATACAAATGTCCAAAATCAAATCATCCATTAAACTCAACGATCAACAAAACAGAATTCACTGCCCAAAATCAAATCAGTCATTAAACTCAACCAAAGCACATGCATTAGCAAAATAGCCATTAATCGAATTCCCAACTTCCCAAAATCAAATCATCCATTAAACACAACGATTAGCAAAACAAAATTCGCTGCCCAAAATCAAATCAGGCATTAAACTCAACCAAAACACATGGATCAGCAAAACATCCATTAATCGAATTCCTAGCCAAGGATAATTTTAAGGACTCGTACTTATTTAAAACTGTATAAACCTTGACGAATCTTACCAACTCTTAAAATGTCAACTATAAAATATTTGGCGATATTTTTCTAAAATTATTTCAATTTATAAGGATTTTATATAGTTTATATAATAATTTGGCGATTTTTAGAGTGAAAAAAGTCGACCCCATCAAAATTGGGCGAAATGGGGCTTCAAAAAATGCAAATTGGCGAATCGTTTTTTGGAGAAAAAAACATGGAAAAATAGCCCATGGGCTAAATTTTGCCCATAAAATTATCCTTGTTTCCACTTCCCAAAATCAAATCATCCATTAAACACACTAGGAGCATATGGATCATGCAAATACAAATCTACAGCCATTGGATTGGTGCCAAATCAATCCCAGCCTTCCATTCCTAGAATTAACCTTGTAATCCATGTCAATTCCACTAAGCAATCACTTTCAACATAAAAAACTATAAACCAACCTCTTTGCATACAATTGAATCCATTTGCATTCCTTGGATTCAAGCTGTGCATCTATCAACCAAGACTCAACCATTCAAGCAGTGTGTCTATCATCTATCAAACTATTATTCCTGCAAACTGTTCATTTATCAACCAGGACTCAACCATTCATCAACAGGCCATAAGTGTGTGCACACAGTGTTTCAGGTATTGACATTCACTTATTTCATGTATCCATTCAATTAACTATCTAAGTTTTCACGTATCCATTAGCTATCCATTTCACATATCCATTCTATTAACTAGTTTAGTGCATTAACATGTATCCATTAACTATCCATTTCACATATCCATTTTATTAACTAGTTTAGCATATAATACTCACAGGTTGACCATTGCAGAAGGATATATAATACTCACGGGTTAATTGAATGGATATAATACCCTATTAAATGTTAGATATATGGATTGTGCAGATTCTCATAGCCATGCCAAGAGTCAATATTACACCTCGTACAAGGGCTGCAAAGAAGTAGGGTACCCGGGGTGCCAAGCTGCAATGTACATCATCAGATGAGGAAAGGGCCCATGTTTCGAAAGACAACATTACTACAACAAATTCTGAGAATGGTCTTGTGGAAGACATAGATGGTGTGGCTCCATCATCAATGACAGTGCCATCACCACCCACAGTGCTAGCATCGCCCATATTGCCACCATCTTCCACAGTGCAAGGTGTCATTTCAACTAAGAAAATCAGTGCAATTAGAGGACAGATAAAAGAAGACATGCTGGCTGCAATTGATGATGTAGAAATCAAGGGTTTTCAGTCAGAGCAACGACCAAAAAATATGGGATTGCACCCAAGTCAATCCATTAATGGATAAATGGCCTAACCCATACCAAGAGGAGAGGTCCTCTTATAGTCATGACTGAACAGGAGGAGGAGGTGGTGGTGTGGTGTAAGGATATGGCCCAATTGGGACATGGGCTAGAGTTGATACAACTAAAATCCACTATTGCTCAAATCTGTTAGGGGAGGCCAACCCCATTCAAAGATGGGTTTCCAGGTAAGTCATGGTGGGCTGATTTCAAAAAAAGGGATCCAGAGCTAGTGCTACGAACTGCAGAGGACCTGGATAGAGACAGAGCATTGAATCTATGCCCCACAGTTGTGTCCAAGTTCTATGACACTCTCTCTTCTACATATGAGAAACACTCTTATGCTCCAGACCATGTTTGGGACTGCAATGAGATAGGGTTACAAGCAGGAAGGAATTGTAGCATGTGGGTCATTGCAAAGAGAGGGAGCCGGAATGTGCCAAATATTCTGCCCAAGAGCAGGGAGTGGATAACCATTCTATGATGTTTGAATGCAATTGGGATTTTATTTGTTCAAGGGAAAAACTCGACTGCAAAACTATATCCAAAACTGTGAACCTTGGGCGTGCATGCCCGCACATCCCCATGCATGGATGACTCAAGAACTTTTCCTGAATTGGCTTTGTCACTTTGCAGCATCTGTACCAGGCGGTGTCTCCCCTTAAAACATACACCTGTTGGTTTTAGATGGCCATGGTAGCCACATTGTTGTGCAAACCATCGAGGAGGCAAACAGGTTGGGAATTGACTTGTTAACACTTCCTGCTCACACCACTCACAGGTTGCATCCCCTAGATGTGAGTGTGTTTGGGCCTTTCAAGGATTTTTTCAGGTCGGAATGTGCTACATGGATGGCGATGAACCCAGGGGTAGAGGTAAAGAGGTTTGAGTTAGTTGAGCTTGTGAGCAAGGCTTTCAAAAGGGCTCTCACATCCTTGAATATCAAGGTTGGATTTAGGCGAACATGTATCTGGCCATTGAATTATGATGCTCTTATGCATGACACCTGGTGTAGCCGAGCATTTGATGTGGATGGACAAGAAGATGTGGCTAGCGAAGATCTTGAGGATGTCCAAGAGCATTTGGATAGGAAGCAAGAGGCAGATGCTATGGACAACATCATGTCCCTTTCTCAAGGAAACTTCCAAGGAGTTGGTGCTGCTAATGATGATGAACAGGTCAGCGCTACACAATTTGATGACGAAGTAGCGGAATATAACATGGGGCTAGGTGGTCCAGCCGGCACACAAGTGGATTCTGTGGCACATAGAAATGTGGTCGATGGTTGTCGTAGTCCAAGAAGAAACAATGACACATTGACAGTGCCAATCCAAGTATCCCAACCATCATGGATTGCAGAGGCCATGATGAACTTGAACAGACACATTGGCGGTTCCACCAATGATGAAAGCATGAACATGCCTTCGTAACCGACAGTCATACAAGATGATATTTTCCATTTTTATGTTGATGGTGGGTTGATAGAAGAACCTAACATAGACAAACAAGATGCAGCCGAAGAATATACTGCAACAGAAGAACCTCTCATAGCAGAAGAACTGATGTCAGGGAACACACCAAGGCTTGGCCAATTCCTAAAGTTGTCAGTGGAGAGAGTGTCAACGCAAGGAAGGAAAGGAAATACAGACATTCTTCGTTGGGCCGGAGTTCACAACTACTCACTTCAGAAGAGTACATAACCCTCTTGGTTGAATATGAACAAAAGAAACGTGCTTTGAAGGAATTAAAACAAAGGAAGAAAGATCTTGCAAAGGAAAAGAAGGAAGCAAGGATGATTGTAGATGGACATCGGGCACAGGAAAGGATTGCAAGAGAGGCTAATCAATGAGAAAAAGAGCACCATAAACAGTTGGCAAGGCAAGCAAAGGATGCAAGGAAGGTGCAACATATGAACCAAAATTATGCAAGAGAAATGGAGGAAAGGAATGTGATGGCTGATACTACAAGAACAACCAATGAAAGGAACATGATGGAAGGATCATTAGAAGAATTTGCAAACAATGCACGATTATACCAGGATCTTATTAACATTAAGATACCTCGCTATAATCAGGCAGGTTTACACCCCCCCCTCTATTCCTACTAGTACAGGGGCTCATTCTATGTTATCTTATCGAACACCTGCAATTATTCCAGGGGTCTCAGGCACAAGTCAGGCCTATGGCTATTCAATTCTTCCTTGGTTTCAAGGAGTAAATTGGATTCAATGTGTTTCCTTCCACCAACCCCAGCCATCCTAATCAAACATGCTCAGTAAGGTCACCCTACTTGGCTCAAATTGGAAACCCGACAAGAAATGATGGGGAAGGTGACGAACATCGTGAAGAATAGGATATCTGGTGTATAGGCTAACCAAATGCTATTTTGTTTTCAAGGCATTTTCTTTTTTTTTCAGCCTCAATCAAGCATGATGAGGGCTTGATATAACCTAAAACCTAGGTGATAGTTTTCATACAGACTGCAAATCCTAGGCATTGACATCTACTACAAATAGAGGCATTGTATTGACATCTACTACAAATAGAGGCATTGTATTTGTATTTCAGTACTATTAATATAAAGTGCAGTTGTTTTATTATAAATGAGTAGGTTTTATTTTATTTATGTTTGTTTCCATTCTATGAATGTTGACCATTCCTTCGTGCCTACAAAACACAACAACTACAAAATCCATCTATTATTGTTTTTTCCAAACTCCTAGCAACACTCCTTTCACAAGCTCATTCAAGGAATCTTATAAGATAAAAGGAAAACCAAAAAATTTGAACCGATGTCAAAGTTGCAATTAAGTTGATTATTGCATTATTAGAAAATCCATCATATCCCTCTAACTCTATGGATAGCAATAGGTATCCACTTATCTAGCCCTTGTATGTGTTCCTCTTTAGATCTTGGATTGTGTCATCCTCCCTTTTCGTTGAAGGAACTCATCAAGGAAGTGAAGCAAAGGAAGAAGGAGGAGTCTTGAGCTAGCAAAGGAGGACGATTATGTAATCTTCCCAATCCCTTGAAGACTTGTGGATCTACTACTAGAAGGGGTGCTTGACTCCCTTGACTGGCAACCATCAACTAAAGCACTTGGTCTCTCTTTCCCTCTTTCTTTATTCCAATCCATTACTCATTTCTTCTACTATAATGTGAATCTTTCCCCCTCTTTATTATTTATTCTTCTAGCATTTTGTAACAATACTCGATTCAAGTCTTGAGTATTTATCTTATTGGGCATAAGCTACAAGCTTCCCATTATTGTACTTAATCACAAGAGCATATTAAGGAAGCTAACAGCACAATCACCTAAGAAAAGTAACCATAACTGATATTCACTCTAAAAAAACATAAATTGGTATGTATGGTATCTAATTCACTTGCATTGTTAGTTTGTTGCATAGTGTTAGTTTTGATGGCTTAAGTTTACCATTTTAAGTCACAATTTGCTTGTTGCCCTCTTTTATTTTAATTCTATGGATAGCAATATGTATTTGGCCATTTGCAACTTTGATCTTACATGCACAAACCAGACAAACAACACTCTTAAGTACCATATCTAATTTCCACTTAAACTCAAATCCATAAACAAATGAACATGGACAATCTAGCCAAACAACAATCTTAAGTATCTTCTCTAATTTCCACTTAAACTCAAATCCATAAACAAATGAACATGCACAAACTAGCCAAACAACACTAATAAGTACCATCTCAAATTTCCACTTAAACTCAAATCCATAATTAATATTGAAAAAATTCACTCCATTAATTGTATCAAATGCTTAAACTGTGTCAAATGCTTAAATTGTATACCAACAAATTCTTAAACTATGTCAAAGTTTCTGCATCAGTTCACTACATAAGATTGCAAAGCCATCAGGAAAAGAAAGACAAACATTCACACTAAATGAGGGGCCATGCCAAATTTCAGAATTGTCATCAAACACCATGACAATGTATCCACAACATTTTCTTCTTTTGCAGCTTCAAACAAGAATATAAAGATGAATTCAAAGTTCAAACACCTACTGCTACAAATTTTGCAGCAATATGGATATAAACTGCAGTAATCATAACCAAAATCTTATTACAGTATTGCTCCCAATAATACATGCTACAATAATCTAGGCTAGGACATACCAATAATCTACAATAGTCTACGATAAGCATAGCCAGAATGCATAACAATATTTCTGCCAACATTGAAAACAATCAACATTCATCCACATAATAAGCCTCATAACAATATTTCTACCAATGTTGAAAGCAACCAGCATTCATCCACACAATAAGGCATAACAATATTTCTGCCAACACTGAAAGCAACCATCATTCATCAACACAATAAGGCATAACAATATTTCTGCCAACACTAAAAGCAACCATCATTCATCCACACAATATCGCATACCATGCCAAATTCCAAAAACTGTCAACCACCACATTTACAAACTATTGACTACATATGCCTAAAAAATATTCACGAATAGAATCCAAAAGCCAAACCTAAGCTGCAGTAAAAACAGAGAATCTCCTACAAAACCCTCCACTACCAACCCTAAACAAAAAATATTTTAACAACTGTATAATTATCCAAAAACAAACAGGTGGAAGCATCACCAAATTAGCCAAAGTCCCAAATTACAATCACACAGAGCCAAAACCATAATAGTATGCAATAACCACACAGGGTTTGAAATATATTCAAGAGACACCCATATCCATCCACGGTCCGCCAAAACCCTTGTTTCTCCAAACCTTTAGACCAACTGTGTCAAGCATACACATTGCCCTTAGAACCAAAGACAACCAACAGATTTCAACAAGTTGAACTGTTGCATAACTACCCAAAAAATGGTCTGCAGTAACCGGAACCACATTATACAATTGCAGATCATGTTCAACACGCCATTTTGTCGAGGCTACTCCACCATAAAAAACCAGTAACCAGACACGGTCCGAAAAACATAACAAAACTCACCCATAATTGCAGTTGCAGATATCAAGCATAAAGACAAATCGCAGTGGCCGAGAAATCCACCATATTTTTGTGCAAACATACCTTGCAAACCTCCTCGCAACCAGAGAAACCCTAAAAACGAAACAGCTCAAGACAATCCCGTGCCTGAAACAACTAGACAAACCCACTTACGACATGCAATTACAATACAGCCAGACAAACACAAGCAACCATAGAGAAGTCGAGCCAAAGGTTTAACGAAATCATCCATGAGGAAGAGTGGAGTGTTGAAAAACATTGTCAAGATGCTAGTAGGAAACCCTACCAGTTCCAGGATGCAAAGCCGAGGCCCGTCGAACACACAAACCCCCCCGTCGCCAACCTCCTCGACTCCGTAGCCAGCACAAGAGCATGTAGGGACTGAGCCAGTCAGGACTGCCAACAGGGAGAGCAATGCACAGAAGAAATCCCCTGTCGAGCAAAGCCACCAGAAGAACAACGCCAAAAATCGAACCGAAAGACAAGGAAGGCCGCCCAAAACTCCAAGCAAGGAGCACAACATGAGGTTCTGCGGGGTTCCGTCCATCGGGATGCCATGTACCACCGTTCACACACGCCTGCGCGGGCAATGGAACCCCGACAGACCAGTACCAGGGTGGCGGAATGGCCACACACCGGCCCCAAGCAAGAATACACGGGGTAGTGGAGTAGCCCCGGCAAAATGATGAAATGCGTAACCTAAACCCCTCAAAAACCCTAGAAACCAATGCGGCCACTTGCTTGACACGCGGCACTAGCTGTTGAGCGTGTGTCGTACAAAAAAGTGTCATCGCCATGTGTCCTCCGACGTGGCGGAGTGCACTGCAATTTGCGTCCCTCCCCTAACAATGCATCCACTCTTGGACTTTATTCTCCTCTTGGTTTACCGTTTTGTATACTTGTGCATTAGTCTCGCAGTCCATCCACACGTGTTTTTACTCTGCTCTTGGCTTACCATTTTTCTACTAATAACGCATTCATTAAATGCAGACATTACATTTAGTCTATCGAATATTCCAACCACGGAGCCGAATTCCATTGCCGACAATGGTCACTGCGACTCGCGAGCAAAGAGCCAAAATCCATTCGCCACCTAAGTGTGTTGAATTTCGTTTCTGCCGTCGGTAAGTTGCTCGAGATCCGATATTTCTTAAAAAATATGTCCACACGTGGCAATATATCCACACGTGGCAATTGTGGATGCAAATATAATATGTTTCGGTACATATTTAGTGATTCCTGGGATGTGCCATTGAGAGGCAATGCGTGGAAATTGGGTGAATGTGGGCCAATGACACAGACATGGACAACTCCCTTAACGGTTTCCATGAAAAATAGCATGCTCCACAAAATTTCCATGAAAGATATGATGTTGACAAAAACTCCACCTCTCCTTGGAATCTTGGATTGACGTTCTTACTGTTCAACCTAGCCGGCTGATAACGACATCGTCGTGTAAAATTGCTGCGTTGAGAATTATAACGTAACGTATTGTAGAAGAATCATACAAGTATCGACAGATCATATTCTAAGAATATATATATATACACCCCGCAGATGCTTACATATAGAGATAGATCGCCATGCTTCATCTACACTGAGTAAAGTAATTACTGTGTAGTTTTCTCTGCTATATATGTTGGTATACATAGATAGATTGCCAGGCTTCATCTGCACTGCGTAATTTAATTTGTCTTATTTTCTTGCTATTTGGTCTGGTTCGCCTTAATGGCTATTGTTTCAGGTGGAGTTTTGGAGTCCAAGCCCTTCTCTCAGAAAACGGCTCTCTACCGTGGCAGGAATTTTCTTTCCCACAAAGTCGAAGGTGGCTCTTCTCTCAGGATTTCTGTATCGGAATGCAGCTCTTCCAATAATAATAATGGATCAGTTCATTCAGACTATCAGAACTCTGGAGAAAAGCTAACGAGAAGAAGAGAGGATGTGATTTTGCCTTCACACATGGAGGAGAGAAGAGCCACAAGATGGTGGCTTCCCCTCTTTGGTTGGTCTCAGGGTGATCTGGAACTATGGGCAAACGATGATATAAACGAGTCGAAAAAAAAAGGCAAAGCGATGGATACGAGTTCAGATGATAATGACAAAGAAATGGAGGAAGTTCTGCCAAAGCGTTCCAAGTATTCGAGGGGACGTTTGACTCCAGAGAAAGCAAAAGTACTGAGGAAAAACCTTCGGGACACTTCTACGTTTCATGACGCTATGTATCATTCTGCCATTGCTTCTCGTCTTGCCTCACCAGATAACGAAGCTCACGGGTGAATACTTGGAGTAATAAAAGGGCTGTTCAACTTTAACCAGTCTTGGATTTATATGTAGGATTTGGACTTGTAAATAATCTAGTTGTTTTAGTCAGAATCCGCAGCTATATTTGTATACTGAACACTCTGTGATGGGTAAGCAGCAGTATTGTATTCCATCCATAATACAAAGTCTTATATCATTCAAAGTCTTATTTTCAGAAAGAACATGTAGTTGACTTGTAGTTAAAAGCGGAATTCATATTAGGACATCTACTCGCTTTAAATATGTGCTTGTTTGAGGCCTTTTGTTGCAAATAAAGAGGATTTATGGTTATTTTCTTTTCATTTTAATGTATTTGATGTGGGCTCAGTAGGCACTTGAATCTTATAATATTTAGGTTAAGTTTTATCTTAATGTGATGGTGATCTAACTACTCTAGGAAAAGCCACAAAACATTGTTTTATATTATTATAGAAACTTATAATTGATGGTTAATACCATGGTATTTGGAACAATCATTTTGGAAATTTATGTGTTTACTTTTTTTTTTTCTAAGTTCTTTTTACTAATTAACTTACAATAAAATTCTTAACTTTAGTTATGGTTAAGATTAAATAGATTCTAAAGATGAACACAAAATTTTCCAATATATTTCTTAATACTTTAGGGAGAATATCAATGTGGTTACATGCCACTCAATTAAGAGCCTTTTAAAGATTATTTTTAAGTTTTTTCCCATTTGAGATTCTTGTGATCTATGTTTCTCATTTTTTTTCTTCTTTCGATTAAATTGTATATAAATAGCAATTAAATTCACGTTAGTAACCCTTAAAAGAAAACATTAAGTTTTGGGAAAAAATCAACAAATATTAACACTACAATTTTAGTTGTCTGGCCATTAATGTTGCTCTTATGTTTACTAGCAAGTTTCCTAAGGTAAATCATTTTTAATTTTTTTTTTGGAAATGGTGAAATGCAATAGCCTAAGAACACGAAGTGGATCACCAAGTAAGGCCCATATGTTTGCGTCAAATAGGTTAACATTACATTTTTAATAATAAAAACTTACAAAATTTTAAACTTTGTTTATTTATTTGATTTTTATTTTGTACTTAGAATTGGTATAAAAAATACCAATATAGAACATAATACTTTTAGCAATGGAAAACTATAGTATATAGTGCTTGGTCGATCATTAGTATACATTAAATAAATTTTCATAGTTAATAACTAATGAGAGAAATTATCTAAACTAAACTAGCACAATCTCGCGAATTGCTTCCTGATATATTCTCATGTACACTAAATAGATAAAACATGTTTTCTAGGTAACTAAAGGGAATGAAAACTTATTGGATTATAGACTAAAAATAACAAAGTTATTTTCCTCCTTAGGGAGAGATTTAAGAAAAAATAAAAATCAACCACACTCTACATAATCATGACTTTTATAGAACCTATGATTAAGAAGCTATGGTATTCCTCTAACAAAGGGTTTTTTTCCATCATCAACAACATAATAATGCTTTACATGTTGTTTTTAAAGGAAAAAGAGAAGAGAAGAGATCAACATGACTTTCTTGGGAAAAAATTAAAAAATGTTTAAATAGAAAGTCCAAATATATAGTAACTGGAAGCTCCATCTATCTCCTAAACTTACTCCAACTTAGTAACATTACTTATCTCCATAGGTTGTTTATGGGATTTTTAGCTATATGTACATTTTTCTGACATAAATAGAAAAACAAATCCATCGTATAGGAGCTTGATGGAACTCAAAATTAATGTGATTGGTGCAAACAAAATGTATCCATCACTTTAGTAGAGTTATGTTATCTTGTGAAAAGTTAGACTATTTAATTTTATTGGGTTCATAGAGAATATTATCTTGATTATTTTGATGTTTATGAATTTGACTAGTTTGGAGAAAATATTATATTAATTGTATCTCTTACTGTTTGTAAATGATGGGATTATGCCAAGATTATAATTATTTGTTGTACTTTTTCTTCTTATAACTATGGAATATTTTGAATTAATTATGGACTATTTATAGTACAATTATAGTTAAAATTGTTGGAGAATAATAACTCTCTCGACATCATTAATCTCAAACATAGGGACTTAGGTCTTGGTCTTATGATTCCATTGATCCAAATTACACTCAATTTGACCATCTAAGCCACCCTAGAGATTCCTTCCAAAGATCCAAGAGACCAATATGATATGTATAGGTCAACGGTTATTTATAGGCCATAATTGAGCTCGACCAACTTTGGTTTATCAAACATTTAAAAAAGTAAGGAATTACTCAACGTTTGCTTTATAATTTTATTTATGTTCTCAAATTGTTTTAAGACAAGCGTTACTAGATGACCATAGTTGTGATGAGTTAAAAGGTTAGGAAGGTAAGTATTATAACAAATGTTTTGAAATTGTAATCTAATGTGGGTGTATGTAGAACATTCTAAGAGAAAACATTTTCATCTCCTTCCCTCTTAGTGTCGCAAATATGACAAATCCTTCATCCCATTATGCTTTAGGAATTTTCCAATGCCCTATTTAACTATGGAGCTCATGAGAGATACTTGTTTAATAATGTTGATTTTATTATTTGTGATGGTTAAAACATACATAAACTTTTGGTCTTCTAGATTATCATGGATAGACTCATTATAATATCTTAATTTTCTCTCATCGTCTATATCTTTACCACACCAAAACTTCTTGTTAAATTTGGATGTAATGATATTTTTAATATTATCACTATTTTGTAGAGTGGCCTCCTCCTTGACTCCCCAATGATTTAGCCAATACATTGCATCTTTATGACAACATCACTTGATTTGCAGGTAGTTTTGACTAGGATTTGAACCAATCTTAGGAATCCTCTTGTCTCATATGTTGCTTATCTTGTTCTTATACATTAGGTACCTAGTCATCGTCATTTTCTCAATGGGGAATAGACGTGCGTCTACGAGGAGGATAGGATAGCATGTATTGCCTTTAATTTTGAGACTATAAGTTATGTGACTCTTTTATATTCACTCTATCATTTTCCATGATTCTCTAGACGTGTTGTAGCCCCAAACTTCACAAATATATAAGATAATCAAAGTGAAAAAGTCTCAAAGAGGAGTTTCTTCTTATCTGAAATCCAAAGGTGGGTGAATCCATGAAGATGGGTAACACTTTTTGGCTAAAAGTGACTGTGAAAATTCGATTTTTGACTCATTTTCCAAATCGAAACCCTCAAAACTCATACATGCCTTGTGAATTCTGACATGCAACAAAAATACAAATTGTAGGAATTATGTTGTCTTTCCACTTATATGTTTTTTTTAACATATAATATGTCAAAATTGCATTTAATGATAGGTTTGTTCTTGTGAATTTCATGAAAAGTTAGCAAATGACTTGTGTGCACATAAAATAATTTAGTGATAGCTGCATAATTTTTGAAAAAAATATACGAACATAATCTAGAAATAATGCACTAGAGCACCCATATTTTTTGGTAGTTTATTTTGAAAATTTTAATTTTTTATTAATTTTTGAAACTGATCGTTGAAAATGTTAATTGCATTTCATAGACATTTGTGTGCATGTAAATGTTTTTACTGGTTACCAAAAAAATACCCTTTTGAAGAGGACACATTGATGTGGGATTTTTATGTTATTGATTTTTATTTGCACTGATTTGAAGTTGTGGACATGGTTTTGTAAGTGTAAGTTTGGAAAACAAATTAAAAAAATTTATCATATGAACTCAGAGACACGTAAATTATATGTAGATGGATAGATGATTCGTTGACGAATCCATTGGTATGAAGTCTGCCTCCTAAGTAGTAAGGTGCATCATAGGACAGGGTTTAGGCATGGAAAAGAGGCCAATATAATTAAATTTGAAGAAAAATGGCCTAAATCCTATTTGAAAGCCCTTTATCGAGCTTAATAGCTTGACCGAGTCTGCCACCTAAGTAGTAAGGTGCATCATAGGATGGGGTTTAGGCTTGGCAGAGTGGCTAATAAAATTAAATTTGCAAAAAAAGGGCCTAAAGTATGTTTTAAAGCCGTCGATCGAGCTTAATAGCTAGATTGAGTCTGCCACCTAAGTAGTAAGGTGCATCATAGGACAGGGTTTAGGCCTGGAAAAGAGGCCAATAAAATTAAATTTGCAGAAAAGGGCCTAAAGCCTATTTTAAAGCCCTTGATCGAGTTTAATAGCTCGATCAAGGTCTTTAAAACTCTCGATCGAGGTTTTACATGCATTTTTTAAATACCTCAATCGAGTGTTTAAGTGTGGCTAAAATAAAATCTCTTTGAATTAGTATTTTTTTTTACATATAAAGTTTAAACTTTTTCATATAATATGATTGTTTTTATTAATCTTGTTTACAAATTAAATAATAACATTATATAATAATTCATAATGTTTATAAACATAGATATCTCAAAACCTTTTTAATGTAAACACATCAAATACCATGCACAAATTTACCATGGGTTACCAAAACCCAAATACTAATTATCTTAACATGATTGGTAACCCAAATAGTAATTATCTTAACATGGTATGCTAAGCTAATTACTATTTGGGTTTTGGTAACCCATGGTAAATTTTCTCTTGGTATTTGATGTGGTGTGATACCATGGGAAAGTTTACCATGGATTAGAAAAACCATGGGCCATAAATCACATTAGAAATAGTTAGGATTTAAAAGTAATGTATTATTATCATGTTTAAAATGAAATTAAAAATATAACAATCTTTAAAATATAACAATCATAAAAAAGAATTAAATTTTACATGTAAAAATAATGTTAATTCAAATAACTCAATCTAGCTAATAGCTCGATCTAAATAATAGCTTGATTGAGCTAATAGCTTGATCGAGGGTTTAGTTAACCTTCCATTGAGATCCAAAGCTCAATTGAGGGTTATTTAAACCCTCGATCGAACTATTGAAAAGACCTCGATCGAGGGCTTGTTCAAACCCTCGATCAAGCTTTTAAAAGATCGATCGAGTGCTTAAATAACCCTCGATCGAGCTCATGTTTTAGGCAATCCATGACCGTGTCTTGCCAAAAAGTGTTACCCATCTTCATGGGAACACCCAAGTCTATTTATCTACAATTGTTTTCAAGTCCATAATAATATTTCCACCCTCTATTTATTCTTTTCTCAATGACATAATTCCATATAAGCTTGAGATGAAGGTTGATTTAGACATATTTATCTAAATTCATTTACTCAAAGTTATTGTTGTAGTACATGAAATTAGAACAAGACTTTCTCTTTTTGGATTTTATTATCATAACCTTGAGTTTTTTGTGTTAATAATAATGCAGTATTAGAGCAAAAATCCTTGAAAATTTTTAGTTTCTTTTCACAATCATAAGGACTCCTCACCATAAAACAATATCATCAGCATAAAGAAGAAGGATCATGACTATACTAGATTGATCCATGTTAATATGAACTACTTCTTCCAAAAAACCCACTAACTTGTCAATGTATATACAAAAAGGGCATGGGATAGAGGAAAACCTTGCTTGAATCCTACATTACAATTAATTTCTTCAAGCCAACCCTCAATGTTCGTAAATTTGGAAAAAAATATTCTTATAAAATCTCATCACATTCACTCTATAATCAAAAGGAACCTTTTGTTGATATTTTATGTAGATTCAGAAGATATTCTTATGTCGGGCTAGAATATTCCAGAAGAATAATAAATAAAAGAATATTATATTTTTCCTTGAGACAAAAGAACGACCATGAACCTCCCAAAAGTTTCTAGAAAGGAAACCTCCGGAAATTTCTAGACACGAAACACTCCTGGAAAGTTCTAGAAAGGAAACCACCCCCCCAAGGAAATTTCTAGAAAGCCCTGAAAAGCACATAAATAGAAAATGAAAATATAAATAGAGGTGACACCCTCCTCATGTTGGGTTTTCTTCCCCAATAGGGTTTCCCAGGATAAATATGTGTGTATGTTGTGAATGTCTTTCTTTCAGTCATCCTTATGCATGTAGTTATTATGATATGATAAAAAATGAATTAAAGTATAAAGAGTTCTGAATAACATAACTGCTTAAGTAAATTCTCAACATGGTATTAGAGCAGTGCTGAAAGAAGTCATTGCAATAGTTGCAACTGCCGAAAGTTGGAAACTAGGGCTTCCAATTTTTCCTATTATGTCCACAGATCTGACTGAAAAGAAGGTTTGTTCAATTTGACTTGGGAGGGTGCATATTCTCCTTGGATCAAATACTCTATATTCAAAGTTTGAAAAAAAATAGGGTTTCCTCATAAAACCATAGGATGGACGTTAAGCGGTTTTCAGGTTGACATTGGAGCTGATTTTGGCTTATGGAGATCACCTTCGAATAGCACATTAATTGGTAAGTCCAAATTCCATTTTTGAAAACATTCATCTCTGTCACATTTTTAAGCTTGGAAAAAATGACTAATAGCACCAAGCTTGATGAGAATCTTGAAGGGGATGATAACTTCCGAGCATGGAAGTATAGGGTGCTTCTCATTCTAGAAGAGAATGATTTGGAAAGATATGTTGAAGAAGAGGTTGATGAGATAGAGGGAGATAAATCTAAGGAAAGAAACAAAAATATTACTCAAATTACAAATACTACAGCTTCTAGAAGATGGGATACGTTGCAAAAAACTATCCTCACATAAAAGATCAAATCAGAAAAGGAAAGAATAAAAGGTATCATGCTCATGCCATGAAAGATGATGAACCTGTTCAAAAGAAAGAAAAAGAAGATGATTCAAGTGAAGAATATGTGTTAATATCAGCTCTTTTAGGGGCAGTCACTCATGGAAGTGACACATGGCTTGTTGATAGTGGTGCTTCTAAGCACATGACCAGTTACAAGAATTCTCTCACAAATTTGGTCCGGAAGGATTCACCTCATAAGGTGAAGCTTGGTGATGATTACCAGTATCCCATAAAAGGGGTAGGAAAAGCCTCCTATAAGTTGGATTCCAGAAATCCTATGAAGATGAAAGATGTATTGTATGTACTTGTTTTGAAGAAGAATCTCCTCCCCATCTCAACATTAAAGGAATGTTGATATAGAGATGCTTTCGTTGATGGCCAAGTTCTCATGTGGACAAAGGGAAAGACTATTGATGATGCTATCGTAATTGGTGTTAAAGAGGGAGGCCTGTACAAGCTAAAGGGACAATCGAATCAAGCATTGGTACATATCACCATGAGTCCGAGTGAGCTATGGCATAGAATACTTGATCACATACATTACAAAGAATTGTTGATCATAAGAAAGATTATTACAAGTCTACTAGATATTCAGGTGAATCATGAAGGTATATGCAAGGGATGTGCACAAGGGAAGAACATGAATATTTCGTTTCCAAGTAGTGATAGAAAAATTGAAAGGAATCTTGGGCATAGTACATTCAAACTTGTGTGTACTGATGTCATCAACATCACTTAGTGAGTACATGTATTATGTTTCATTTATTGATGATTACTCATGTAAAACTTGGATCTATTTCTTGAAAGAAAAAGGTGAAGTGTTCAACAAGTTCAAGAAATTCAATTCCCTTGTAGAGAATCTCTTTGAAAAGAAGATAAAGACATTAAGTTCATATAATGGAGAAGAGTTCACATCATATGCATTCAAGATATTCTGCATAGAAGTTGGTATTAAGAGGGAGATGTGCACTCCCTACAGTCCTCAATAGAATGGTGTGGCAGAAAGAAAGAATCGGATGATAATGGAAGCAATGAAGGTTATGATTCATGATCAAGATTTACCATTGCACCTATAGGCAGAGGTGGCTAGAACTATTGTATATGTACAAAACATAACTCCTCACCATGTACTTGGGAACAAGACGCCATAAGAGATGTTTACAGGAGAGAAGCTAGAGGTAAGCCACTTGAGGATATTTGGATGTCCTGTATATGTACATATTCCCAAGGATAAGAGAAAAAAGTTGGATCCTTTAGGAAAGAAGGGTATATTTGTTGGATACAGTGAGTCATCAAAGGCATACAGAGTTTATATTCCTGGTTACAACAAGATTGAGACTAGAAAATATGTCACCTTCGATGAGGATGCAAATTTTAGTAGATCGAGATAGACTCATACATATGAGGTCCATGATGAGGAACCTGAAGCTCCTAGAGTCACATATACTAGTATAGAAGTTGATGTTATACCAGTATAGCATATTCCGGAGGATCATGATATGGCAGAACCATAGAGACCTGTACATCCACCTCGAGAAATGATTACATATAAGAGAATTTACCAACTTCGGATCGGAAGATTATTTAGGATGCAGAGAAATATGGTGCTCTAGATGGGTCTTTTAGAGAGAGAAAGAAACCTCAACCATATTCCAGCTATGTGGCATTACTATGTGACATCATTGATGCAGAGCCTTCCAGTTATGAAGAAGCAGCTCGTAGGAAAGTATGGAAGGATGCCATGATCAAGGAATACCAGTCCATTATGAAGAATGATGTTCGGGTTGTGGTTCCGATACTAAAAGGGAATTCAGTGGTGACTTCCAAATGGATCTACAAGCTGAAGCATGGAGCAGATGCCAGTGTCAAGAAGTACAAGGAAAGGTTCGTGGCTTGTGGTTTCTCCCAAAAAGAAGGAATAGATTATGAAGAGACATTTTCTCCCGTGGAAAGATACACTTCGATTAGAGCTTTAATAACTATTATTTCTTGGGTCTAGAGGTATGGAAAAGACATAATGATATTTTCCTTAGACAAGGAAAATATGCTATAGAAATCCTGAAGAGATTCAGGATGATGGATTGTAAACCCATGCAACACCAATGGTAACAAACCTGAATTTATTGAGTGATCCTTCTTTAGAGACAGTGGGTGCCACCATGTATAAACAAATGATTTGTTCGTTGATGTATTTGACAAACACTAAGTCAAATATATGCTTTGCAATGAACACATTGAGTCAGTATATGGTTGAGCCAAGACATGTTCACTTGATTGTAATAAAACTCATGATGAGGTACCTGAAAGGTACAATTGACTATGGAATCAGATATGTTTTGGATAGTGAGATAAGACTGCAAGCCTATACTAATTCATATTAGGCCGGTGGTGTCACAGATTAGAAGATTACATCAGGATGTTGCTTCAGTTTAGGATCAGCTATGATCTCATGGCTCAATGGGAAGTAGACTAGTGCGGCACTCAGTACGACCAAGGAAGAGTATATAGCACATGGGGGGTTCACTTAGTGAACTTGTTACATAGAATGACCATTGACAAGATATTAAAGAATATCCCTAATTTCACTAAATATTGGAAAATTGCTCCAAAAATTGTATTGTTGAACCCCCTTCCCAATATACCTTTCCAATTAAGAAAACCCCTAGTTTCACTAGATATTGTAGGTATCTATTTTTATCAACCCATTTTTAATACCCCTTTATATCATATTATTAAGTTGTAACAAACAAGAGCCCTAACACATCTTAGTATAATAAAACATGATGTTAAATAAAATAATAGTATAATGCTAATAATGATCCCACCGAGATTGTAGGGGCTATTGATCAATTTGTAGCGTTGGATAGTGGAAGACCCAATGAATTAGTAATGGGGAAGGTAAAATGCATAAAAGGCACCCCAATCAAGAGATCAATGTAACAAAGAATGTAAAAGACCGACAGCCCAATAGTCAGTGAAATGCTTAGAAAAGATGAGAATTGCAAATGTTTCACACCACAGCTTTCCAATCTACCAATTTTATATCATGTAAATACAAGTATAGCCATAGAGATCTCATGTTTCCTATAAGCTTAATAATTTAAACCCCATAAAAATGCAAAATTGGAACCCTTTCCTGGATGGACTTCCCTACCTTCCTATCAAAACAAACATCACTGATGTTTGAACCCAAATGAACATAGAAAAATTCCTCTTACTTTCCAATAACACCATATGATTATGTGCATAGCTTGGATTTGGGTCATTCACAAGATGCAATGAATTGTCTCCACTTCCTCTACATTTATTCATGCAATCAAGATAATTAACAACATTTAGCTACATTTTCTTGGAGCACTAGCATAGAGTACTAGCATAAACCATCCTACATCCCAATTGAATATCCCTTGTCCATCAAACTCAATACCTTGTCCCCTAATTTTACCTCTACCTCCCCTCCACCGCATCTACATGAAATGTAATAAAATATACCATAAATATTTGTATTTCCAGATAACATAATTAAGCCGCCTTGGCCCCTTAATACAGAGAAATATATTTTTTCATTTCTGTATCATAGTTTATTCCCCAATATGAATGAATGTGATAGGATATTGCCTACCAACTGACCCCCCTGTGATATATAGCATCATGTTAAGCTAGTAGCAAAGTTTTTTGGCTTCTGAATTTTTTGTAGGACTGTTTGATCTCGAGTTGGAGGTGACTTGTATTTTCTGTGACAACTAGAGTTGTGTAAATTGTTCTGAGAACCATGTGTTTCATGACAAGTCCAATCATATCGATAGCAAGTACCATTATATTCGATACATGGTGCATAAGGGAGTTGTAAGGATCTAGTATATTGTGACAGACGAGCAGACAGTCAATGTGTTGACCAATCCTCTATCAAAGATAAAGTTTGAGTATTTCAGGGACAAGCTTGGCGTGGTGCAGAACGACTTCCCTCCCTGAGAGGAAGTGTTGAGTTACAGATGCGATTCTAGGGGTAGTAGCATATAGAGTGTGGAAACAGAAGGTATTCATTCACGGGCACATTACCGACTGAGGAACAAGTCAGCCTGACATCGCACAGGGTCATACCCAATCTACAAGGATGGAAGACCAGGTCATGTGGACTGGTGGATGCCCAGCTTTCAGGATGGAGGGCCAACATGTGTGGATAGGAGGATTCCTAGCCTTGGGATAGATGGTTGGTGTGTGTGTATTGGATCTCCTAGCCCTTGTGGTTATATTCCCAATCACTGTGGGCTGGATGCCTGATGGTTCCAACCAGAAGGGCTAGCATTCAGGCTAGTTTCCCAGTTCTATGTGAGCTAGATAGTTACCTATATTTTTTGTGAGTTAGATGCTTATTTCTATATGAGCTATATGAAGTCTTGTAATGAAATAAGGTCCAAAAGGACTTTGATACCCATAAGGTCTGAAAGGACGATGAGTTTGTACCCACTAGTCAGATGCTATGTATGATGTTGAGGCCCCAAATGCATGATGTGGTTGATAGCTTGCTCGTACATAAATTATGGTAATAAATAGATTCGTAGAAGATCAACAAGTAAATGGTCAAGTACAAGTCAGCGGAAGCAGTATTGAAGATCATGTTAGAAGAATACCTTCCTTTCTAAGAGGGAGTGTTGATATTTTATGTAGCTTCAGAAGATATTCTTATGTCGGCCCAGAAGATTCCAGAAGAATAATAAATAAAATAATGATTATATTGTTCCTCTTGAAAAAAGAATGGTCATGAACCTCCCAAAAAGTTCTAGAAAGGAAACCTTCGGAAAGTTCTAGAAAGGAAACACTCCCAGAAATTTCTAGAAAGGAACTCCCCCCCCCCCCCCCCCCGAAAAGTTCTAGAAATCCTTGGAAAGCATGGAAATAGAAAATGAAAGTATAAAGAGGTGACACCCTCCTCATTTGTACATCAAGCAAGTTCGCATCAAGTCAGTGAGACAAGTGCGCAAGAGAGAGAAGCAACAATTGGAGGAATACTAATATGTCGGGTTTTATCTTATCTTTGTATATGGGGTATATTTCTATGAGAGAGATTTAGTTCTTCATTGTATTGTCATTGTACTTGGTTGATGAATCTATACTAAAGAATTTTTGTTGGGTTTTCTTCCCCAAGATGGTTTATCAAGATAAATCTTTGTGTATGCTTTGAATTTATTTCTTTCAATGATCCTTATGCATGCAGTTATTGTGATATGATATAAATGGAATTAAAGTCTAAAGAATTCTGAATAACATAACTTCTTAAGTAAAATCTCAACACCTTTATCTCTTCTAATATATTCCAAAGGTTAGTGTTGGGAACTATGTTAAATTATTTTCTAAAGTTAATGAAGAAACACAAAAGATCCTTTTTATTATTGCAACACACTTATTGTTCGTTTCTAGAGCCTGATTATCTTCCCAATTCAGAGGCCTTGTTTCAGTCGTGTATGTATCCCAGTTCCTAATGGGGGAGTGTGGGCCAGGCTTGTCCCCCCACTAATGTTGTCGGGGATTCTTTTGGATCCCCCCCTAGTGGGGGTTCAAGGATAGTGCTCCCGAAGAGGAATCTTTAGAAAAAATGCCTTGTAAAATATTGTGATTCCCCAGTCAATCTCAATCATTCATCATTAGGTCACAAATTTTACGATAGAGGTTATGTTGGTGCTTTTTCCCCTAGAAGGAAACCCTCTTTTTATGAGGGAATTGTATTATGGCAGAGAGAGTGTGAAAGGGACTAAGAGAGAGTGAAGAGGAGGTTGCAGTGGATAGTCTTTTGGATGCCCCCCTTGGTGGGGTTGGAGGGCAGTGGTCCCGAAGAGAAAATTTTAGACAAAATGCCTTGTAAAATATTGTGATTCCCCAGTTAGTCTCAACCATTCATCATTAGGTCACAAATTGGACGATAGAGGTTATGTTGGTGCTTTTTCCCCTAGAAGGAAACCCTCTTTTTATGAGGGATTGTATTACGGACGAGAGAGTGTGAAAGGGACAGAGAGAGAGTGAAGAGGAGGTTGCAATGGATGTGGTGCAGGTTTTATCCCTTCTTTTTCTTGGACAGAATAAAGGAAGAGTTGGTTGTTTCTTCATGGATGTGGCCCATATAGGATGAACCACACATATTGGTGTTCCTCCTGTATTGTGATCTTTTTTGTTTTATTTTGACATTCATTTTTATTTTTATTGCTCTGTGATCCCATTCCTAACACTTATGCAATGGTCCTAAGTGTAATAAGGTGGTCCACATTTGAATGATTGCTCTTAAATATGGCATGATGTTTAACTCATTTTTCATGACTTTCTATCCATGTTGTAATCTTATTTTCCAAAATAATTCCATATAAATTTTCTAAAAGAGGGATAATCATAATTGTCCTATAATAAGAGGGACTGCTTTTATATCTATTTTTAAAAATATGAACAAGGAAGCTTTGAGTCCAATGTTTAAGGAAAGCCTACTTTACTAAATTGAAGAGCTTGTGGATGTAGGGGATGATGATATGGCCACCAATTTTTAAGTTTTTTTCTTGTATCCTTCAATGTCCTTATATTTCCCTTTTATGAATTGCTTAACCTTAAACTCGCTTCTAAAACAATAAACTTCTTCCTCTATAGAAAGAGTTTGAATATTGTCTATGACATCGAAGGATTTATAAATATTCTTAGGGTGGGAATTCTAATCCCTCCAAAAATTCATATTGTGTTTCAAATTTGATGACTTAGAATATGTCCTAAAAATTTTAAAATCTAATTTAGAGAGGTGCAAAAGCTTTGTTTTATTTTTATTTATATAATATATTTTTTTCATTTATATATATAATATACTTACTTACTTTAAGATTGAAGACTCTTATTATTATCCCTAAATTATTATAAGCTCAATATAAACTAAAAATTACAATATCGAGAACAAAACAAAACAATCATTAATTTTCAAAATAATTTAACAATATTTAAAAATAATAAAAATAAAAATGAGAGGTTATGAAATACTATCCTATAATATAAAGTAACAGTTTTTAAAAACAAAACTAAAGGGGTTGGATCCATTGGCAAAGCACGGGAATTTTTTCACCAGTGGGAAAGGTTCAATTCCAATAAGGGCCGAACCTGGAGCCATGGGGCACCTTGAGGTAGTGGTCGAATGTGTGGTTCCACCTAGAGAGATTGTATTAAATGATCTTGTGACTCGTGGACACATAAGTAGATCAAAGCTCACCCCCATGTCCTCCTAACATAGAAGTCAATTCTTGATGTTAAGGTGTGGGTTTTGTCAGCAAGGCGACCCGAGTTTGATTCCCCTTAGGGGTGAGCTAGTTGGGAGGAGACACCAAAAAATCTAGCCATCATAAGGGTTGGTGTGGCCCAGGCCGAGTGCCCGAGTGACTTTGACGGCTTAGATGCCCCTGGATTGCGGTTCTTACCAATGGTTCATTGCTACCGACCTTGAGTGAGAGGCAATCAAACAAGCAAAAAAAAAACTTAAAAAAAAACATATAATGTTATTGCATCGAGTGAAACGAGGTGCTCTACAGCTTAGTGTGGGGGAGATGTTGTATCGTGTGTGATGTAACAAAATATTTAAAAAATAATTAAAAAAATTCATTTCAACTCATAAAATAAATTATGGAAAGTATTTAAAAAAAAAATCCATGTTGGTTTATAAAATAAAATATTATGAAAAATAATTGAAAAATAGATGTTCATTTATAAACCCGGATCAATCAATCAAGAGAGATCAAATTTCTTGAGTTTAAATTTAAAAAAGAAATACACCTCAAGAAATTGGATCCCTTTCGATGCTTGATAGATATAAATTTAAGATGAATCTATGCTCATGATATTATGTACAAAGACCAAATATATTATGGAAAGGAAAATATGTTATGGAAAGGAAAATGCACGGAAATGGTATTCTTAAAGCGTGAATGTGGGCCAATGACAACGCCCTTTACGGTTTCCATAAAAGATAACACCAAATTTCCATGAAAGATACCACGTTTAGAAAGTGCGGTGAATTGTTATAATCACACCGACATGGACAACATCCTTTACGGCTAATGCATGGAATTTTTT
The DNA here is from genome assembly GCA_027924585.1 of Larix kaempferi. Classification (NCBI taxonomy): domain Eukaryota; kingdom Viridiplantae; phylum Streptophyta; class Pinopsida; order Pinales; family Pinaceae; genus Larix; species Larix kaempferi. The sequence continues at coordinate 9,620,262 of BSBM01000922.1, forward strand.
TTACGGTGAATGGCTAACGCACGGAAATATTTTGACATGAAAGTGAAGTTAATAAGTAGAGGTATTTATTATGTAATGTTTTTCTCATTCGAATGAAAAAATTGTTTAAAGTGACATTCATAAAGTGTGATGTGAATGTGGACGGTGATACATAGGGTGATAACTCCCTTTACGGTTGGTAAGAAAATATAATGTCTGAAAATAATTCTGTGAAAGATATTGTCTTCAAAATTTAAAAAATAATAATAATAAGTAAATATATATTTTTTAGACTTATTAAAGTTTAAATCATTTTTAAATTTTAATGACAAAAGTTTATTCAAAAACTTTAACTCGTTTTTAAATGAATATAAATTTTAAACATTAAATTAAAATTAAAAAAACTCTTTAAAAGTTATAAAATTTTGAATTTCTCTCTCTATCAAGCTAATCCTTTTTCAAGCAGAAAAAAAAGTAACTTGGTATTCATTTAGAATCAAAGTTACATCATACTGACGGAAACAATTTAGAAGATACCCTGTCAAAGGTACTGACTATCAAAAGAAGAAAAACGTCCAGCCTAACCAACTTACAAACTGAAAAGGTACGTCCCAATATTCCAGCCATGTTACTATCCCCCAAAACAACATAAAACACTTACAAGAACTAGATGCCATCCAAAACCAAAAGCAAAAGACCAAGACATGCAAACTAGAAGAGGGAGAAGAAACCTTTCTCCATACAGATGTCATCGACAGTTTCTTAAAAAAAAGTATGTCGTCAAATAACCCCACTGCTTCCTTTGATAAACGATCCGCCTCCCTATTGAATTGTTTGTAGATATGACAAAAGGATAAAGATGAGAAAGAATTCTTTAACTCGAGAATTATGCATTTCCACACATCCAAATGAAGAGCAGAGAGACGTAGTAAACCATTTTCCCATCCAATAATAAGCTTTGAGTCTCCAACAACTTGCAGATTCTGTATCCCTCTCTTTCTAGTGAACCACATGAGTCCCTAACAAGCAAAAATTTCTTCTTTATTATTGGAACCGAACCTGTTGACATCCTAAGTTTGCAGATATGGCCCGGTTTGATATGTAAAAGGATGCCAACCCCTCCCAAACCATTCTTATTTGCTCAGTCGAAAAAGCCAACTGATATAGACCAATTCAAAGAAGGAATTTTGATTAACCTCTTTTTTGGTCGGGCAAAAAGACTACAAAACTAAAAAAAATGGCTTAAAGCACGTGCACAAACTTGAGAAGGAGAATAAATTCGGTCTTAAAAAATATGTCTGTTTCTGCTCTTCCGGATTTCCCAAGCAATAAAAAGAGGAAGTTCCTTAAACCTCCAATTACATTTCACCAAAGTCTGAAGACAATCCAGCAGAGTGTTTGAGCACCACTTAAAGTTTGTGTTCATGGCAGCAGCAACACAGGCCCAAACTTGAGTTGTAAAAGTGCATTTAATGAGCACGTGACATACCGTTTTGTTAGCACCTCTGCAAAGGGAATAGACCCACGACCCATTTAACCCCCTTCTTAGTAAGTTATCCCAAGTAAGCACTCGGTTTTTCAAAGAGAGCCATGGAAAACAAATGATCTTGATAGGCACCTTCCATCTCCAGAAACAAGAAAAGAAAGCAATCGTGCATACACATTTATCACGAAGAATGCAATCATAAGTCGATCTAGCCGTAATGACCCCATCTGAGCCCAACCAATCCCATACCAAACGATCCGGTCTGTTGGTGAGAACAATCACAACCGACATTAAATTTAAGGTGTAATTATCCAATTCAGCACCTACCGAAGCTTACAGACCAAGATCATAAGCGTTGAGCCAACCTACAAATAGACTACCATCAGATGGCACCTTCTTAACTTGGGACAAGACAATTTTTGTTTATCATGAAGGCTCAAAACAAGATTCCGCGAAAGAGAGTAGCCTTCTCCCATTCCAAGAATAGGGTCCACTCTAATGTAGATCTGCACTCCCCATCCAAGATCCCATCACAACCTTTTTTTATAGTATACAAGCTCCCATAGAGCCCCCTCCATATAACAGAAGAATTCCGTTGAAGATAAGGTCTCCTTATCCAATCTGCAATAATAGCCGAATGAAGATACTTCCTTCTTAAAACTTGTGACCAAAGAGACGTTCCAAATAAACCTCGCCATAAAGATTTAGCTCGGAGAGCATCGGTGAACCAGAAAATATGCTTAATCCCCCAAGCTCCTAACTTTTTAGGTAGCGCAATTATGTGCCAAGACGAGAGATGAAATTTTGGGTCATTTAAATTCCCTAACCATAAGAAGTGGAAAATTGTTTTCCTCATCAAATCCAGGATAGAAGTAGGAACCATGGCAAAGGACGACTAGTAGACCGCTATACCTTGCAATACCGATTTGATGAGTACTAGCCGACCTCCAATTGAAAGATAACGATAAGCTTAGTTATTAATTTTCCTTTCAACCCTTCTTACTAACCACAACCAATCCGATTTCAAATAGCAATTTGGTTTTAAAAAAAAACAAGGTATTTAAACCCCCCATCCATCTTTTGCATCTGATAGGTTAGAAGATCATAAATTTGGTCACACATTTGGTGTTCAACAGAAGGGTCAATAATATTATAGAGAAAAAATAATTTATTAGAACTCACCGCCATACCAGATGCACTACGGAAAATATTGATCAACATCAAATATTGCCTCCATTCTTGGGCAATGCCTCTACCAAATAGTAAAATATCATCAACAAACATAAGATGCGTAATCTGAATCAATGAAGTTACTCTAACACCCTGAATATTGCCTTCCCTTTTTTCCAAATGAATCAACAAACTTAGGTCTTCAATAACTAATAAAAATAGAAGGGGGGACAAGGGGTAGCCTTGTCTGAGTCCCCTGAATCCTTTCAAAATAGGAGAAGGATGGCCATTTATGAGAATGGACAAATTTGCACTGGTTACATAAGCCATCACCCAATTTGTAATGTCTAGAGAAAGACCAATTTGCAATAGAATGAGCCTGAGAAAAGACGAGTCAACTTCGTCATAAGCCTTAATTAAGTCCATTTTTAATATGAAGGCTCGAATTTTCTTCAATTTGATACTGTGAAGACATTCTTGAGCGACACCGATAACATCTAGGATCATTCTGTTGGAAAGGAAACTGAATTGTTCTTGAGATAATCCATTCTCCAAATAATATTTCAATCTGTTGGCAATAACTTTAGCAATCAACTTATAGGCCAGATTACATAGGGATATCGGCCTATAATCATCGAAATAAATAGGCTTGTCTTTCTTTGAAATTAGAGCAATATAGGTCGCATTCAAATCTTTAGGAATAAAACCCCGACATCTGGACTCCTCCGCTATCTTAACTAGGTCACCACCCATCAAAGAAAAGAAGTGAAGGAAAAATTTAGTAGGCCAGCCATCAGGCCCCAGGCTCTTAGCCTTAGCAAAAATATCAAGAACCGATTTGATTTCCTCTTCAGTAACAGGCCTACCGATGTGTGCTAAGTCTTCCTCTGAGAACATCCTGGGGAAAATTTTAATCACCTGCAAATTGATAGCAATGCTTAGAGAACTGTCCCTAGCATAAAATTTTTTGAATAAAGAGACAACATTAGTATTAATAGAGTCATAATCCGATAGAGTGTTTCCATTCTGATCCTCTAGGTCCCAAATGGAATTGGAAATCCTTCGCTGATTGATGAAATTTTGAAACATTTCATGTTTTTATCCACACAGTACGGCTTTTTAACTGCCAGGTCTCTTCAACCTGCAGCATGATTTTCTTCTTGGAAGCCAACAACTCAGAGAATATGTTCCTTCTCTCTTCAGAGAACATATCATCATCCACCAGATTAGACAAATCATTTAGCTCCCTCTCAATGAGGATGAGGGCCGCCTCATTCTCCTTTTTTTTGTCTTTTTCCCACTTGAGTACATCAAACTTTAACTTATTCATCTTCTACAGAAAATATTGGGTGGTAGAGGGGAAATATCTATAAGATTATTCCTTCCACTTTCCCTCTACCAAAATACATAATTCCTCCTCCTGCAACCAAGTATGATTAAATTTATAAGGATAGAGCAAATCCCTTTTTTCAAAGTCCAGCTGAAGAAACACAGGTTGGTGATCTGAAACTTTCCTGACATAAACCTTCGGACAAGTATAATCTATCCCGTCTCTTTTCCAACCTCGCCTTCCCATATCTATCATTGAACCAAGTCAGAACCAAAACACACTGCACTATATCAATCAAATGAGTGTCAGCAAAAAAACATCTGAAAGTAACTAGAAAGTGGGTATGAAGGAATCCCGGAACCCCAAACTTCATTGGGAGAAAGTGTAAAATTTAAATCACCTGCAAGGATTAAATTAGGATCACCTAGAAGACCAGAATGTACCACATTATCCCATAACAGTTCACGACGATTATAAGGGCCGCAAACATTAAGGATTTTAACAATTCTCCGCAAACCTAAAAAAATTCCTTCAAGTAAAATAACCACAACCATAAAATAAGACTTGAAGGAAGCTTTAGTCGGATTCCAAGCTACCAATAATCCCCCAATAGCCCATCTGCATTCAGACCACAAGCGTTCCATGCAGGAAAAATTTTAAGGAAGTTTTCACAGGAATCAAAACTAGAAATCATAATTTCTTGAACCGGGATAACATCAGGCTTAACCGACATAACTAACCTCTTCAACACAATTTTTTTAAGGGGACTATAGAAACCCCTAATATTAAAGGACAAAATAATCATCTATGGAACTCCTGAAGGGGCAAAAAAGATCTAAGGACCCCAGGTGAATAATCGGTAGTAAGATAAGCAAAAAGATGAGTAATATCTGCAAGTTTAGGATTAACACACTTGTCAGCCAAAGGATAGGCCTGTTCCAACTTTTTCCCCTTCTTCTTTCTTAACGTCACATTTTGGGATCTAATGGAGGAAATAGGAAGGGTGGAATCGTCTACCGGATAATTAGAAAAGGTAGGGATAAGTAGTTTGGGCTCAAAAACCCCTACCTGCGAGAGGCCCTGAGAGGAAGGGGAGACAAAAGAAGGAGTAAGAAGGGAAGCCTCAGAATATGGTGCAGTCTTATCTACAAAATCCCCTTGACCATTTTGGCCAAGGGGGGAGAGGGTATTAGCCCTAACTGCCGAACTTACACCCCCACCATCTGATACCCCCAAAAACTCATCATACAAAAACCTTCGATCTAACCCTATCCAGGACCAAAACCCCCAAATCAATAAGAGTCAAGACCTCTAGAGCAATAGATGTTGGAAAATAATCAGCGGGAGTTGGAAACAAAACAGGTTGGGTACCAACATCAGGAAAAAGAAAGCTCTTCAACTCAAATTGAGACAAAAAATTTGAAATAACAGAGATAGAATCCTTTAACTTACCCAAAGCCTCCAAAGCAGAAGGTCTGTCAAGAGGAATAATTTGATGCAATTGAGTATTTGAAGTTTTGGAGTCTCCCAACGAGGAGGATGCATCTGAGAGATCTTCAAAAAATAAATCTCTTTTCGGAAAACAAGCCCTGGAAAGTCCCATCTAATGATAGGAAAAACACCTAAAAGGAACCTTCCAATAGTCTACACGCTGAATGAGAGAACCGCCATTCTAGACAACTTTGATTTCAGTCGGTAACCCTTCCATTATATCCATTTCCACAAGCACTCTAGGTAATCTCTTATCACCCACCACCAGGGTCGCTTCTTCCACTAAAATGAACTTGCTGATGGAATTTTCAATAGACATATAAACCCCCTGAAAGACCAACATTGCATTGGAAACCCAGGTAATAAAACCCATAGGTGTTTTTTAGAAATCTTCTCTTTCCAAGGGTTAAAACCCACATTGCATCTGTAGAACACCAGCGAGCCTTCTCCAACAACCCAGTAATGGTCCAGTACTTTTTTCAAACTATCCTCGGTTAGGAATGAAAAAAAACCACCCATTTACTAAACATAAAGCTTTGGCGTATAGTTGATGAGCAGTTTCCAATAAGTCGACATCCAGCGAATTATATCTGTCCTAGACATTTTAACATAATCAAAACACCCCAATAGAGTTCTCTTGGTAAGCACCAAAACCATATCAAAAGTAACATCCCTTCCAAGAGTGCACAAAGTCCTCCCCTGACATGCCTTCACCAACTTTGTCTTGCATCTTCTTCTAGCCGCTTCGCCAGAACAAAAACCCTTATCGCCAGCATCCCCAAAATCAGTCTTTAACTCCCAAATAGACCGCACTGACGGTTCCCACTGTGCAGGAAAAGAAGCCCCTTTAACATCGACAGTTGAGGGAGTCTTGAAGTAGGATATCTCCAACACGACATTAGGGTTCGATCGTACAGGATACAGTAAAAGTTTGGAGCTAACCCCCACCTGTCCCTCTAAAGGGCCTCCACCAGAAAGATCCATACTACCAAAACCCGAAAACCAAAAAACAAACCGAAAACCCGAAAAACCAAAAACAAACCGAATCACCGAAAACCCGAAAAACCAAAAACAAACCGAAAGAGACAAAAGAAAGGGCAAAGAAGACATGGAGCAACAGAGAAAATTTACTACAGTAAAAAACTGTAAAACGTTCCCACTTTTTTCTCTTGGTTGGCACTAAGTCGACCAAGAAAATCAACTGGACTCCAAGTTACTGCAGGTAAAATTTCTAACCCTAACCAGAAAATTCCAAAAAACTAACCAAAAAACTGGACCAACCATCTGGTTCCTCCATCTCCTCATAACTCATCATTCTCAGCTACATGTTCCACTTTACTCATTCTTTTCTCCCTTTTTTTGAACATCCCCACATATCAAGCTAATCCTTGACATAAAAATGAAGTACTACTTTAATAATTCTCATCCTTACATTAACCAACCTTATCTTCGACACGCTTTTGCATCTTGGACTCGCGCTCTCATATTTTATTGTTCAACAAAACCATGTGGGAACGAATCACGGTGCAATATTCATGGATTGACAATTATAAATGTATCGTCAGATAGAATCATATAAGCATCATCAGATATTCTATATTCTATATATATACACGCTCTGCAAATGCTCTTTTAATATATAAAGTAAGATTTCCATTGCTTCATATATAGTGAGTAATTTAATTTCTCTCTAGTTTTCTCTGCTATATGACTTGGTTTACATAGATAGACTACCAAGTTTCATCTACACTGTGTAATTTAATTTCTATATTCTTTTCCTGCTATTTGGTCTGGTTTGCCTTAATGGCTATTATTTCAGGTGTATTTTGGAGTGCAAGCCCTTATCTGAGAAAACGGCTCTGTATCGTGGCCGGAATTTTCTTTCAGACAAAGTTGAAGGTGGCTCCTCTCTTGGGATTTTTGTATCGGAATGTAGGTCCTCCAATATTAATAATGGACTAGTTCATTTAGACCATGAGAATGATGGCGAAAAACTAACGACAAGAAGAGAGGATGTTATTTTTCCTTCACATATGGACGAGAGAAGAGCCACAACATGGTGGCTTCCCCTCTTTGGTTGTTCTCAAGGTGATCTAGAGTGATGGGCGGACGATGATATAAATGAGTGGAAAAAAAAAGGTAAAGCCATGGACAAGAGTTCATATTCTGATGAAAAATAAATGGAGGATGTTCCAGTCAAGCGTTCCAGCAATTGTTTGAGAGGAAGTTTGACTCGAGAGAAGGAAAAACTACTGAGGAAAACCCTTTGGGACACTTCTACGTTTTGTAATGTTATGTATCATTCTGCTATTGCTTCTCGTATTGCCTCACCAGATAACGAAGCTCACAGGTGAATACTCGGGGAAATAGAAGGGCTTTTCAATTTTTAAGCAAACTTACATTTATATGTAGGATTTCTTGTAAACAATCTTGTTTCTGTCACAATCAGCAGTTGTATTTGTCCACTTCCCACTCTATATTATGGTTGTAACCAGGAGTATTGTCTATAATGTGATATTGTCTATAGTGACTCAAATAAAAAAGGAGTGATTTTGGGTCGGTCCAGATTTGCATCACCTCATGCTTTCCTAAGTGTATTTTTAATTAGTTGTGTATCATATCCAAAAAAGTGCAATTAATTAAGAAGACAATTGAGAAAATAAGTGATTTTGGGTTGGTCCATATTTGCATCACCTCATGCTTTCCTAAGTGTCTTTTTAATTAGTTGTGTATCATATCCAAAATAATGCAATTCATTAAGAAGATAATTGAGAAAATAAAATTTTAAAAACAGTCAAAACATTAATTTAAAAGCATATGACACTAATTAAAAAGACAAGAAAAGAAGCCGACAAATATTTTTGGCAAGTTCTTTGACACAAAATTAGATTTTATTCAATATTAATTAAATGATCATTTATATTAAATAAAAATATTAAAACATAAATAAACAAAATATTAATCTTTATCTATCTTAAAATGTTGGAAGAAATCAAATATGTAGAAGTCTAAACTTTTTTTCAATATTTTGCACTACAATCAAAAGAGTGTAAACCTTTCATCAAATATTTTAATTTTGATGAATGAATCGTGTATGCGTGTGTTTCTTTTTTTCTAAGGAAACCTCATGGAGAAACCTAAGTGATGCTTTCTCACATTTTTGGATGTCATCCCTAGTAAACTCCCCATAAACTAGTACACCTAACCCAAGGGGATTCAAAGTGGGCACTAACTAAATGCCCAATAAGATTAGCATACCCCAATTGAACCTCTCTCTCTCTCTCTCTCTCTCTCTCTCTCTCTCTCTCTGTATATATATATATGGGCTGGTGCAAGCTAATGCTGACCACTCATGACACGTTAGTCGCAATGGACTCCTCGAAAAACATAAATTTAAACGTCAAAAATCAATATTAGAGCTAACTACACAACTTTTTGGAATATGGCGCAAGAATATGAAACGTAGACAATTGGATTACATTCCGAAATATATAAATATTATTTATGGAAATTAACTATAACTCCCAAAGAATGGGGTTCTCCTAAGGTTGGTATGTTAATTTTTTAAGAAAACATAATGAATATGTTTGCGTTAGTCCCCTGGTTTGGTATGCAAATGGTAGAATTTTGTGAAAAAAATTATATACATTTGTAGATAAAAGGCCGTTCTAGTGTAGTGCTATTTTTCCATATTTATTTATGTTAATTTTAATTTTTTTAATTAAGGAAGTCAGCCAAGCCCTAAAATGACTAGGTCGATCATTAGTCCCTGACATCATGGTCTTAACATAATCAATGAACTTTCTTTTCTTTTTTAGGATGTAGGTCTTTGTGTGTACTTGTGCGGGTTATTTTCCGTTTTCAAAATAGGTGAGCCAATCAAAAGTTATAGACGAAAGAAATAACCTACTTTTTGTGTAAGATTGACATTAGTGCAATTAAAATTAATTAAAAAATACAAACAAATAATAGATTTAATAAAAAATTACATATTCGGAATTTGCACACATAGTTCTATACGTTTGTGCAATTTCATTAGTAGTGGACTTGTGTAGCATATGCAGAATCATGCTCGAAACAAAAGAAGTTATTGAATAAGATGTATTTTGTTATAACACAGTCCAAGCCACTTGGTTTGGCAACCTGAACCGAAAACCATAGTGGCCAAGTCATCCACCACGTTGGTGGGAAAGGAATTCCCTGCCAAAACTTAAAAATTTAAATGGCGCGTGCGCATTATTTTAAATATGCGTACGGATAAATAGCGCATACGCACTAACATAGTCGTATGCGTTATTTAGTGCATACGCGCTATTTAGTAAAATCATACCAAACCATAGCTCAACCACATATGCATCCATACAAAAATCCTATTGAATGAATGAAAACATAGGCATAAGAGTGATTGTAGTGTATGCATTTATTATTATTCACATACACCTACCTACTTAGAGGTACTAGGATGTTTCCTACTTTGCATTTCCTTGATATACATGACCTACCCAATATTAACATTGATATTTTTCTCTCTTCATACAAAGATTGTTATGTGCTAGATAAATATATATTGAGTCACTTTACCTTACCCTATATGCATGAATTCCTTGTGATGTCTAGTGCTTAATTAGGGTTTGATATTGCCTCCTCTTCAATATTATAACTTCAATCATTAGTTTGACTCTACTAGACCCTTTGGGGAACCCTCCTACTTACTAGGTTTTGTCTTGGGATCCAACCTTGTGATTTGGCCCATAGTTAGTTGGAGTGCTTAATTTTGGTTCATCAACAACATAACTCTAGGAATGATTAAAAGGGGTCACTCTAGGTCAAACCTTGATTCCCCCTTCTTGATGATGATGATGATGACAATGATGATGATGTTGATGATGAAGATGATGATGAATATGATGATCAAGATGATGATGAGGATGAGGATGATGATGAGGAAGTGGGTGATAACGATGATGATGATGAGGAGGAGGAGGATGAGGATGATGAGGATGATGAAGATGAGGATGATGATGATGATGATGATGATGATGATGACGAAGATGATGATCATGATGATGATGATAATGATGATGATGATCCATCATCATCATCTTCATCTTCGTACTCATCTTCATCATCATCCATCATCTTCATCAGCATCATCATCCTCTTCGTCATCATCATCATTATCAATGATGATGATGAAGATGATGATGATGATGTTGATGATGAAGATGATGACGAAGATGTTGATGATGATGAAGATGATGAAGAAGAAGATTATGATGAGGATGATGAGGATGATGATGATGTTAATGATGATGATGTTAATGATGATGATGACAAATATGATGATGATGAAGATGATGATGATGATGATGATGATGAAGATGATGATGATGATGATGGTGATGGTGACGACGATGATGAGGATGACCATGATGTTGATGATGATGATGATCAGGATGATGATGAGGAGGAGGAGGAGGAGGAGGAGGAAGAGGGTGATGATGATGACGATGACGATGATGAGGAGGAGGAGGAGGAGGAGGAGGAGGAGGACAATGATGATAATGACGATGATGATGATGATGATGAGGAAGAGGGTGATGACGAAGATGAGGATGATGAGGATTATGATGATGAGGATGATGATGACGATGAGGATGATGATGATTATGATGATGATGATGAATCATGCCGATGATGACGAATATGATGATGATGATGAAGATGATGATGATGATGTTGATGATGAAGATGATGACCAAGATGATGATGATGAGGAAGAGGGTGATGATGATGATGATGATGATGATGATGATGATGACGAGGATGATGATGATGATGATGATGATGATGATGACGACAAAGATGATTATGATGATGATCATATTCGTCATCATCATCATCATCATTTTCATTTTCGTACTCATCTTCATCATCATCCACCATATTCATCATCATCATCTTCGTCATCATCATCATCATCATCAATGATGATGATGAAGATGATGACGATGATGATGATGATGATGATGAATATGATGACGAAGATGTTGTTGTTGTTGATGATGATGATGATGATGAATATGATGATGATGATGATGATGACGACGAATATGATGCTAATGATGAAGATGATGATGATCATGATGATGATAGTGATGATGGTGATGACGATTACGATGATGATGATTACGATGATGATGATGACGATGATGATGATGATGATGATGAGGAACCTAGAGATGACAATGCTGATGAAGATGTTGATGATGATGATGATGATGGTGATGATGATGATGATGATGGTGATGATGATGAAGACATTGATGATGATGGTGATGGTGATGGTGATGATGATGAAGATGATGATGAAGATGATGATGATGATGGAGATGTTGATGAGGAACCTAGAGATGAAAATGATGATGAAGTTGTTGATGATGATGATGATGGCGATGATGATGAAGATGTTGATGATGATGGTGATGGTGATGATGATGAAGATGTTGATGATGATGGTGATGGTGATGATGATGAAGATGTTGATGATGATGGTGATGGTGATGATGATGATGAAGAAGAAGATGATGATGGAGATGTTGATGATGAACCTATATATGAAAATGATGATGAAGGGTTTTGCTCAGTAAATTTATCAAGCTTTTGAGTTTCATGATAGTGGCACCATTGTGGAGAGGGTGAAGAGGTAGTGTTACTTGTAGGGAGATTAGGACATATTGGAGGAAGTATCTAAAGGGTAAATAGGGTTTAGTGCTAGGGTTTGGGTGAGGGTTAGGGTTAGTGTTATATAAGGAAATTGAATTAGGTCATTTCTCTAATGTACATTTTATATTATTGGTATGGCTTGATCTAAGGTGGTGCTCTCAAATATCTATTTCATTATGAAATATTTAACAAGACATTAATTAAATTTAAGATAAGTGTATTGTTAAATATAGTGAGCATTGAGCATGGGGAACCAAATCTATGAATATGTGTATTGTTAAATATAATTTTGTTGGGTGAAGCCAATAACCAACATAATCAACATAATATAAGAGTTTTTTGGGTTGGGGATATAGCTCAAGGTACCTAAAGCATGAATAAAGTTTGGGTGGGCACAAAATCAAGAGAACAAAAAATGTTGAAGAGGACATGTGGGGTGGGAGGTCGGCCTCCAAAAACTCAAGAATTGAAATGAGTGAGGTAGGTATAAAGCAACTTCTCTCATACCAAATGAGAGAAGTGGTAGGTAGGTCTCTAGGTCTCTAAAACAACTTCTCTCATACCAAATGAGGTAGGTCTAAAGCAACTTCTTTTGTGGAGTGGTGTTTCATTTTGAAGTTCCCTTGGTCATTGTGTTCTAGTTGCATTGTTGGTTTTGGCTATTTGTTCCCAATGTTAGGAGTTTTTTTTTTTCTTTAACTTGTGTGTAGAGCTCTAGGCATTCATCTAAAATTTTTCCAATCTATCTATCCAAGTTCATTCTACCTTCATTAATGAGTTTTGACCTCAAATTTCAATCTTCTTATATGGTCATGTATTATTTATCTCGAGGAATTTATTTATATCCAATGTATTTGACTCTAAGAACCTCTCATGAGTGATTATAAAAAATCATGCCCTAGCATGTGCAATAGTTATTTGATTCCTTCTTGCATAATTTCTCATGTAATTTTTCAATTTACTTTCCCACCACTAAATAGTCTCCTTCTCACACAACATATATGCATGTATGCATCCATTATACAATATGTGTCGTAATTAGTATTACCGATATCTGTCATTATGTGTCATTATCCAAGATATATCTACATTTTCATACAAATAAATGGAAAGTGAGAGAGGGGAGAATGTAACTTTAGAGCCATCAATAATTAGCCTTTTATTAATCCCTAACAATATTTATTTTTACAATGATAGGATGATGCATCTTTATGCTCTTTACATAGAGGGGAGGTAACTATAGTTATTGTAACTATCTTTATCAGTCAGTCAACCAACATGACTACTTAGTTGAATCTTAAATGTATACCTCCAATCCTAGTTGACTAGTTGAATAAAGCTCCTACAACAATGCCAATGGAGGATTTTCAACACAAGGGATGGGTCTCTAGACCTTGAGCATGGTGATTAAAAAATATAAAGGTTATTAGGACCTAAATGAATATTTTCATGCTCATGAGCCATGAACAAGTCCTTGAATCACTATATATGGATTCCATTTGGAGGTTTTGTGCACTAAGGATGGGTATTTAGGTATTGAAAATGATAAGGTGAGGACATATGAGGCCTCAAATTGAATATAAATTTTTTAAGGATATTATCCATCAAGATTCCCTCAACCCCCAAACATGCCCTTTCAAAGAATTTTTTATCTTTGAGTGTGATATGGGTGCCAACATGAGGTTTTGTCTACTAAGGATGGATCTTGGCGTCTTGACCATGGTTGAGGTGATGACAATGAGGTTCATATGACTCCAATGAATCTTCCATGGATCATGGGATAAAATGATGTCTTGAACCATTGAGTTGACTATGTTCAATATGTGTCTTAACATCAAAAAATCCAAGATACTTAAATTACAAAGAGTGATTATCAATACTACCAAAACATTGAAGACATTATCAACACTAAGGTTCTACGCCAACTTGTGCAAGTAGTAGTTCAACACATTAACCATGATTTCACTAAAGGCACATACTAACACACAAAGAACGATCCATATGTAACTACCTTAACAATTCTCTTTTATTGCTCAATCCAATTGCACCTATGCACACCCCTCATGTTTGAACTAATTCAAGTGATATGGTTAACCCTTACATCCAAGCACACATATGAACTTCTCATATATCTAGGTTAATTTGATATAATATGTGATGTCGTGCTTGTTAGAATTGACTATTACAACCATTACAAGGTTAAGTATGGAAGATCCAAGACAAAGATTGAACACAAATGTTGAAGATGTAGATGAAGAAACTAAGAAACTGCATTACTTCAGATAAACAAATATGAAGAAGTCATCATCTCCTATTTATTTTTTTGTAGCCCTAAAGTCACAACACTTTGTAATGTAAATATCACTCCTTAGTTTGCTTGGTTAGGTATGTTGTTGCTGAAAGGAAAAGATGCAAGACCCATTCAAATACAAGGGACTCATATTGAGGTCACTTGGTTTCTAGAAATAACATCTATATGTATGTGAAAACATTTCCATAACATTGTTATTGAAGAAAAAATCATGTATGCAAAAATGTAATCAAAGACAAAGTCATATAGACAAGTGCAGATCCATCTATTAATATGCAAAAATGATCCAATCATGTACACTTTTTGGAAAAATGGAACATCGTTCTCAACGTCTATATAATGGAAACTCGTGCCCTGCACAAAATATGGCAACTCGTTCCCTATATAAAATATGGCCCATGGTGCCCTATACAAAATATGGCAACTCGTGCCCTATACAAAATATGGCCCATGGTGCCCTATGCAAAATATGGCAACTCATGCCCAAAATGCCACATCGTGGCTAGTGTACATAGGAGGGTCTCTCAATCCTCCTGCCCACCCTCAGAGCTCCTAGGTGCATCTCCAAAATTGATCTTCCTCTTCTTCATGCTAGAGGAAGCTGGGTCCTTTGGGCGACTTGGACCACGTCCCCCTGAGCCTTGAAACGACAACAGTAATATGTCAACTTTTCTTGGCAATTATACAAGTATAAAACATAATTTAAAAATAAAAATAGTTTCAAATCTTAAATAACTCACCGCATGCGAGACTTTAAGTCGTGAGGGGGTCTCCCTCCTCCATGCTCCTAGTTTCTCAGCAATGCCACCATGCAGTATTTAGAACGATTAGATAAATGATGAAATTAGATGCATACAGTAATTTTCATTAAAATTGAACGATATTTTCATAAACTAGTCAATCTCACCATGAACACAACCGACTGGTCTTCAGAGCTGGTGGATGGAGTAGTCGGCTGGACAACCTGCTCCGATTCTAGGGTGGATGGTATAGGGGAGGATGTAGCCACATCGACAGTAGCTACACCATTGGGGGGAACAGTAGAAGAAGGCGAGGTGGAAGAAGGAGGCATGGACTGGGGTGGGCGAAGTGGAGATGCATGTCTAGGGCGATAAACCCCAACTGGCTGTAGTATGGATGGGGGCACCGTGGAATTGGAAGCGAGTGTGGTGGGGGAATGTGGGGGGGGCGAGGTCTGTGTTGTGGTGGAGGGATGGGTGACTATGGATGGGTGGTGTGTCGTGGTCAGATGGGGGAGGGTGGGAACATGGAAAACTCATACGTAGGTGGCGGAAAGGTTGGGATGGGGTGATGGGATGCATGATATGAAACGAAAGGGGGAGCTGGATGGAACCGTGGTGCTGGATAGGAGGGGGGGGCTGGATGGAAGGGGGTGGGGAGGGATGCATGGAATGGGTCATGTATGTTAGGGGATACAACTAGCATATATGGTGGCCAAAAGGCTAGGGATGGAGGAAAATAAACACTGCTAGGCTAAGGTGCTCGCACATGCATACACATTTATAACCTCATAGTTTAATATAGAAAAATATAAATATACACAGACAAGTCATCATATTTGAAATTAAATTTATACTTTAATACAAACGATACCTGCACATGTGGAGATCTGCTGATCCTCGGGGGCGCTGGTTGGTCGCTGGAGCCTGTGGACACCTATGCGAACACTACAATTTTTAGATTGAATTTATAAAAACAATATTAACAATATTAAACACAATGCCAATGAGAATGACAACGATAATACTTAAAAAACATGATTGCAATTAATTTAGATTCAAGTTAGATGATAGCGGTTTGATGGGATTTGGATATTATATAAAGTTTTTATTGTATTGGTGCAGTCCATTTGTTCAAGACTTGGTAAAGAACATGGTTGTGGGGATTGTGTCCTTTGACCCACAATGGATTGGGTCCATGATAGGAAAAAATGACCCATTATGTGGTCATTCATTGAAGATAATGTGGCAAAGAAGGTTGACACTTTATGCTTGAAGTGTTTGATGGCCAAAGTTGTCATTGAGGACAACACATTAATGAAAAAGGTCAAAGTGATGACATGGAAAAGACTTGACCAAACAAATGGTAAACATGACAAGCTTTGATGACTTTACAAGTGGCAAGCAAGCATGACAAGTGTAGAAGACTTGTCAAAGTGGAGACATGACAAAGGATTGATGACAAGGACTTGATAATGACATTGATGACAATACATTAATGACAAAGACATGGAAGAGTTAAGAACATGGAGCATATACATTATGGCAAGCACAATGGAGATGGTGACATGGCTTGAGGAATGGCAAAGGTGACAAAGTATGACAAACATGGCAAGCATGACAAGTGTTTATGACAAGGATGGAAAAAGGACATGGAAAGCTAAGGACAAGACAAAGACAAGTGACAAGCAAGCAAGCTTGATGACTTGTCAAGCATGGTGTTTGATGACATGGAACATGACAAGGAGGACATGCTTGATGACAAGAAGGATTGATAACTTGGTGACATGGAGGACGATGAATTGGAAAACATAATATTAGAGGACAAAGACAAGATGATGAGGTGGACAAGGAAGATGGGAGGGCATTTGGAATGCCCCTTGCAGGCATTTCAAAGCACATGTTTCTAGTTTCCTTAGGTTTTCATGTTTTATAAGGTTTCATTTTTGTTTGATTGGATTATATGAATTTATAGCTCTCAAATAATTTAGACAATATGATAAATACAACTGTAAAATCCGATGATAACATGGTAATTACTCAATGCAAATTAATTTGTAATTACTGAACACAAATGAATCGTAACTAGATCTAATTATTCAAAGTAAAGAAGTTACCTGTTTGTATGGTGTCGCAATCTCCTCTTCTACTGCCATGGATCGGTGTAGTTCAAAGGCACCGATGTCCTCCCACCTGGAGGATGGAGACTCAGCCATGAATAACTGTACATTAAAACAAATAAAGTCAATAATGTGTAATTCAAAGTTAAATATATTAAACAATACGATATCAAATAAAATACAATAAATACTTGGACATTAAATAAAACAATAGCTAACCTACTCCATGTAGCTCTCTGTGGCATGTTGTTGCGTAGGACCATGGAAAGAATGACCACAGTGAGAAAAATGATGTGCTGTTGTTCCAGTAGAACTAGATGGCCCCGCCTAGGTTCCACCTGTACCTGGCATGTCCCGACCACCACCCATAGATCGTGCAGTTGTGTGTGTCTCATTGATGTACTCCCGGCTCTATGAAGACATAGACACAAATGTGGTATGTCTAAGCAAATGACGTGTGGCACATCTAACTGAGTCATCAATATCATCTAGGCCGCTTCCAAACTTGGGTGGCTGAGGAGGGGGGTTTGGCTCTCTCCTGGGTGCAGGGGGTCCTTTAAGTGGGTTGCGGTAGGCCTGAGGTCGATCTTGGGCAGAGCCAAGACCGACACCTTGAAACTCAGTGATGTCAAAATAGTTCACATGTTATCCTAGCTCAAACTTAGCCCACAATTTTCGAAGGAAATACTGTGGGACCTCCAAATTATTGTATGGGGGCCTGTCAAACACCATAAACCATCTCTTTCTCCAGTTATCTCTCCATGGCTGGTAAATACACCAGTCCATGCAAACCCATCTCTTCCTCACATCTGGAAGTTGTCCTGTCGAGGGAACTATGAATTTGTTATAAAAATGGGCTTTGGTGATGTTGAGGTCTTTAATCTGTTCTTTGGACATCCCAGTGGAGTAGTGTTCCCTCATTCGAGCCCTGTATTGGCTCGTATTTGTGATCTCATTGTGGGAAATGTTGATGGATTCAATGATGTTTTGCAATGATGAAGACAAGGAAACCCGAGAGGGTTCCTTGGTGCTCTTCAATTCATTGCTTAATACCCTTAATTCATTTAAATCTTGGTGTAATTGATCTTCGGGGTTTTCATTCGGTTCATTGTTTGTTCCAATGTTGTCTTCTGATGGTTCAGTTTCATTGGTTTCATCTGATGGTTCAGGTGTGTTTGTCATCTTGTTAGGTGTAGTTAATCTGCATTGTTTTTTTTGGTTTTTTAATGGATTGTAAATTCTTTTTAGATTAAAATTGAAATGGAAAACAAAAAAAAACAAAAATAACAAGAAATACATGGTTCGTTGAGGACCTACCTGGAGGCAACGTCGGCAAGGTGTGGAGGTTCGAATTTCTGGCATTGAGGAGGCCTTTGGGTGCTCCCTGACGCACTCGCGGGGTGCTCGTTTGGCCTCTGTGCGCTCGCAGGTTTGTTGAAAATGACAAACCTGTGCTCTGCTCTTTTTATAAAAAAACAGGGGCGCACACGTGTCATTAACGCGTGCACACAATTTTGTTCGTACGCCTTAATAACGCATGCGCGTACCTTTTGTCCACGTCGACTCAACGACATGTATGTTCGGCATTGCCGAAGGAGTGACACCTGGGCGTGTTTGGACGCACGTGCGCGCCACTATTTTTTTCCATTCACGACCTCTATTGCGCCCTTTATGGGTACCAACTTCGTGCGGGTACCCATATATATATATATATATATACATATACATATATATATATATATATACATATATATACATATACATATATATATATATATATATATATATACATATATATATATATATATATATATATATATATATAATACCCAAGAATTAGCTTAATCTATTAGTGTCATTGTCGCTAAGATGTTGTCAATAATTTCACACATTGTGCATGTCCCCTATTAAATTTACACGGGGTTAGGCACATTGAGTCTACATCACTCATTTTACACTAGGTACCATCCTCAAATTGGTGGAAGTGCTTAATATTTTCCTAGGGGGTTATTCTCAAGAAAACACACACACACACACACACACACACACACAATACTATCCTTCGATTTTGAGGAATGGGCTAGCTTGAGTGGTTGAGTGCATTGAATGAACCACAACTCAAATTCCATAGATCAATGCTAAGATCATTCTAATATCTATCATTCAATCTTCTTATTACTCCATTGTTGATATATTCAATAACTCGACAAACTAGAATAGGTGCTCAAGCTTGCACTTGTAGGTCAAGGGTGCTTGCTAAGTATTCATATATGGGGTATAGTGCATGAATGAGGGAACCATGCATTCAATAGATTTTGTTGGGTCCTTGTCAAAGTTGGAATTATTCTCTATTCATGGCTTTGTGTTCCTTACTTCTCAAGGAAGTACAACCATCAAAGACACCATAAAAACATTGGAAACCTAGAATGTGATAGAAGCTTTTTCCAATCTCATATTTAACCTTCCAAGAAGGTTCCAAGCAAGTGAGTGCCCACATTGTTCTATTGCAGGTTCAAGATATTTAGTGTGGGTTGTTGCCATGGCAGTTTCAATCCATTTACTTTGGAATTTTTGAGTGGTGAAGAGATTTAATTTTCCATTGTTGTTTTGCAAAAAGAGTCAAAGTTCCACATTCATGGCAATGGGGGTTTTATTCTATTTTTTTTTCTTTTTCTACAGGAGAAGTAATTTAATATACCTAAATCCTTGTGGTAACCAGAGTCAAAATCCTATTTCCTACAAGTTGTTTTAGTTTGAAATTATACATATCTTGCAGTTTTGGAACATGGTGTTATGTCATTGTTATTTTATATTTGTAAAAAAAATTAATAAAATTTATGGTAAATAGTTAGAGAAAGAAAAGATGATATGTAATGGACCTAAATATCTTTCCATAAAGATGAAAGGGTTGAATTAAATGCAATGATTGTATCTACATATCCCCTTCAACATCAACATTAGAAATTGACCTCCAACTTATTGACTTGTCCATGTATCTCTTTGACATTTGAGATAATTATAGTTAAGAAAATTTGGTTGAGATCAAATCTAATTAGCTTCTAAATCCCAACACACCACTAGATTTCAGAATAGCTTGATGACGAATTAAAAGGAATATCAAAGTGATTACATGTCACTTAGTTAATGGCATTCTAAAGATTATTTCTTAGTTTCTTTACGTATATTTTTCAATTATGTTTTTATTTTCTTTAATTTATACATAAATAACAATTATATTTATGTGAGTGATTCCTAAACTTACAAATATTATCCTTTTGATTAGAAATAAACAAATATTGCTACTCCAATTTTAGTTGTTTAGTTATTTTCATATGTTCAATTAGAATATGAACTAGGGCTAAATTTTATTTATAAATTTACATAGGTTTGATCACATTTTCTTATTTGTTTATAGATAAATATATGTAATTTTTTATTTTTTATATAGCATTGATTATAACCATTACATATTTTTTTCAATATTGAAAAACTTTCTTTCAAGACAATGTTTTTCCTTTACTTATGCTAAAAATAATCTCCATATAACAAAGCCATGCTTTATATAGTTTTAATTTTTCCTATTTTAATAATGCTTCCACTTCATTGTATAGTTTTAATTTTTCCTATTTTAATAATACTTCCACTTCCTTGTATCTATAATTTTACAAATATAAATATAGTTATTAAATAAACACATATTAAACTCCACAATTCAATATTGAATATAAATATAGTTATTAAATAAACACATATTAAACTCCACAATTCAATATTGAATATAAATATAGTTATTAAATAAACACATATTAAACTCCACAATTCAATATTGAATCCCTATTTGTTGGTTTAATATATTTTATATTAAATTAAAAATAAAGTACTAATAATAATAGACTATCATTAGTATTTTTCTTTGTTATTTCTTTTTATTATTTATAATCAATTAATTTATTTTACGATGAGTAATTAAATATGTTTAGAATCATGTATCACACATGTAATATTAATAGTTAAACAAAAAATATAACTTTTAATAAATAAAAAACAATAATAATCATAAATCCAAACATTTCCCAAAATTTAATAATCTAACCTATGTTCACATCAAAACCATTATAAATCCAAACATTTCCCAAAATTTAATAATCTAACAAACGTTTACATCAAAACCATTACAATAAACTTAAAATTAAAAATTGAAAAAAAAAAAAAACTTAAAAATGCCTATGAAATGATGAAACTATCGAAAAGAAAATATAATTATGTTATTATATAATCTTCATCAATCCCAAGTTTGATCATAAGATGGACTCATCGAAATCTTAAAAAAACAAAAAATTGCAATCTAAATTTGATCCTCTTAAGCTACCATAATGAATCTATGTTAATATCCATAATTATCTTAAATATAAATATTAACATCAATTATCAATATGAAAATCCAATAGAAATTCTCCGTACTGAATTCAATGCTAACTTCAAAATTCAATAACATTCCAAATTTGTAATGAATTCCATGCTCGCTTCAAATTTCAATAACATTCCAAATTTGAATACTGGTTTCGGTACCGAATACCATTATCACTCACAAATAACATGAAATTTTTCAAAATCCAATAACAGATTACAAATTTCAATAGAAATTTGCGACTTCCCAAATCAACGGTCTAACTTTCCATTTTCACCTACCAGTCTGCTGTGACATGGACAAAATACGAAGGCCCCGGGTCGAGATCCGATTCAACTTTTGGTGACTAAAATATGTCTGTATTACTTGAATTTCTCTGTAAATATCTTTTGTGAGAAACAATGTCGAGAGAATCATGCATGTGGCATGAATGGAGAAACTGCACGGAAAAAGGCACTAAAAAGAGCGTAAATGTGGGCCACTGGGAGATTCATGGCATGAGCACAGTGCCATGCATGGAAATGGCATAAATTAGAGCGAAATGTGGGCCAGTGAAAGACAGCTGCCTTTACAGTTGCCATGAGAGACACCACCCTGTCGTTTATCAACACGATAAAACGCTTTTCCCACTGAATAAATGTAGGTTACTAGGTAGTAATAGTGTGATAATTTTCTGTAGTACAGCAAACCTAACTTTATCGTCAACGCGTTCGGCGTCTCCTTGGAGTCAATCTCTCGCGTCTCTTATTCTACAACGAAGCTGCCTGGAAATAACATCTTGTCTAATATTCCTGACTTCATATTATATACGAATAATCAGATCTTCTAGGCATATAGATAGATTACCAGGCTTCATTTGCAATGAGTAATTAAATTTCCCTCTGCTTCTTTCTGGGTTTGTATAATAGATTGCCAGGATTCATCTGTGCATTCAGTAGTTTAATTTCACTTTGTTTTTTTGCTATCCGGCCTGGTTTGCATAAATAGATAGCGAGGCTTCATTTGCACAGCGTAATTTCTGTTTTTTCTGCCATCTGGCCAGGTTTGCATTAATGGCTGTTATTTTAGGTGGAATTTTAGAGTCCAGGCCATTCTCTGATAAAAGAGCTCCATGTGGGAGCCAAAATTTTCTTTCCCAGAAAGTTGGGGGCAGAATTTCCGTATGGGTATGCAGCTCCTCTAGCAACAATGATGGATCAGTTCATTTATACAGTAAAAATGTTGGGAAGAGGCAAACACGAAGAGAGGATCTTTTGTTACCTTCTTATATTGACAAGGGGAGCACCATGAGATGGTGGCTTCCTCTCTTTGGTTGGTCTGATCAGGAGCGATGGGTAGACGATGAGTCCAACACAAAAGCCATGGAAAAGAGTTCAGATGATGTTGAAAAAGAAATGGAGGGAGGTCTACTCAAGCGTTCCAAGTTTGTAAGGGGACGTTTGACTCCAGAGAAGGCAAAATTACTGAGAAAAAACCTTCGGGAAACTTCTACGTTTCATGACGTTATGTATCATTCCGCCATTGCTTCTCGTCTTGCCTCACCGGATAACGAAGGTTAAGAATATTGAGAATTAAATCCTTGAAAAAGCCGAGTTCCATTAGGGTTTGGCATAGCAAGTATGGATCTTTGTGTACAGGATTTTTTTGTAAATAATACAGTGTAGGGTAATTCTTGATTTACTAAAGATTTGCTCACCGCATTAGTTTACTGCCCGTTCTATGCTTGTGAAGCAGTAGTCTTGTAACCTATCAATAATATGGGCTGCAATTGCAACCGTATAAATCAGGTGATATATCAGTCGTATATTGTAATAATTAAATCGCATTTCTGAAAATATCGTGCATTTTTCGGTTCCTTATTCGTTCAAGAATGGAAAGGTAGGGTTCGTGAAAGACTGGTTATGATTATGCCATGAAATCATCTTTGAACTATTTTCACAATGGATCAGTTTCCACAATTTCGAAATTATGTTTTGAGAGGTAGTTAATTAAATTGATTATGGTAATAAATGTCATACTTGAAATTTGACGAAAAAAATGTCATTCTTGAATAATGTGTTATTAATAGTTCTTTTTGGCGTTTTAATTGTTTTTTGTTTGGCGTTTGGGCGCTTGTTCTCGGAAAAGGCAAAAGGTTGAAAAGGCATAATATTTACACCATATCTTTATGAATATGTTTTTTGGTTTAAATACTTATAAAAATGATGTTTTTTTACTATTATTAAGGAAATTTTTATTTTTTAAATTTTGTAAAATTATTTTTGAATATTTTAAAATGTTAAATTTATTTTTTATTTATAATAATAATTTTAATATTTCAAAATTACATTTTTAAAAAATTATGTAATTTATTTTAAATAATTTTTTAATAATTTTTTTTTTAATATAGTAAAATTTATTTTGAATATTTTAAAGTATTAAATCTATTCTTTTATTTATATTAATAATTTTAATAATTCAAAATTATAAATTTTACAAAAAATATTTAATTTATTTATAATAATATTCTCAATAATTTCAAATCGGAAGTTTGACAAAAATGATTAACCTAATTCTTATCATAACAATTATCATAAAAAAACTAAAACAATGTTCGTCTTCTTCTAGTATATTGTTTAGCATAGAGTACTTTCGAACTCATTAAAAGGCATCATGAGGATTTACATACTTCCTCTATGATATCAATTCATTAAAACAAGATCATTTATATATTTGGCTCCATCATATCAATTCATTAAAACAAGATCATTTATATATTTGGCTCCATCATATCAATTCACTGAGATAATAGAAGATGATATAATATTTAATTAAGTATATTATTGTGAATAGTATATAGATTTATTTTAGTTGTGGATTTTTTTTCGTTAAAAAAAGGTTAATTCTTTTATAGAATTCATGAAGTTTCTTCATTCATTTTGTTAGGACTTCATTTAGAGTGAAAACTCTTAAGAGGGAAGTCCTAATAATCTTATATGCTTGTTTATCCTCTGCGGGAATATTTCATTATCTATCTAAAAAATTGTAAGCTATATCGTTTATAATGCTTTCACGATGTCTCTTATAAGCAATGTTACAATTGTAGGCGACAAGGTGTCCTCCTTATTTAATTATTGCACCTATAGCATATTGTGACACATCAATTTCAATATCAAAAGACTACTAGAGATCATGAAGCTGTAAAACTGGGGTCGAACATAGAGCTTGCTTGAGGACTAGAAATTCTCAAGTGCAGAGTGTTGCCAAAAGAAGCGAGATTGATTGAAAAGATGATGAAGGGGCCAAGCAATGTGAGAAAAGTTGGGATAAAATGTTGAACTCAAGGAAAATCAAGGTGCACACCCTCCTAATCAATAATAAACCCAAGGTACTAGACTAAAGTCTAGCCAAAGAAATATTGCCACTGCTTAACCTGCAATTATGTTTGTCCACTAAATCTGGTACTTGGAGTTGAACACTAAGGTATCATCCAAATAAATCACAAAAAAATCCCAATGTGGGCTTCGAAGATATCATTAATTAGGTAGATGAAAGTGGTTGGATCATTAGTGGAAACAAAGGGCATGGTCAACCTTGGTTTTAAAAGCATTATTTCAACTTGGTTTTAAAAGCATTCTTCCAAGTATTAGTATCAATCATATGAACCTGATGGTACATGGTAGTCAAATCCATTATAGTGAAGAAGTAAGCACTACGTAGGTGGTCCAACAAATCATTAATTCAAGGTAATGAGTAATAGATTTTGATAGTATCCTTGTTAAGATCATGATAATCAATCATGAGGTGTCATTCCTAAGTGTCTTTCTTAGGGATAATAAATGGGAGGGAAGAACAAGGAGAGGAGTCAAGTTGAATGTGTCCATAATTCAAGAGTTGTTAGAGTTGGTGTTCAATTTCTTTCGTTTCACAAGGAGCAAGGAAATAGGCTAGAGCACTAGTGAGAAAGGAACCAAGGACTAATTCAGTGGACTATTGGATAGCAAAGATAGGAGGGATACCTTCTAGAGGGGAAAATACATTCACAAACTCAGTGAGTAAAGGATCCATGTCAGAGAGGATGAGCGGGGAAGGATTTTCAAGTTTGATAGAATGCACCAAGAAGAGTGAGACACAAATTTTTAAACTAACTTGGTGAACCATAGCATTATCGCTCAGTAGACGATTAAGTTGCAATGTAGAGGAGATAAGTGCATAGGTATTTCCATTTGAGTAAGTTGATAGGCTTTTTTACTAGCATGATAGACAACCTTGTGTGTCTATTGATAGGAAATGCCAAGGAGGATATGAGCATAGTCCAAAGGGGACATATCATATTCCATAGTTTCACGGAAAGGGTGAACGAAAAATGTAACATAACAACATTAATTAACTAGTAGTTGAGCGACATCCTTGTGAACCCATCCCAATTGGTAAGGAGAAGGATAAGGAGTAGTGGGGATGGATAAGCACTAAACAAAGTCATGATCCACAAGGATTTTCTTAATACCATTTTCAAGGATCATGGTGGCAAGGACATGCTTAAATTGACAGTTATGGGTGAAGAGAGGGGCCTAAGTAGTGAGGGAAGAATTTGTAACCATGAGAAGAAAAGAAGGGTCTAGAGAAATAGGGTTTACTATCAGGGTCTAGAGCAATAGGGTTTTGTTAAAAAATGAAATAAGGGTGAAACAATAAATCCTAAAGCATTAAATTGTTTATCAATTCCTATAACAATTCAAATTCAAATTGAAGTTGGAAACAAATTGATCATGTGGTTGTTGGCCACCATTCCAAATATGTTCACTTTTATGCTTTATAACACCCCTTGAATGCCTCCATAGTTGCAAAAGTATTCATGGATGATGCATTTTAACTGCATGTCATGCCTATTTTGGTTGTGTCAAATTGTGATCCTACATTCACCAACAATTTCTAGCAGGAGCTGTTTAAACTATAAATTACCCAATTAACAATGAGCACAACATATCATCCCCAAACAAATGGTCAAAAAAAGTGGTTGTTATCGAAATGGTGATACAATAGAAACTATCATGGTGCTTCCAAAATGCTACACTATGAGGCAATTATGGGAAAAAACCCCATTAGGTGTCTAGTACTTACCAAGCACATCCAAGATTCAAGCGATGGACAAAACCGTGCTTGCTCGTGTTGAAATTCTCTATACACTCACATACTTTGTTGTTGGCTCAAATCAACATCTATTTGAGTGCCAATTTGAAGGGGATTGGATGACCATCCTCCATCTTCATTGCTATTAGAAAAAATCACTTAAGGAGAAACACCACTAAAAGTTCACACCTAAGTTTTATGAACCCTATCTAATACACCCAAATGTATTGAACATGTTGCTTACAAGTTGCTCCTAACCACTCTAAGATCCAACCAACATTTAATGTGTCGTGCTTGAAGAAATTGGTAAGGCTCAATTTTCAAATTCAAATCATCATCCAATATTTTTATGATTTGTGTTTGTATAATATAGAATCAGTACAAATACAACCTACTTGGAAGAATATGCATGCCAGAGAATATGGAGTTTCTAAAACACTTGATCGCTTTACGGTAAACAATGCTTTGATTCAATATTCTCAAAGAATTAGACAATGGATAGAATTCCCATCATACTCCTTTTTTAGAAATTGGAAAGGCCACCAAAATAGTTGAATTCGTATGCATGGCTTTCTCTATAAATATATTTTGTGAGAAACAATGTCAATATATATATATATATAAAGAGAATCATGGCATGTTACATGAATGGAGAAACTACACGGAAAAGGCATTAAAAGAGCATAAATGTGCGTGAAATATAAAAACCTACCAAAACACCTTTCATTTCAGATGATTTTCTTATGAAATTCAATGAAAATCATGTCTAGAAATTGCAGTTTGTGTTATTATGCAATTTCAGTAATCATAATAATTTCACGATTTGAGCAATAAAAAATACAATTTGAGCAATTTTTCTTCCACAAATTCCGACAAATAAGAGGTGTTTTGGTTGTCTCTTATACTAATGTAAATGTGGGCCACTGAGAGATTCATGGCATGTACACTAATGTCATTTATCAACACGATAAACTCTCATCACTAAGTAAATGTAGTAATCGTGTGATAATTCTCAGCAGTACATCAAACCTGACCTTCGCTTTAACGTGTTTAGCGACTCCTTGGAGTCAATGTCTAACGTCTCTTATTATTCAACAAAGCTTCCTGGAAATGACATCTTCTCTAATATTCCTGACTTCAAATTATACACAAATAATCAAATCTTCTAGGTATATAGATAGATTGTGAGGCTTCATTTGCACCGAGTAATTAAATTTCCCTTTACTTCTTGCTTGGTTTTCATAATAGATTTATTCGATTCGTCTGCATTGATCGACTAGTTTAATGTCACTTTGGTTTTTTGCTATCCGACCTGGTTTGCATAAATAGATTGTGAGGCTTCATTTGCAGTGGGTATTTTTTTATTTTTCTTCCATCTTGCTAGGTTTGCATTAATGGTTGTTATTTCAAGTGGAATTTTAGAGTCCGGGCCATTTTCTAACAAAATATCTCCATGTGGTGGCTAAAATTTTCTTTCCCAGAAAGTTGGAGGCAGAATTTCCTTATGGGTATACAACTCATACAATAATAAGAATGTTGAGAAGAAGCAAACAAGAAGAGAAGATGTTGTGTTGTCTTCTTATATTTACAAGGGTAACACCATGAGATGGGTAACACCATGAGATGGTGGCTTCCTCTCTTTGGTTGATCTCAGGCTAATCGGGAGCGATGGGTAGACGGATGAGTCCAAACCAAAAGCCATGGATAAGAGTTTAGAATATGTCGAAAAATAAATGGAGGGATCTCCACTCCAGCATTCCAAGTTTGTAAGGGGGTGTTTGACTCTATAGAAGGAAAAAATACTGAGAAAAAATCTTCAAGACACTTCTACTTTTCATGACATTATGTATCATTATGCCATTGTTTCTCGTCTTGCCTCACCTGATAACGAAGGTTAAGGACAATGAGAATTAAATCCTTCAAAAAAACCAAGTTCCATTGGGGCTTGGCATGGAAAGTATGGATCTATGTGTGCAGGTATTTTTTGTGTGTAAATAATACATTGTAGGGTAAGTCTTGATTTATCAAAGATTTGGTAACCCCAAATGTTTACTGTACATTCTATGCTTGTGAAGCAGTAGTCTTGTAACCTATCAATAATATGGGTTGCAATTGCAACCATATACATTAGGAGACCATCAGTCGTATATTGTGATAATTAAGTCACATTACTAAAAATATCGTGCATTTTTCAGTTCCTTATTCATTCAAGCATGGAAAAGGTAGGGTACGTGAAATAATGGTTATGATTATTCCATGAGAAAATATCTTTTGAACTATTCTATTCTGAAATTTCACAATTGATTAGTTTCTACAGTTTCAAAATTATGTTTTGATAGATAGTTAATTGAATTAATTATTGTAATAATAGTCCCGGGTGGAGGGTTTTATGTCTGGTGCTTTAAATTAAAAATTTTGTATATATCATTCCTAAATTCAATAAGCATGATGGTTTCAATGATTTTAGGTCTATTTCTCTATGCAACCTTGCTTACAAATTTATCACAAAAATCATTTCAAATTGTTTAAGGCCTAAACTAGCTAAAATGATGTCAAAAGAGTAATTTGGTTTCCTAGCTAATAGACATATGACATATATTGGATGTTTTTGGTGTTCCCACGAAGTTATTCACTCTATCAAAACAAAGAATATGGAAGCTTCTGAAAATGAATCTTGTGAAGGCCTATGATGATGTTAACTCGGTTTTTTTAAGGTTAATTCTTCATCACATTAGATTACCCATCTTTGTGAAAAATGGAATGATGCAGGAGCATAGGCTTATAAAATTAATTTGGTTAATCTGCCCAAGGTGGGTCTTGACATTTCATGAGGAATTTAATTCTTTGATGTAATTAGTAGTATTTTTCCTAAGTTATTAGGTGATCTTCTAGAAAATATAGATAAGTGATGAGTCATTGTTCAAGTGCTTTGGTCATGTAATGAATTTGCACTTAGTGGCAGAATTCGAGGAATCTTGAAACTAGTGGTGTCATTCGGTTATATACGATGAGTTCTATTTTTAGAAGAAGATAGTTTTAGAGATAGGATCGAGTTGAGGAAATAGTGGGATTTTAATTAAGGATTGTGTTTATTATAATCGTAAGCCTGCGGGTAATAAAAAATAAAGGAAAAAAAAGAGGAAGGTGAATCAGGCCAAAATCCCGAAGAGAAGATGCAAAATAATGATGTATCAAGCTTAAGAAGAACACAGATGTTATGTGTATCATGTGGATGTACATATTTTGTTCGTTGAAGCATTCTTATGCTTATAATTGTCTTTGTGTGGTTATGTGACATGAGCGTGATTGTGAATTGATAATAGACTGATCATTCGTGCATTGAAATTTCACTATGTGTGAATTGAAGAGTTTTGTGTGTAAAAACCTGCATAACAAAAGAAGGACTTTGATTATGATTAAATGCTCATTGTTGAAGCTGGACTGCGTGGGTATGGTTGAACAGAAGGAGAACTAAGAAGATAAATTCCTATGAAATCCATGAATCAAAGACCTGATCTCTGT
This sequence comes from Larix kaempferi, assembly GCA_027924585.1. Taxonomy (NCBI): domain Eukaryota; kingdom Viridiplantae; phylum Streptophyta; class Pinopsida; order Pinales; family Pinaceae; genus Larix; species Larix kaempferi. Next base: position 9,650,654 of record BSBM01000922.1, read on the forward strand.
GTTCGAATTGAAGTAGACGTCTATTGCGTGATAGAAACAAGTAGCATAGATCGAGCCCGTTGACATCAGAGTGGCACAACTGGTAAACGATGGTTGCAGATATTTATAGCAGAGGGAAAGCCCTTATTTATTCCTATTTAGTAAATAATTTGATAATGAATCTCCTGTGCAAATCAGACAATTAAGACCAGCCTTGGGATCTTTGAATCCCCAACATATATTTTATGGACACGAGTTAGGTTATAGAATTGGCTTTGAAAACGGTTGAAGTCTGCCCAAATGTATCGTGGTTGTGTTGTGGAGGAAAAGGGATTAGTATTATAGGTATTAGAACTGTTCTTTGAGGATTGAAATAAAACATTACTCCGACTCTTTAGACCGAGACTAGATGACACTGTGGAGTATTGGAATAAAAATAGTAGCTAATGATCAGTGGCCATTAGAGAAATGGTAGGCATGCCCTATTTGTGTTGATCTCAAGCGTAGAGTATTAAGTATGTGGATGAGTGTTTTGATGCGTCCAAGTTGAATGTTTCGTGGAGTCACTTGTGAAGAAGATCAGGGTTGCTTATTCCTATAGAAACACACTTATTTGCTAAAGGAAATGGTCCTATGCTTATAAAGGTGAACATATAGAGATTTGGGTTCACCGTTGAATGAACAAGTGTTGTGCTAATTGAGGATTGCAGAATTAGAAGAATGTAAACTCGCAGGAAAAGTGATTTTCGTGCATCATTTTTGGTATCCTAGTAGGTAGATTAATCCTGCTTGTGTTCATGAATGAAGTTTGTGAAACCAATTGGAGTTTTTCTGAGATGAGAAATATATGCCAGTCTAGTGTAAACAATCAGAACAAGCAAACGAAGCTTTTGGGGATGAAGATCAAAGCTTAGAGCAGAATCGGATTTGGGAATTCTGATTAAGGTAAAAATTGATTTTTGTTTTTCAATTTAAGTTGAAATTAGAGATTAACAATTGCAAGGATGAAGCTCTAAAGGGGACAATGAAAGTTCATGAAAAGGAATTCTACTTTGGGAGAAAGTAGAACAAATCTGGAGGAGAATGTTTTGAGGTATGAATCGAACATTGAAGAACTGCAACAGTAGAGCCAACAAAATAATACTGCATCATCAGGACATGTTCAAGAGAGATTTGAATAGTGAGGTAATCGTATTTTTGTTTTTCAATTAATTTGTAAATGATTATTGATTACAAGTATCAGTGGTGAGTGTTTACAGCAGGATGAATATAACCAAGGTTAGATAAAGTTCTTGAAGGAAGTAGGCAAAGAACCTTACAACAAGAAGGAGGACAAGAAAATTTCTCAAAGAGCAGGTGAGTTGAATGCAAAATCCAGGTGAGCGACGACTGCTCAGGTGAAGATTCTAAGGAAAGGAATCAACAGGAACACTGGGAGAAGAGTAGGCATGGAAGATCTTAGTATGGTGTTTAGAAACAAGTCAATGGAGAAGGCTTGTTGCAGAGGGTTGATTGCAGCTCATGATGAGCAAGAGAAAGCTCATAGAGGAACGATAAGAATGACTATTGATGGTCATGGTAAAGGTTCAGAGGTAAGCCACAAGAAATCAAATTATGATGAATTTGATAGAGAAATAGCTGAGATTAGAATACAACTTGATGTGTTGAAGAGACTGATACGGGAGAGAGAGAGGAATACCATGGTTATAGATGGACTCTACAGAGGAAAGTAAAGTGGAATTTATTGCAGGTGAAACTGAGACAGAGATCAAATGCTCAATTGAGGATAGAATATTTCGAGGGAGATGAGCTGCAATAAAGGAACATTGATGAAGATGAAGTTATTTGTGAACCAGAGAAAGGAGAAATCCTTGGGGGAGAGTGACGAAGATGACAAATGGAGATTTGTAGAATATATTTTGAACTATTTGGATAGTTCAAATCGGTATGAGAACTTGATGTCTGAAACATCAAATGAGACCACAAAGACTTATATTTTTTAAACTAATGATTTGTGTGTGAATGCAGGTTTAAATAGATGATGGACGGCCCTTTAAAGTTTGTCACAAGGGTGGAAAGGAATGAATAGGAATTGAATTATGTTCTAAATAAATATGAGACAACATGTCTCGTGAGGATCATTCAAAGAAGACTCACATACAGTTGGGGAAGACAATTTCTAGAGGAAATTTGCGAGCAGTCTGTTTCAGTAGAAAACATAATGGATTTGTATCATAAAGACAACCAAAGAGAGGATATGGACAAGGAAGAACATATAGATGCAGTACTTATGATTGGAGACAAATATGAGATTTCAAGGAAGAGGAAAAGATCTTAGAGAATTGGTTGAAGGAAGACAAAAATGTTGAGTATGATACGGAAGTGATAAATTACAACCAGGGTAATCCTGCTGATTCAATTAAGAAGTTGAATTTATTAGAAGAGAAACCATAGATGCAAAGAATACATATCCAGAATGAGAAATTGAATCCAGATGAAAGAGAGAAGAACTCAATTTCTGTCCTTAAGGGGAATGAAGAGCATCATTTGGATAATATACTTATAAGCTTCGAAGAGGAAATGAAATTTCAGGAAGAGATGTTTGAGATAGAATTTTTTTTTACTGAGCATGTGTTTTACAAACATAGATGATGATGGGTTCGTTTTTATATTTATTTTACACAGACAAACCCTCGATCGAGGACTTGAACGTACCTCGATCGAGGTCTTGTTAAAACCCTCGATCCAGGTCTTGTTAAACCCTCGATCTAGGTATTTGAAATACCTCGATCGAGCAAATAGCTCGATCAAGGGCTTAAAAAATAGGCTGAGAGCCATTTTCACTGCAGAAATGAAAGTTTTGTCTACCTTCAAGAGGGTTAAACCATGTAATTAAATGCACATTAATAGGTGGACTTGATACCATTGGATTCATCAATGAATCCTCTATCCAGATACATAAAATTTATGAATTTTTATCATCGTATGTCTTTTGTTTTTAAATTCTACTAAAACTTTGCCCTAAGAAATCCTACCGATAACTTCGATTGAGTTCAAAGATAAATCTACAACATTCAAAATACACATCCAAAAAAATTGAAAAAATACACAAGCAGTAGATAACGTGTCCTCTTCAAAAGGGTATTTTTTAGTTTTGCAAATTATGTAAACAATCAAAAGATTTCGTGAACACACACTCATGTGTGCAAAATGCGATTGAAAATATTCATTGGTGAGTTTCGAAAAATAATAATAAATATAATTTTTTGAGAAAAATTAAAAGAAAAATATGTAAGCACTAATGCATTCTGTCTAGATCATGTTCACATATTTTATTTTTTAAAATTATTACTTTAACATTAAATTATCGTGCACACACCCAAACTACTTGTTAATTGCTTTTCAAATTTTTAAGTACACACGTTTCATTAAATGAAAATTCGACACGATAAATGACATTGGTATATTTAAAAAAAAAATATCATTGGATCCAACATAATTATCTACATTTCGTTTTTCAACCGCATGTCAAAATTCATTTGGTAAATATGAGTTTCTAGAGCTTCAATTTAATACATGGGTAAAATTTCCGTTTTTTCACTATCATATTTGGCCAAAAAGAGTTACCCATCTTCATGGAATCACCCTGATAGAATGGACAAAGATTTTGACACAATGAAGAAAGATGATGGAATAATCAGTTCAGTGTTGTATCAAGAAAAGATGTTAGAAGCACCTAAAGAGACTCAAAGGTCTCATGTTTCAAAGCTAATGAGTGGTTTGTGTTTGTAGGTACCAGGAAATGTGAATATAGGAAAATAAATACTCATATCATGTTAGAAGAAGAGACATTATTGTTTCATAAAAGTCGAGAAAAGGAATATTATGTATGTTCTACCGGTGCTAAAAAGGTTAAAGATGTAGAGAAATCAATGATTTTGGTTTGAAGATCTTCTAGTTGAAGAGCTTATGCATTGGGACATGAAAGACTACAATGATGCAAGTGGGGACCTTGCCAAAGAAGAAATGGCATTACATTAAAGGATAATGATGACACTGATTGGAGAATTATGATGGATGAAGATTCTCGAAACCTTGAGAATATCCAGAGATATGATGACAAAAAGATGATGTAGCCACACATGATATTTGTGAACGTTTAGAACAAATCAAAGTACCACACAACAGTGGAAAAGAGAAGGAGAAGATGCAGCAAATCGTGGATAGAAGCAACATAAATTTTCAGCCATGTGGAGAAAACCTCATGCAATATATATTTGCATAGATGAAGAATGAAGTTAGAGGGGGGGAATCTGAAGCAAACAACAATGTTACTGTTGTGGGACAGTAAGAAGGAAAAATACACCCGAAATTCTTGAGCACATCTTCAGCAATGAAGTATTTTGAGGAAGAAGTGTAGGATAAGAATTTTGAAGTTCTTGTACAAAAGAAGGAGGACACTGATTTTTAGTTGAAAACTAGATTGGATGTTGAAATTGAGAAATTGAAAATGTTGATGAAAGAAGTGCCTAGAAAAAGGTACACTAATGCAAAAGAGTTGGTCAACATCAAGAGGCATTTGATTGTACAAGAGAGAATGAATAAAGTAAATGGAAGGATACATAACAAGATTTGGAAACTAGGAGGAAGGAAGTTGACAGAAGAAGAAGAAGCAGAACAACAATATGAAGAGATGGATGATCAACTACAATGAAAAATTTGGGATCCAGAAGGATTTAAGATTAAAGAAACATGATCAGGAGGTCATGAAAATTTTCTACTATGGGAGTCTTATGCAGGAGCATAGACTCATAAAATTAATTTGGTTAATCTGCCCAAGGTGGGGTCTTGACATTTCATGAGGAATTTAATTCTTTGATGTAATTACTAGTATTTTTCCTAAGTTATTAGATGATAATCTAGGAAATCTATATAAGTGATGACTCATTGGTCAAGTGCTTCTCCATGTAACGAACCTTCACTTAGTGGCGAAATTCGAGGAGTCTTGAAACTAGTGGTGTCATTCAAATATATACGATGAGTTCTATTTTTAGAAGATAGTTTAGAGAGATAGGATCGAGTTGAGGAAATAATGAGATTTTAGTTAAGGATTGTGTTTGTTATAATTGTAAGCCTGCAGGTAATAAAGAAAAAGGAAAAAAGAAAGGAAGGTGAATCAGGCCGAAAGCATGAAGAGAAGACGCCAAATAATGATGTATCAGGCCTAAGAAGAACATAGATGTTATGTGTATCGTGTGAATGTACATATTCTGTTCATTGAAGCATTCTTATGCTTATAATCGTCTTTGTGTGGTTATGTGATATGAGTGTGATTGTGAATTAATAATAGATTGATAATCTGTGCATTGAGCATTCACTGTGTGAATTGAAGAGTTATGTGTGTAAAACGTTGCATAACGAAAGAAGGAGTTCGTTGTTGATTAAATGCTCAATGTTGAAGTTGGACTGCGTGGGTATGGTTGAACAAAAGGAGAACTAAGAAGATAAGTTCCTATGAATGTCATGAATCAAACACTTGATCACCGTGTCGAATTGAAGTAGACGTTTGTTGCATGATATAAACAAGCATCATATATCAATATTGTTGACATCAGAGTGGCGCAGCGGGTAAATGATGGTTGCAGATAAGTAGTAGAGGGAAAACCACTTTTTATTCCATGTTTAGTAAAGAATTCAATAATGAATCTCATGTACAAATCAGACAGTTAAGACCAGCTTGGGAGCTTTGAATCCCCAATAATTATTTTATGTACATGAGTTAGGTTATAGACTTGGCTTTGAAAATGGTTGAAGTATGCCCAAATGTATCATGGTCTCGTTGTGGAGGAAAAGGGCTTAGTATTATAAGTATTAGAGATGTTCTTTGAGGATGGAAATAAAACCTTCCACGAGCTCTTTAGACCGAGACTAGAAACACTGTGGAGTATTGGAATAAATCTAGTAGCTAATGATCGGTGGCCATTAGAGAAATGGTAGGCATGCCCTATGTGTGTTGATATCAAGCGTAGAGTATTAAGTCTATGTATGAGTGTTTTGATGCATCCAAGTGGAATGTTTATGGAGTCACTTGTGAAGAAGAGTAGAGTTGCTTATTCCTGTAGCAATGCACTTCTTTGCTAAAGACAATGGTCCTATGCTTATAAAGGTGAACATGTAGAGATGTGGGTTCACTATTAAATGAACGAGTGTTGTGCGAATTAAAGATTACAGAATTAGAGGAATGTAAACTCACAGGAAAAGTGATTTTCCTGCATCATGGATTATGGATTTTACCTCCTTGGCACATTTTGTAGTTCTTATTAATGGTTCACCTACCAGTTTTTTCAAAATTTCAAGAGGACCATGACATGATTGTTCTCTATCCCCTCTCTTGCCTCTCTTGTTTCTACTGGTTATGGAAAGTCTCAGTAGAATGATTAATGCTGCTAAATCAGAGGGTAAATTGAATGGTGTAAATATTTCGTCATCTATTTATGTTTCACACTTATTATTTGTTGATGATGTTGTCTTATTTGGGAATGGTTATATTTTGCTAAGATTATTAAAATAATATATGTTATGGAAGTTAGTATTTCTAAATCAACTCTCATCTATCACAAGCTTGACGAAGATAATATGAGGCAAATTACTGATTTGGTTCCTTATTATTGAACAGATTTGACTAAAGGCTTCAAATACCTAGGTTACTTTCTTAATCCCAATTACTACAAGATCAATGACTAGCTCTAGCTCGTTAAAAGGTATGAAAAGAGGATTGGCCATTAGAATTTCAGAATGTTATCCTTAGGCGATAGGTTGAGTTTATTAAAAGTTGTTCTCATTGGTATTCTAGTTTATTGATTTTCTTTGGCATAGATCCCTCAAAATATTCTTAATATGATCAAGAGAAAGATGTTCACTTTCTTATCGTCTGGTAATAATGATGGTGGGAAGATTCATATTGCTAGTTGGGAAAGATTATCTAAACAAAAAAATCAAGGTGCCTCGGATATCAAGAATATTCACTGGTTTAGTACTTCCCTAAGCATGAAAAGCTTATGGAATGGTTTATTTAGAAGTGGTATGTGGTGTGAGGTGCTGGAGGGGAAATATTTTAAAGGGAATATGTTATAATGGATTAAAAATCCAAATAATAACATTAGAAATGCTTCTAATTTTTGGTGTGGTTTTGTGAGGTATTTCCCTTGGATCAACCAAGGTTTGGCTTGGAAGGTTGGTTCAGGTTCAAATGTTATAGTATGGATTTACCCTATTATAGGGAATGAAGAAAATTACACCTTATCTCCTTCAATTTTGGAATACTTAACATAATTGGGGTTTATAACCCTTGCTCATATTAAAATACCCCGTTGGCTCCAGCCATCAGGCTCATATTTGATGATAGCTGAAGACCTTGGGCTGAGAAGCATATGGGCTAATGAATGGTCTCAGTATATTCTTTCCTTAAACAAAGCTGGTATTATATTAAACTCCAATGAAGATGAGCTGGTTCGGTCTGTCAATTAGGCTTCGGGACATGTATATGCAAAATATACCTATTCAACTATTGATTGCAACTCCTCCTATGATGTTCCAAAATGGTAGTTTGATCAATTATTGAAATGGCATTTACCAATGAAATTAAAGTGTTTCTTATGGTTGTGTTTTGAAAATTGCTTACTAACATGGGACAATTTGTAGCATAGAAGTTGGATGGGCCCAAATTTATGTTTTCTCTGTAAGTCAGAAGGTGAATCTATAAACCATTTGTTTGTGCACTTTGCTTACAGTCGAAAAATCTAGAAAGCTATCTCTTTTTTATTTAACATCACTGAGTCTTGAGGACATGATTCAATTGAAGGGAAATTTCTGAGATGGTCTAAAATTAATATGGAACAGAGACTTATTCCAGCATACATATGTTGGGCTATTTGGAAGACTAGAAACTCTGCAATATTTGAATATAAACAAATGAATCTATTTGTGAGTTTCCTATGAATTATTAGTAGTTATAAAGATTATGTTGTGATGGGAATTCAAAATAAATTGCAGAGACAGATTCCTGACCTTCCTGTCTACTTAGTGGATATAGGTTTTTTTGATGAAGCGGCACAAGGTAGCATTTGCGGTGCTGATATTTTGTTGAGAATCAATGATGATTATATCTTTAGGTTGAAGATGAATTTGTAATACCCCCTATTTAACCCTTGCAATGTATTAAATTAAATCATGGAAATGATGTAATATAATTATAAAATCATGGTGAGGATCTGAAGTCCAAGGCCCCACCATCGATTTATCATTCTAGTATCGATAATTAAAAATAGATGCATGTGGATCGCGTGATAGCTTAGCATGATGGAAATTACAAATATAATGTAAATATGTATTTTAATCAAATACCCACAACTAACTATGCAATGCAACAAGAGTATGGGGGCATGATTTTTACAATGAATATGGAGGGAAATATTCAAACCCTTGAAGCCATTGGTGTCAATCCAAGTGTCAATGAGAGAATCCATGAACCATCAACTACCCACATTGACTTTTGCACAATCCAATCATTTATTTATTCCAAGAGGTGGTTGAGGTAGTTATTAGTTGGGAAATGGAAGGCATGGCTATCCAATTTCGTGTATGGGAAAGCCACCATTTTTGGAAAAACGTGTTTGTCTTCCTAGGCAAGAAAAGACCCGCAAATTTTCTCCCCAGCCCATCATTCATCCATAGGATTTTCTCTCTCACACAATCTGATCTTGTTGGGCATTTTCCTCCACATTTTTCCTGAGTTTCTATTCATTTTCTAGTTGGGAAACACGTTTTTGGTGTTGCAGAACGATTGGGAGGAAGGGAAATTTGATTTGGGGGTCCATAGAGATCGTTTTTTCCATTTGAATACCCATATACCTATTGGGGACTCGATTGGTAGCTCTCAGCTATTGTTTTCCCATATCAAGGATCATTTTTGATGTGCCACCATTTGAAAAAACCCATGGGAATCTTGTTTTGTGCATCCCACAGTTAAAAAAATTTTTCCATTCCCAACATATGTGCCTCGTTGTTAGATGGATACCTTGTTTATCTTGAACTTGTGAGTAAGAAAATAGGAGTAGAATCCTAGGATTAGAATTGGATTGATAAACCTAATGAAGAGTGTAACCTCACCAAAAGATCAAAGGGCTTTGGCTACTTTTCTATGCACACCCTTAAGAGCACTAGAAGGGAAGGTATGGCCTAAGGGACTGTGTAGCAGTGAAGGCAATACTTCCTTGTGTTGGGTGTGTAGGTATTGTGGGTGCCAAGATAGCTAGATCTTGTAGAGGTACAAATAGCTCTGTGGTTGAGCTCACTAGATTATCAATTCCTTCCTTTCTATTGCCTTAAATCTGATAAACCAAGATGTAGAATGGCTTGGATGAGAAGTGTATATATTTGGCTATGTTTTAGTTGTTGTTCCCTTTCCTTGTGGAAATCATGCCCAGCTTGGGGGTGGGACTTTTGTTGAGAGATTGATGAGTACAACTGGCCTATGGTTGTGTGGAACATTGCAGTTTCATAGCCAGTTGCTTGGGACAACTTCACATCAAGTTAAGTGTTCTCTTGTTTTAATTTATGCATTGTCTTTAATGGACGACTGTTATGACTATGAAAATCAATGCATGTTAGATATGTGTGTAATAGAGTTTAATTCTAATGTGTTTATTTGCATTCTACATATGCACACATGTGTTTTATTTGCTATGAATTTGTTAATGATGAATGGGGCTAAGAAATAGAAATTTGAAAGCCCGTATTTTTAGTCATGTTCCCTTCCTTGATCTGGATTGAAAGGAGGGGACATGAAAACGTGGTATTAGAGCTACAGGTTGCAACATTGGGCCTGTATGGGGTTATGTCATGCAACTTGCAGTGTAAGGTAGCTTCTTGATCACCTTTGATTATCAGATAGAAAACAATTATTTTCTAAGTTTTTGATTTTTTTGCTTAAGTGCGTGTCAGCGGAATTGAGCAAGTTGCAATGACACATATCGATGAATTTTGGAAAAATTCCCTGAAAGTGTTTTGGCGAAAAAGAGATAAGTATGCCAAAACTATCTTCGAAAATTTGAAAAGTCCGCCGACAAAGGGTTTTCGTTGAAAAAGGGTAAAGTGCGCCAAAACAGGTCTAAGACAAATTGAAAAATACACCAAACTATTGGCAACAAATTTAAAAAGTAGTCGATACGTTTCAGCAACAAAATGAAAAGTTCGCTGATAAAGGCAACCAATGACAAAATGAAAAGTTCATCGATAAAGGCGATCGATGAAAAAATGAAAGACTCATCGATAAAGGCGACTGACAACAAAATGAAATTTTTTCCAATAAAGGCGATCAACAAACAAATGAAAACTTCGTCGATGAAGGCAGTTGGTAGAAAAGGGAAAAGGCCACCAAAAAGGCGTTTCGATGCGAAATTGAAAAGTCCGCCGAAACAAGCAATTAAAGAGTTTTTCCAAGGAGATTTTCAGACACTAGAAATTGAAAAATGGCACTGAACTTATGGATGTTGACCCCCTTCCCCCCCTGATACATCGTTTATTGTGATAAAATTCTGTGGTGATGATAGGACTCATGGAAATGGAAATTTTGCATCTTGATATCAGTCTAGGGAACAATTGTGCATAGTTAGGTTCTTAATGGGGTGGTTCAGATATTTCTATATTTCTGTAACTTGACATGAATTGTCAATTTGGGTAGTCCCCATAATGCATGGAAAATATTTTGGTATTTTTAAGAATATAAGGAGGCTAAAATATAGAAGAATCAACATAAGGTTCTTATTTTGAAATAGGTTTCCAGTTGTTTCAAATAGCAGGTAGAGGAAGTCCTTTAGGCTTGATTGAGCAAGAAATTCTCATTGTGGGTGACCTCCAAAGTAGCTAATTTTTTTTGAAAGGCCTTATATGATGGTGCAGGAGTACAAGATATGAATGACGTAACTCAATGTGAGTAAATTTTATGGTTTCAACATCATGGTAATGGAAAATAAAGTGGAGGCACATTTAGGATCATGATCATGGTGAAATTGCTTGTTAGCTAGAAATGTGAAGAATTGAAGCAATCATGGTTGGATGCTTGGTGACAAGGAAGTTCCACTAATGAGTAGGGATACTAAATTGAGATTATTATGGTAATTCACGTTAACATGTGGAAAAATGTGTTAAATGGATAAGAATACGCTCCTGCAGATTGTATTTTATAAACTCTCATAATGGGAGAAGGGAACTAAGAAGAAGTGATTGTTCCTTATCCAAAATGCATGCAATGCATTCTCTATGTTAAGAATATGTAATTTGAATTGAAATCAAGAGACATGGCAGCTCTTTATTATTGGAGATGGATATTGTATGCCATAAGAGAATGTTGAGAAAGGTATGGAATATACCAGTAGGTAAAAGACATGCAACCTGTAAAGGTGATAGGCGAATCATCCTTGTGGGAAAGTGATTGCATGCTAAGAGAAGTTGTTGGATATGAACCAACAACTTATGAGTAAGTAATGAGAATGGGTAAGATGAATTTTTATTCATCCATAAGCTATCACTAATAGAATAATACATTCTAGTATGTGGACCTATCATGTGGTTCATGATAGTGACAGACTAGCCATGCAAAGGCTATCAATTAAGGAACGAGGCATTCCCATGTGTGAATCGAGTATGTGGTTTATAATTGTGGAAAATATTTCTATGAAAAAGGAAAGAAAGTATCATAGTTGAATGAGGTGCAAGGGCATATAATGAACCTTGAAAAGACTCCTTATGGAGTTGGAATTGAGCCAATTATAGCATTGATAAGTGCTAGGAAGTCCAAGAAAAGTCAAGATGGACTTGGCCATAATTGCTCTAACCAAATGGAACATCAAGACAATGAAAATAGAATGAATTGAGAGTTATTCTAGTGACCAAGGAAATCTACATAGGGCTGCAACATAGATCGGAGAATAATCTCCATAAGGCAATGTTGATAAAGAGGAAAATTTATATTTATGAACTTATAACATAAGAATTATATGCTTGGAAAGTAGCAAGTAGGAATGTTATACATGAGTATATGTATTGAATTGTTGCTTGGTGAGAAAATCATAGCTAATAACCCTTTGAATGTTTGGCATAGAGGCCATAAGGTGGATCAACTATGATGTGGAACGAGAAATTTCATGCCACGATGAGGAATTGGAAAAGGATAATTACTGAACTCTTCTCTTCCTGATATATTCACATTTTCTGAGTTTTATACATAGAAATTTTGGCATAGGAATGCTAGGAATGTAAGAGATTAAATAGTTGAAATGCATATGCACTAGTGGGAATATTAAGAGATAATAGATATTGCATGTGAAATTGCTTATATATGCATATGATATTGCATATTGGTAAAAGTAGTGAGGCTTTACATATGTAATGGGCCACTAATGACAATTGTTGTGGTTGAGGATGATTGCTTAACCAGAGATGGTTGAAGCATGGCTGATAATGTTGATGATGTTATTGCACATGACCAGTATCCTTGTGAAGAAAAGATGAGGCAATAAATCTATGATCACGAGGTTGGTGGAAGGATTGTGTAACCATTTGTAAGAGACCAACTGATCAGGTAACATCAAAATGTTGATGACAACCATGCATCTAATGATTTGTTTGTGCTAATTGCATAAGTGTTGAAAGGGGATTGGGTAAGATTCCCTTGAGCCATATTTAATAATCGTACAATTGGTATGTATGTGATGTTGAATTCCTTTATCTGACTAATATACCACTAGTTATGGTGAGGTATAAGGTAGTAAGGGAAAGGAGCCTTATACTATCTAATTGTTTAGAATTTTGAATGCATTTGTATGAAAATATATCATGCCATGTGTGTGTGTTATTTATGAGTTTAATGACCAAAGCAAGTGGGGAGTTATGGTCATGTTGTGGTAGTGCATTCCAAATGAAATAGTCATTTTTAAGGCCATAATGAGGTTGGAATGGTAATTCTATAGTGCTACACAAGTATCCCATGAACTCCCTATTGGTGTTAATCTGGGATGAAACCTATTTTCCAACAAGTAGGTAGTGAGTGAAATCCTAATGTTTTGCTCAGGTGAAGAAAAACGACACCCAGATAGTTAACCAAGTGATTGGGGGAGATGATTGGGTGATGTGTCAAGGAATTAGCTAGACTTTCCAAAACATCATGGTGCGATGCATGAGATGACATTATGGTATTCATGAATCAATGCAAGGTTGCATTGGGTGAATCTGCATTAAAGGATTATCAAAATATTTGTTGACTATTCCTATATATTTGTGGGTACACATAGTAAGATGCATTTCATGAATGCATGATTGTAATATGTTGATAGCTAGAATGATATAATTTTTGGCAATTCTAAGATCATTTCATGAGTTCCTATGGATGCATGGGAAATACTTGCATGAAGAAGGTAGTCATGTTTGATGGGGTAAGGGGTAGGGGTTCAGGGAGAGAAATAGATAGAGATTGGGGTTGGGAGGTAGGTTGTTAACACCTAAAATTCGCACACATGCGACATTTTAGTGATTCATCCAGTAAAGCATAATCAACATAAAGAATGCATCTCACCATAGGCATCCTCAATAGATCCAAAACATAGAAAGAGTCCATAAGTGCAAAGAAACAGTCAAAACAAAGGGTAACTTGTGGGTATTACACAGTTTACCCACACTATAGTGCATGTTAACAAAACAATGTTCGCGCTACACCCACGCGGATTTTCCTTTGATAATCATGCTACTGTCAAAATAGCAAGACCACTCACTCCCACTTCACAAAGCACACCGCTTAGATTTTATTTTTTATTTTGAAAAAAATGACAAGTTGAAGGAAATTTTCAATTTCTAATCCACAAAATAAATTAAATGAGAATGTAAAAAACAAAATACTCAAACTCTTTATTTCTTGGGAGGCATGGTTTCCACATATAGAAGAAATAAAATTTCCAACCGCCTAGAAAACATTCAATTCCACTAACCAATCAACTCGTAGGAGAAATCCAATCAATGAGGTGCTCCAAGTACAGGGGCGATGGATGTCAGAAAGAAACATCGATGCTTGAGGGGGCCAATATGATCTCTGACACTAAGAAATGAGGAAAATGGCATTTCCTTTTTGTATTTTATTTTATATTACCCTTTTCTGGTGCGACGAAGGTCATGGTGCAACCATGCGTTTTTTACGGATGTGCACCTATTTGATTTGTTTCATAGTAGGAACTACTCAAAAATCTTTTTTTTTTAAATATTGTTTTTATTTATCATCATGTGAATTGTATCATATTAAGCACTGATGAGCCATAAGGTGTAGATTAAAAATAGTTTTTTTCCAAGGTAGAGTGTTGTAACGTTGAATGCACCGGTGCTTCTGTCTCAATTGCACATACCAGACAAGGTTTTCCAAAAAAATAGAATAAACATATTTCTAAAAATTCCATCGACCTATTTTGATACTAGTTCTTTTTAGTGATGTGTACCAGTGCATGAGTTGTGTTGCTGCACCGGTGCATTTGGATAGATGTGGAGCACCTTACATTATATTTGCACCAAAAAATTGATGCAAACACCTTAACCTGAAAGTTCCTTAGATATTAATCAGAAAGTTTTCATCTTTTAGGATTGTTGTAAATTAATGTGTAAACAAATAAGGAAACAATTATAGCAATTCACTTCTAGTATACCCAAAATTCATGGCAATTAAAGGAGAAAATATAAAAATAATTCCAATGAGTTTCCAACAATCTAGTGCAACTTCACATGAAAAAATAAGATTTAAAAAATTATTTCCCTAAACTTTGTATATAGAAAATATAAAAATAAACACACTAGTAATAGGTGGTTCTACTACTATATTCAATCTTAGTGATAAGTCCCTTAACAACATTTTCTTAAGTCAAGCATACAACATGGGACCATAAAACAAAGGAAAGAATCCCTAATTATTACATGATCATGGATTATGTCATTATATGGTATGTCAATTGCCCTAATGCACTTCTCCTATTCTTCATTCTTTTTCATTGAACTTGATGTAGGAGCATCCCTAGTGGAAAAGGCTATTGTGCATGTAGATTTCTTCAGTCATTTAGATATGATCCATAATGTTTGTTTTTTTTATATAGAAAGATTCTACATAATTTGTGATGCTATAGATCTATAGTGTTTATACAAATCAATGATTTTAAATTAATAGAATTTTCATGCCCAACAACTACATGAAGAGGACAATGTTGCATACAACCAAAGTATATGATGAGGAGACACATTTTAGATAAAATTATTTATTTACATGAAATAGTCATGGGAGTTAATATCTAAATTATCTCTATTGTATACCCTAAAATAATAAAGCCAAGAATGTGAAAATATTACTTTTTCCAAATTCCCGAGTCTAAATTAAATAATTGGTAGTTGAACCACTTGGTATTCCTCGATTAGTTCTATAGGTTAGAGAGAGTGTCCTTGTATAATGTAATCTATGAATATTCCATTTTCTATAAATAAATCTTATAGAATTGTGGTTGTTTTGTAAACAATGTGAAGTTCTTCAAATATATCGTGGAATTCTATCTGCATTTTGTTTAATTTTACTCATGTGTATGGATAATTCTATTGTGCAGAGTTGTTGAGTTTCTCTCTACATCATGTGGTATCATAGAAGGTTGAGGCTACGATGGGGAGGATAAAAGGAACCATTGTTGAAAATTGAGTAGTTTTTGGACGGTGTTAAAATGGGCAGTACAAAAAAGGAGACCCCGAATAAGAATTAGACTCATGGAAAAGAGAGGAAGGGGTTCTGGATGACTTAAAAGATGAGAGGTTATAGAAAATAGTAATGATATTTCAAAAATAGTTAGGATAATGATGGCCAAAATCGCTTCCATGGAGGCATCCCAGAGGAAAGGTATTACACATGTGGTGCAAGACAACAGTGGCGATGAAGCAGAATCAATGACTACAAGAGAAGACACAAAGGAAAACATGAAAGTGGAATATAGAATGATCAAAGCCATCAATTGTAATGGAGGTAAGCCAAAACTTGGTAGCCCTGTCTATTCTAGAAGTTTAAATCCTAAAGAATTGATAGATTGGATGAGGAAAGGAAAATTCTCTTTGAGTTTGAGCAGATTGAGAGATCCTATGAGGGTTAGTTTTACTTGCAAAAAATTGAAAATTCATGCTTCTTTGTGGTGGGATAAGTTGTATCTAAATAGGAAATGTTGTGGTAGAGGGAAGATCAAGACCTGGGATAGGACAGTGTCATAAATTATGAAACATTTGGCTCATGGATCCCTATTAAGCTCTAGGCAACTTCCTCTACTATTTTTTAATTACAATGCTAATATTCCTAGCAAAGACTTGCCTAAGAATTCTTTGGCTACCTTCAATGCCCCCTTTCAACATAGATATTTATTTCTTGTCAATAGGGTGGGGGACGATCCCCCATATCATGACTACATCTACTCTTCATGGTTTGATTTAATTCAATCCCTTACTACTCACTTTTCCATTGAGGACACTCAAAGCTATCTTGTGCTACTATTGATATGTCCTTCCAAATAAACATGTGGTGGGAGCATTTTAAAAACCCCAAACTAAGAGGAGTAGCACTTGGGATGAAGTGATGATCCTAGGACACATAGAGGAAAATCTAGTATTGGGAGTGCTAAACTCTTAGCTCTCATGAAGGGATTACGACTCTATGGAACTAAGAAACTAGAGTATAAGCAAAACAATTTTCTATAGGTCTTCGCAATAGGTCTCCATCATGTTTAAGCTAGTTGAACCATCCATTGCACACACCTCACAATCTTATTAATACATAAAATTTTGAATAAATTAATTTTAATACTTCCTATATTCACAATATTTTCTCAAGTGACATAATTAATTTAATTACTATGTACTACAACATCCATGGTTTGATGATTAAAGGGATGGTTCAGATACAAGACCTTTGTTGTTGTCTTGTCCCAACAAGACGCAGTATTGATTGTTAATTAATTAAACCCATCACTAGATTATGTTAGTTTGAGTTTAGTGTAAGCTAGTATTAAATTATATCTTTTTAGGCCAAGGTATGGTTGGTTTAAGTAGGCTCTTTGGTCTTAAGAAGCTAAGGATAGGTTAGGTTTAGTAGGTGAGGTTTGGGTAGTTTAGGCTAAATTAGGGTAGGGTAGGCTATCCCAGTGATGAATAATATGGATATGATAGGTTTGGGTACGTTTGGTAGGGTAGGTTAGATACTTGAGTGGTTTAGGCTAGTAAGTATGTTTGATTTAAATAGGATCATTACCTTGAGAAAGGTAAGGATTAGAAAGTATGGGTTTAGTATATCTAGGTTAAGTTAGACCACTGTATAATAAATGTAAAGGATTTATGTTAAATTAGGTGCATTTTTAAAGGATAATATATTAAAATTAAAGAGAATTTTAAGTTTTCCAAAAATGTAATAGTTATTTACTCTCTTTTATATCAAGATTGCAACATATATAATTTTCCGCATTACTCCACATGTAAAGATAACACATTAATTAGTTTTACACCATCCTTAAATTAATCTTACCATGTAAACTAAGAAAATATTTATGTAGTACAAACTGACACACCATGCCCATATTACATAATTGAAACTTGTGCCCAAAATAGAAAAATAAGTGTGCATTTGATTCCCATACTACAAATATAACACAAGTGTCATGAACCCACTACAATTATACAACTATTTCAAATTCATTTATCCATGGTTTCATTGTCACTTTTAGATTCCTTTGAAAAATTAATCTTCTTCTTCCCTAAGAATGAGGAAGATAGTCGAATCCTTTGATGAGGATCAATGCTCATTTCATGAATATGCACACAAAACACCATTTAAAAGTTATTTAATGGTTATAAAAAAACCAAGTTCATGTACACTTATTAAAATTGCAATCAAATAAGACATTTATACTTATCGAATTTGAATATGTGCATGTCAGAACGAGTGTTATGTGAGGTGAAGCTATCGATTTGGCATCCTACTACAAGTGAAGATGTTACAAGTCATCAAATCAAGGAATCTGGTTGCGAGTCAAGATGTTGCAAGTCATCTAGATGAGAAGTATCCAACTATGAAGTAGTAACAACAAACTCCCCGATATTGTTTCATGCATGAGTCTCATGAGGGCCCTTTTCAACCACGAGATGCAAATGCATGCCCATTTAATAAGTTCATAACACTCATATGTACATAAATATTTGATAAATAAATTCGTGTAGACACATTAACCTCTTGTTTGGTATCCAGAGTTACATTTACCTGATGTATAGATGTGTATGGAATTCCTGGATCTGTAGTCATAGGCTTCTTTGAGGCTACATCAACAAATGCCTCAGTAACTCAATATGGCTCTATGCGTGTAATATGATCCTATCCATAATGTATCAAAAACACATACCAACAAACTAGAGTTAGTCTAACAACTTATATACTGAAAATTACAAAATAAATAATTATGCACTCAGAGGTCTGTCAAAATTTACCTTCTCATCTTGCAGAGGTTCTTCAACAACATTGGGTACATATTACACAAAAAAATCTCTACCATCCTACATAAAATATATTACTTCAATATTTAAATATATATTTTCTTCCCCTAGTATAAATATGGTAAATGATTATATACTAAAAATATTTTCACTACCTACAATGGTGGTATACCAAAATCGTATGAGTCATTGGCTACTGCAATTATTTCAATCTATTGGGAAAGGCCTAGATGTAGTGGAGGAGTCCCCTCCAATACCAGTTAAACATGTGAATATAATATGTCAACAAATTAATAAAATAATAATTTTTAAACAAATCAAATTGGTAATTTAAAATATAGTAAAGTATTTGAATATTGATGAACTTACACATTCCATGAATCCAGTATTGGAAATTTGTGAAAACTACTAGCAAAAAATTCTACCACAATATGAGCAAGGATGTAAAAACATATGTCTCTCTCTGTCACATGATTGTGCTCTACTAGATGTATCTGTCTACTCATGTTCACAACCAGATGAATACTCATCATCATTACCTCCACTCAGTGACTCCTCACCACCACCAAATGAAGATGATGCCCCCACTAGATGAGCCTGCACTTGTTTGTCTCTCAAAAAAATTCCCATGACAAATCATCTCATTCAACTGTAACAATGCCCCTTGTGTTTCATCCAACATGCTAGGTGCAAGAGGATATAAATGGGGTAGGTTTTGAGGGTGAGGAGGGAAACACACATGATTTGGATCATCCCTAGGATGCTCTCTATTATGGGTCAACCCTCCTCCCACCCTGTGGAACTCTAAAATGCCAAATTAATTGACATGCTTATGAAGTATAAATTCAACATACAACTTTCATAGGAAATATAATAGTATGTCTATATTTCCATGCGAGTCTTAAAAAAATACCATATAGTACCTATCTATACAATTTTAGTTTATACTTGGTTCTATACACCAGTGAGTGGATATATGCAATCTTCTAGTTAAAGGAAAAATACCATTGCGAGGGCCTAGAAAAAGGGGATAACTATAGTCTTTTCTTATTTTTCAAATTTTTATGCCATGGTAACTAATCCCATTTGCATAAAGTTGCCTCCTAGACTCTTTATAAGAAGTAATGTTATATAATGCTTCTTGGGAATTGGAAATTATGTCAATGATAGTATCAATTTATTTCCCAATAGAACAACATAGTTGGTCTCCCCCTTAAATGTAGCATTTAAGTGTCTCAAAAACCCCAATTGTGATAGTATTGCAAGATTTATATTTGGTATATGTTTTCTTGGCCGATTTTTTTGTTTTTCTTCTAATGGAGGGATTGGTTGTTCTTCCTGTAATGGGGGGTTTTTTTATTCTTCTTGAATGGAGGGATTTGATGTTCTTCTTCAATAATTACTGGGTTTCGTCTTGGAGGGATTGCTTATTCTTCTTCAACATATATTACATTTTCATGATCAATACTTTGAAGGTATGGGTTTTTTGAAGGAAATATTGAACAAGGTTATGTGGATCCATGGAGAATACTTTTTTTTACACAATAAATTTTAAAGTTAGATTCAATGTTTACAAAACATCCATATATATTGAATTGATTTTATGGAACTTAACAATAGGGTTAAAAAAACATAAATTGAATGCCGACCAACATATGTAATCAAGCCACCAACCCTTACAAATAGATCAAATTGTAATGATACTAATGTGTAGATGCCCAAATCGTAGATGCCTTAATTCCCCCTGCCTTTAATCACTCCTACGTTTAAAAAATATGAAGTGTAATGGGCCGTTCAAGACAATGTTCTTTTTATATTAGTATAACAAGTGTGATATAACGCACTTGTGTTATGAAACACATTTGTGTTATATCACACTTGTGTTATGTTTTGAACTTTCTCATAATGTAAGTGCGTTATAACGCGTATGCATTATACAACACAAGTGCGTTATATTGCAATTGGGTTATGATTTCCAACTTTTCATAACATAAATGAATTATAACACATGTGTTATGTTTTCAACTTCTTCATAATGAAAATTCATTATAACACATATGTCTTATAATGCATATGTGTTTCTTATCCTAATATTTGGTTATAGGTTCAAGTCTCACCAAGCCAGGTGCATTTACGAAATCCATAATGAAGGTGCGTTTATGAGATCTATGGTGGCACAAAAATTTGACCCAACTTCATGCTACCACCCTTTGCAAAGATAAATTTATTTATGTTACGTTTGGGTGCACCATTATCATATCAATGTTGAATAATTTCTAGCTCTAACCTAATGCATGAATGGAGGCATTAAAAATCATGAGTGGATGAAGCACTCTCTATTTTTCCTATTGGTTCAAAAGTGATATAACATATAGAAAGGCTTGCGAAATTAGAATGTGTATAATCCTAATGCACAAACCACACAAAATTATAGTATCATTGAAGACCTTGCAAAATATATGTATGCGATGTTTGCACTTAAGGTCCTCCAAATATTTCCAATATAGCGGAAGACATTTTTAACATCAATAGGATATTTGGACCCCTTGGTCTCTTAGCTAATAAAATTTGACTTGGATAATTGAAAGCCTCGCTTTCCTCACTCTATAACATTTTAGATTCAAGTTTCGACCACATGATCAAATATATTTAGAACCGTGGTGGATGAGGGAGATTCCACTTCCATTATGTCATTTTCATGTTGGTAATGTATAGGCTCACCTAAGACCATTCCTTTACATATCATGTTGAAATCATTCGATGAAAATCGATTAAGAGCTTATGGAATTATTTTGGCTCTTCCTATAGAGTTTGGGGGAAATTTTGTAACTATGGAGGTAGAATTCATCAACGCTCAACTATATTATAACCTCATGTTAGATTGCAGTCAGACTTATGTTATGATGGTTGTAGTGTCATTATTTTGTGATTCATTTTCCACATGAGAGAAAGATATTCAAAATAAACCAACAGTCTTTTTGCATAAATGAGTCCATTCAAACAACTGAGAATTTTTTTCCTAGTTGGTAATTCCACGAGATCCTATATGTTATCCCTAAAGTTTTCACCATGACTGCTAGGGTCAAAGCTTAGAGAAATCTTAACAGTATGTAAAGGATAGGAATGATAGTTGTAAACAAGGTAGAAACATGACAGAGATCAGGATAGGTTTAAATTGAACTGCAGGAAATGTACCACTATCATGTACAGTAATATAACAATACTACAAGCATAACTTTATGAAAGAAATGAATCAGGTTCTGCATCAAGCATTTAAAGATAATTGCATATTAATCAAGAGAGTCTTGGCATGGATTAATAAGACCACACATATGACAAGATAATGACAATATGTAATTCAGTTATTAAAGCAAAACAGTCTCAAATGATCATAATCATTTCAAAGCAGCATTTTACATTCAAAAAAATAGAGTGTATGTGCATACATGCTCTTGCCTCAGCCCTCGGCTGGAACTCTCCCTGTTCTTTTACAGGGAGAAATTATAATTTAAATAAAAAAATCCTTAAAAACTATAACTCTCTTCTCGGAGCTAAGTCCTATCAACAGCCTAAAAACAATATCGAACAAATTGCAGATCTGGGTTTGCTTCTTTGGTAATTCTTCTGACCGCCACATGCTCATTGGATGCCCTGGAACTAATTATGTTATTAAATCTGGAATTGATTATGTTTGATTGCTCAATCGGTGGCTCGAAATAGGGGATCTCCTTTTGACTGCAAACAATCCAATAATGTGGCACTATTTTGAAGGATTCGAATATCTAATTTGCTTGTTTTGGATGCTAAGCCTTCTCCTTCAAATGTGGAAAAAATTGCACAACTGATACCCTGACACTTGAAAATGCCCAACGCTTGGCATCTGGATACTCAACATTTGGACTCGGGCTCGAGCTTTTTCAATGATAGTGTTGTGGCTACAACAGATCCCATGTTTCATTCTGATCACGGGAGCCCCGGTGATGTAAATATAAAGGAATTTGGGTAAGTTTTAAATTTTGGTTTGCTGTTACATCGTACCCTTTGTTGACCTGCTTAGTTGTCTTTATTAATTCCCTTGAGAATTTCTAAGTTTTTGGTTGTTTTTCTAATTTGTAGAAAACCTCAGGTTTTGGTCTTAAACCACTTTTCACTACGAATCCCGAAATCCTGCAAATGCAGACGGCAGGGATCATTTTTTTTCCTTTTGGATTTATTCAACCCGAAACCCGCAACCTGAAATTGCAGGTTGCGGGAAGACTGTCTGAGTATTTCTTGAACCTCGATCTCGAAACCCGAAACCTAAATTTTCGGAGTTGATTTTTCAGGAGTTCATTGCGCTAATAAATTGTGTGGCGTGTTTCCGCAACCTGAAATCCGCAAACTACGAGATGCAGGGTGTGGAAAGGGTTATTTGGTTTTATTATTTGTGTTCGTTCCCGAAACCCGAAACAAGTTTCTTTATTTGGTAAACTGTTGAGAACCCGCAACCCGCAGTTTTTGGATTGCAGATTTTGGGAACGTCAAATAAAATGAGATTCTGAAGCTTGACCCAAATCCCGCATCCCCAACAGTAATCTCTGTCGTTCGTTTCTTCCTAGATCTACGGTCCAGATTTCATCTAGTCGAAAAAACCTTAAATAAATGATTTTTCTGATTTTTCGTTATCATTTTTACTGTCGATTTTTATGCTCCTACGTGGATTTTACTGTTGATTTGTTACCAGGGTCACCTGCACGAATTTTAGCTGAAATCAAGTTGGTTTGTCGTGAATTTTGCATCTTTTTTTCACGCTTTTACTGTTTATGGGTTGATTTTGATTTTCGTTTGTCTATTTATCAGAATTTCCCAAAAACTTTATCAGAATGTCTCGAACTACCCAGTCCAAGGGACTGTATAAGGATTCACTGACCAAGGATCCCAATTTTGGCATTTTCTCAGACACCAGTCAGAGGGTAACTGAGGATTATTAAATGGATTGGGCTAAAATTTATTCAATCTTTGACAACGATGACCTTTCAGACATCGAACAAGACCGGCCAGCCTATGAAAAAATTAAGGCTTCTCAAATTCATGCCATTGCCGCTTGCCCTACTATCTTGCCTTATATAGACCCTGTAAAACGGATTGTTGAAAATTCCAATACCAAAGACCGGTCATTTAATGATTGCGCAGGTTCGCAATTGACTACCTTTCGCTCGGAGGTTTTTATCAGATCCTTTTCTCTCAAGCCAGCTGTACAAACCCTGAGTTCTGACTTTATTCAATCCTCTAAGACAAGATATAATATTGACAAAATGATGAAATCTTGGATGATAAAACCTAATAGTTTTGTGCCCAAGGTGGATTATCTCTATCCTATTATTTGGTTCAAGGAATATTACTCTTTACTCGCAGCCATGCTCTGCAGGCTTTTTGGTCTCCCCAATTGTTCAGTTTTCACGGCTGAATGGGCTCCCATAGCCCATCATGTGTTAACAACAGGTGAAACCTCTCCGTGGGCATCCATCCTGTCTTAAGAAATTAAGACACAAATTCAATACTATCAAAAGGCACCTGCCTCAAAGAAGCCACATTTTTATCTATCAGCCTACATCCTTGATGTCTTCTTCGCTGACTTTCAATACCCTAACTTGGGATGCAATTGGACCCCTGAGGCCCCACCAGTTCATATATATCATTTTGCATTATGGGAAAGCAATTATATACCCTTGCTTTATGAAATTTGTGACCACTTCATGGGTACCACTTATTTTAAATTATTTCACCAAGAAGCTCCTGCCTTCTCAGTAGATGCCAGAACCTTCATCAACACCATTGGGGACTGGTATGTTTATGAGTCTTTTGCATATATCAGAGTTTGGGGAAGTGACACGGTTCACTTGTTTCCCAAAATTGTACTTGACAGGTTGGTTATTCAAGAAGTTTCCTATCAGACTGTCACTGATGGAGTCTACAAGAAACTTACTGGTCCTAAAAAGAGAGGTTGGCCCAAGTTCTCTCTAAATCTTGGCCCACTAGTTATTCCTACCTCAACCTTGGCCGTTGTACTGGGTGATTAGTTAGCCCCTTTGAAGTTGGGAAAAGAACCCAAACAAAAGAATGATCCCAAGAAATTCTTGGATGCACACTTCAAGCAGTATCACAGGAAAATGGACTATGTCCATGAAGATTTGCCAAATGACTCCATCTATGAAGGGGTGAACACCTTCCCTGAAGTATTAGCGAAAGCCAAGAGCATGGATGAGCTATAACAGATTATGGCATTTTAGAAGGAAATAAAATCTCAGGTTTATGGGCAAAGAACCTTGGAGTTGAATATCATTGAACAGGTTAAAAGGGACAGAGAACAAAAGCAAATCCGGCTGGCCAATGCTCCCTTAATGCTTACTTATACAGATGGAGACAAAGGTAAAAATCCCATGGAGGAACCTCCACAGATTAAGACCACTGAATAGGTTAAAGCCTTGTTGCAGACATCTCAGAATTTCCAGCAACATTTGGAAAAATTGACTTCGGTATTGGGTGCCAAAGCAGCTGAACCACCCAAGGTCGCTATGAATGATCAAGTGACTATTGCAGCTTCGTAGGTGGTTGATGACTTGACAATGATCAAGACTAATCCCCCTAAGAGACAGAAAGTTCAGGTTTCCACATCTGAAGTTCCCACTATTGATCTCACTAACAGTGATGTAGAAGATGAGCCACAGGCTGCAGTCCAAGTGACTGAAGAAGTACCTGAAAAAGTAAATGACAAAGTTGTGGAAGAAGTCACTAAGGAAGTGACAAACAACTCACAGTCGCTTATAGACTTGTTGGACAGTATTGAAATGGACCATTCTAATCTTGATCAACCAATTTTGGAACTTACCTCTACTACCCCTGACATCATAGTTCTCACTTTTGTTACCATCTATCCAATACCTTTCTATTTTTCTGGCAGGGGAAATTCCTGTTGATGTATATGTAACTTTGGAATGTATTTCATCTATGTATATTGTACTCCAATAGAGATGTGTTATTCCTCTATACGAAAGTGTCGTCATTTGTATTGACAAGTGTCGCAAGTGTCGTAAATTTTCGATGGGTTATTAGACCACCATGTGTGGGGTCAACCCTAATTAAGTTAACCATGGGTTATTAAGCTAAGCTAGACCATTCGGCCCGATTAGTTTATTGGGCAGGATAGGACAAGTATAAATAGAGATCGAGAGATCTCTATTTGGACATCTCATTATTCACTTCTACATCACTCGGAAAGTGGCGCACTAGTTGAGGAGGAGGAGGAGGAGCTGCTAGTAGAAGACTATCTCTTGTACTTTGGTTGTACCTTGGTTGTATTATTGCTCTATCTATCTCTGAGGAAGTTGTGGGGTTTTTCACCTTAGGGTTTTCCCCACGGAAACTCTGTGTGTCTCTTGTCTATTATGTTTGCCTCTTGTTGTGATTGACATGATTGACATGCTTGATATGATTGATATGCTGTAAATTTTATTCTCTCACTAAAGATCCTAGAGTATATTGAATTAATGCTAAAAAATTAACATGGTATCAGAGCTTCCCTGAGAAGAAGACATTGTGCAGTGGTGGAAACTAGGGTTTCTTGTTTATTGGGTTTATCTCCATAGATTTTGGAAAAGCAGTAAGGTATATTGACTCTACTCATCAAGTAGAATCTATCTGTCCAATCAGAATTCAATTCTGAGCACTTTCAATTTTGGCCCTAAAAATTAGGGTTTCCACAAAAATAGGAATTTCTGAAATCTGAAGACATAGCTAGAAGATCCTTGGGAAAATAAAAGTTTAGAGCTTTGGATCGAGGTTTTTGGTTGGGTGAAGCTCTAGGAAACTCAAACCCTAATTCAGGGTCCTCCCTAGTGAATCTAGGAAGACTAAAAGGCATTTCCGAAGGGTGAAACTTTGCAGATCTCAAATTTTGAATATACTAGGATGATTAGCTCATCAAGGCACATCTTTCCATCCTTTCAGAATTTTGAAATTCACATTTTGAATTTTTAGGGTTTCTCTAACAAACCCTAATCTGGGACCAGATCTAGTTTTCAGCAAATCAAGTGGTAAGACCTAAATCTTTTCCATTTCCATTTGAAGTACTCTTTAAGATGTCTCACCACACTGAGCTTGAGGATAAGCTTGAAGGAGTTGATAACTTCTGAGCCTGGAAGTATAGGATTGGGTTAATCCTGGAAGAAAATGAATTAGACACCTACATCAGCTCTGAGGTCCCTATCCCAGAGGATGAAGAGGCTAAGGCATTGCATAAGAAGAACTTGGTCAAGGAAAAGAGAATCATTGTTGATTCTATCAAAGACCATCTCATACCACATGTGTCATCTCTGAAGACACCCAAGGAGATGTTTGACTCTTTGACCAAGCTATTTGAAGGGAAGAACATAAATCGGAAGATGACTATGCGGAATCAATTGAAAGGGGTCAAGCTATTGAATGGAGAGACCATTCAATCTTATTTCTCCAAAGTCTCTGAGATCAAGGAACAACTTGAAGCTGTAGATGAAGTGGTGGAGAATGGAGAAATTGTGATGACCACTCTGAATGGCCTACCTAGGTCATGGGATTCCTTTATCCAAGGAATATTTGCAAGAAGGAAGTTAATCTCCTTCAGTAGACTGTTGGATGAATGTTCACAAGAAGAGGCTAGGCTTGTAGCCCAAGAAGAAAAGATGGGAAATGAAGATCAAGCTCTCACAGCTCACACCAAAAGAAGCAAGCCTAAGAAGGAGCGCTCTCATTACAGGAAATCCTCTCATACCCATCTAAAGAATAGGAAAGATATGAGATGCTTCACATGTAATGAGAAAGGACAATTTGCTGTAGATTTTCCCAAGAAGAAAAAGGACAACAACTTCAACAAGAAGAAGAAAGGAAATAAGAAGAGATATCATGCTCATGCTGTTGAGGATGATGAACCTCCCAAGAAGAAGGCTAGAATAGAAAGTGATGATGATGACTCATCAAGCGAAGAAGAATATGTTCTAATCTCTGCTCTCACAGGTACTATCTCTCATGGTTGTAACGATTGGCTTATTGATAGTGGGGCTTCCAAACACATGACTGGGTTTAAAGAATATTTTGTAAATCTATCTGAACATGAGTCACCCCATAAGGTGAAACTTGGGGATGACTATCAATATCCTATCAAAGGAAGTGGTGAAGCCTCCTACAACCTAGACTCTGGGAAGTCTTTGAAGATGAAAAAGGTTCTATATGTACCTGGGCTCAAGAAGAACTTACTCTCCATATCTGCATTGGATGCAAAAGGCATGAGGGTTGCATTTGTAGATGGCCAAGTCTTAATGTGGCAAAAAGGTAAAACTATAGATGATGTAGTGGTGATTGGAGAGCAAGAGGGAGGATTGTATAAATTGAAGGGACAACATGAACATGCCATGGTACATGATTCCATGGATCCAAGTGAACTTTGGCATAGAAGGCTTGCTCATGTGCACTATAGAGCACTACCAATTGCAAGCAAAGCTGTAGAGGGTCTTCCTGAAATCAAGACCAAGCATGAAGGTGTTTGCAAAGGATGTGCAAAAGGAAAGAACATAAAGAAGGCATTTCCAAGCAGTGAAAGCAAGGCAAAAGGAATCTTGGAAATTATCCACTCTGATGTATGCAGACTAATGTCTTCCAGTTCTCTGAGTGGGTATGTTTACTATGTCTCTTTCATTAATGACTTCTCCAGGAAGACTTGGGTTTACTTCTTGAGGAAAAAGGATGAAGTGTTTGATAAGTTCAAGGAATTCAAAGCCTTGATGGAAAACCAAACTGATAAGAAGATCAAAACATTCAGATCTGACAATGGTGGAGAATCACTTCAGGAGAATTCAAGAAGCTATGTAGTGATTCAAGGATTAAGAGGGAGTTGATTGCTCCCTACAATCCACAACAAAATGGAGTTGCAGAAAGGAAGAATCAAACAATCATGGAAGCATCACAGGCAATGCTGCATGACCAGGATCTGCCTATGCATATGTGGGTAGAAGCAGCTAGGACAACTGCATATGTGCAGAACAAAACACCACACAAGATATTGGACAACAAGACACCATAAGAGGTCTTCTCTGGTAAGAAAACTGAAGTCAGCCATCTCAGAATATTTGGTTGTCCAATATATACTCATGTCCCAAAGGAAAAGAGGACTAAGCTAGATCCTTCAGGAAAGAAGGGTATCTTTGTGGGTTACAGTGAAAGCTCGAAGGCTTACAGAATATACTTTCCAGGGTTCAAGAAGATTGATGTCAACAGGGATGTAACATTTGATGAAAATTCAACATTCATCAAATCAAGGAAGACACCTATTGAAGATCATGAAGAACCAAAGGAAACCATATTTCAAGATACTACCATGACTGAAGCAATTCTAAATGCTGATCGTGAAAATGAAGATCCACAAGAACCTGTAGATCCACCTCGTGAGAAGGACTCTCACAAGAGGAAACCTGCATGGGCTAGAGAGCTCATTCAAGATGCAGAAAGGTATGGCATTCCAGAAGAAGAACACAGAGCAAAGAAGAGGACCAGATCACATACCAGCTATGTTGCTTTACTTTGTGATATCATGAACAAAGAACCTTCCAGTTATGAAGAGGCAGCGAAAAAGAAAGAATGGAAGGATGCCATGGTCGAGGAATACCAATCAATAATGAAGAATGATGTTTGGAATGTTGTCCCAAGAACTGAAGGGAAGTCTGTTGTGACTTCCAAATGGATCTACAAGATCAAGGATGTTGCAAATGGCAGCATAGAGAAATACAAGGCGAGATTTGTAGCTCGTGGATTCTCCCAGAAAGAAGGAATTGACTATGAAGAAACTTTTTCTCCTGTAGCCAGATACACTTCCATCAGATCATTACACGATTTGGCTGTAGTGATGAAATGGAAGATACACCAGATGTATGTCAAGACAACCTTCTTGAATGGTGTAGTCGAGGAGGAAGTGTATGTGGAGCAACCACTTGGTTTTGAGACACATGACAGGAAGTCATATGTGTGCAGGTTGAAGAAATCCTTGTATGGCTTGAAGCAAGCTCCTAGGACTTGGTATGGGAGGATAGACAACTTTCTATCTAGTTTGGGATTTACCAAGAGTAAAGCGGATTCCAACCTTTACTACAAGGTTGAGGAGGGAAATCCCGTGATACTACTATTGTATGTGGATGACCTGTTTGTTATAGGTGATGATAGATTGATTACCGATACCAAGAGGAAGCTTGCGGCCAAGTTCAAGATGAAGGACTTGGGGATGATGCACTATTCTCTAGGCATGGAGGTGTGGCAGAGTGCAGAGGGAATCTTCCTTGGACAAGGGAAGTATGCAGTAGAGATCCTGAAGAGGTTCGAGATGATGGACTACAAGGCCATGGCCACACCTATGGCATCCAACCTAAAGCTTTTGTGTGATTCTTCATCTGATACGGTTGATGCCACTATGTATCGTCAGATGATTGGGTCCTTTATGTACCTGACGAACACAAGACCAGATATCTGCTTTGCGGTGAACACATTGAGCCAGTTCCTAACAGATCCCAGAGGTGTTCACCTGGTTGCTGTAAAGCATATTCTGAGGTACCTGAAGGGTACAATTAACTATGGGCTCAAGTATGATGCGAATCCAAACTTTAACCTGCAGGGTTATGTTGATTCGGACTGGGTAGGCAGTGCTGCAGATAGGAAGAGCACATCTGGGTGCTGCTTCAGTATGGGATCAGGTGTGATCTCTTGGTTTAGTGGGAAGCAGTTCTGTGTAGCACTAAGTATAGCCAAAGCAGAGTATGTTGCAGCTTATTTGGCTAGTTGCGAGGCAGTATGGCTCCGAAAGCTACTGTCTGAGTCCTTTGATCTCCCGCTGGAGGCTACTGGTATCTTTTGTGATAACCAGAGTTGTGTGAAGCTGTCTGAGAACCCGGTGTTCCACGACAGGTTGAAGCACATTGAGATCAAATATCACTATATCAGGGATATGGTGCAGAGAGGAGCAGTGAGGCTCCTGTATGTTGCGACGAATGAGCAGATTGCAGATGTGCTAACAAAACCACTAGCTAGAGTGAAGTTCGAATACTTCAGAGAGAGGCTTGGTGTTCTTCAGATTGACGACACTTCGAGGAAGAAGTGATGGAAACATTTGCTGGAGCCATTCCAAGCATGATGAGAGGAGGATCCTTCCCATGGCTGTGGATGTAAGCGTTGGATGATGAGCATCAAGATTATGTTCGAGCTTCTACTCTGTATGATTAGTTGGATCGTTTATATGTATGTATGCATCATGTTGGATGCTTGTTATGGTCAGTTGGATCATTCATATGTATATGCATCATGTTGGATGTTGGATATGATCAGTTGGATCATTTGTATGTATATGCATCATGTTGGATGTTGGATATGATAAGTGGGATCATTTGTATGTATATGCATCATGTTGGATGCTAGATATGATCAGTTGGATCATGTATATGTATCTGTGTATGTATAAGGTGGATACATTGTATGATCAGGTGGATCATGTATGCTGATATGTATCAGGTATGATCAAGTGGATCATGTATTTGTATATGTATCAAGTGGATCATGTATGATGATATGTATCAGGTAGATACTATGTATGCATTAGGTGGATGCATTGTATGATCAAGATGATCATGGATGATGAGCTTCAGTATGTTGCTCCAGATGACATGCATCAGGACGATGCAGTGATGATGATCAGGATGATGTATGGTGAGTATCAGGTTGATCCTCTGTGGCCATGGAAAAGGTTGTGCAGATAAGCATATAATCTAGCTCTGGGGGGTTTGCAGATAGTCTTTCGAGGTTTTTCCTATGGCATGTAATGTGGCCCTGGGATATCTGGAAAATGCTCTTTCGAGGTTTTGCTTTGGGAGGACATATAATCCAGCCCTGGGAGATCCAATAGGTTGAGCTGTGTGCTCATAATCAGTCCTGGGATGCTATTTCGAGGTTTTGTCCTATGGCATATAATCCAACCCTGGGAGATCCTATAGGTCAGAGTTGTGTACCCGTAATAGCCTGGGATGCTCTTTCGAGGTTTTTCCATGACCATATATAATACAACCCTGGGAGATCCTATAGGTCGGAGTTGTGTGCTCGTAACAGCCTGGGATTCTCTTTCGAGGTTTTGTGGTGACCACATATAATACAGCCCTGCGAGATCCTATAGGTCGGAGTTGTGTGCTCGTATGAGCCTAGGATGCTCTTTCGAGGTTTTGTGGTGGGGTCACATATAATAAAGCCCTGGGAGATCCGACAGGTAGAGATGTGTGCTCGTAACAGCCTGGGATGCTCTTTCGAGGTTTTGTGGTGCACGTAATAAGTCCCGAGGATTCCACAGTATGGCCAGTGATGATGAATACCTGCAGGTTGTGGGCCTACATCCAGTATGAAAAAGGAATGGCTCTGTAGAACTTCCTATGACGAGTAGATTCAGAGATTGATTGAGATAGCAGCAGCCACGACGATGATGATGATTCGAGGATGATGATTCACTGATGATGATCCAGAGAAGAAGACTTGTGCTAGCAGATCTATGTCGAGAAATACCTTCCTAGTTAAGAGGGAGTGTTGATGTATATGTAACTTCGGAATTTATTTCATCTATGTATATTGTACTCCTATAGAGATGTGTTATTCCTCTATATGGAAGTGTCGTCATTTGTATTGACAAGTGTCGCAAGTGTCGTAACTTGCTGATGGGTTATTAGAACACCATGTGTGGGGTCAGCCCTGATTAAGCTAACCATGGGTTATTAGGCTAAGCTAGACAAGTTGGCCCCATTAGTTTATTGGGAAGGACAGGACAAGTATAAATAGAGATCGGGAGATCTCTATTTGGACATCTCATTATTCACTTCTACATCACTTGGAAAGTGGCACACTAGTTGAGGAGGAGGAGGAGCTGCTAGTAGAAGACTATCTCTTGTACTTTGGTTGTATTATTGCTCTATTTATCTCTAAGGAAGTTGTGGGGTTTTTCACCTTAGGGTTTTCCCCACGGAAACTATGTGTGTCTATTGTCTCTTATGTTTGCCTCTTGTTGTGATTTCCATGATTGACATGCTTGATATGCTTGATATGCTGTACATGTTATTCTCTCAGTAAAGATCCTATAGTATATTGAATTAATGCTCAAAGATTAACAATGCCACCATTCTTTATTTCACAGTTGTTTCATACTTTGAATCATAGGGCTACCCCTTTTCCTAGTAACTCAGTTTCTTTTTCTATTCCTTCCTCTATACTTGCAGAAGCCTAGTCTCCGACTATCCTCCTGCAAATACCCATGTCTACTTCATCATTGACTATTGAGAGTAATTCATCCACAACTCCCTCTTCACCGCCAGCGGCTGCTAATGGTGACCAAGTTCTCCTTTCTGAGGCTCTCACTTCAATCCCTTCTCCTACCATTCCTTCTTCGATTCCTTAGGATGTCTCTACCCCCTTGGTCACCCCTCAAGTTACCATGCCTATGCCTGATGCCACGGCCACTCAGACTCCTTCATTGGTTTCAACAGAAAATGTTATTTCAGTCACTTATGAAGTAATAACTGAATTGGAGGATGATGAAATAGGCCCTCTTGGACATTACTTCTACAATAAGGATAATAAGGTAGTGGTAAAGAGGGGTGAGAAGAGAGGCCTTGGTCAGGATGTCTTAGAAGTGTCTATTCGTAACTAGATAGTCTAGGCTCAACAAGCCAGTAACCCTCAGATAGGGGCAATTAAAACAACTACAGCCTTAAGAACATTTGCAGGAGCAAACCTTGATTCAATATAGGTTCTCAATAGAGAAATTGGTCAGAAGAGGGAAGAAGTGGAGAAGCTTCAAGAAGAACTGGAAAAGGCTAAAGAGGAATATCAAACTTATGTTGATGATCTTAGGAAAATATGGGAGGATAAAATAGGAGATGAGGAATGCAAAAACCAATCACTGCAAGTTGAACTTCGAAGGTTACAAGCTGAGAATTCTGCCAATGTTCAGAAAATTGCTTTACTGCAAAAACACTATGAGGATGCAACTGCAAGTGCAGCCTCCTCTACTTTATTTAAGATGTCATCCCAGGAATTTAAAGACTTGGCTTCTCAAGTTAATAAAGAGTATCATGAATACTTGGAAAAGTTGTTTAGCACATTGGATGAAATTAGAGAAACTCACATCACTTTTGGCAAGATGCTTAGTGCCCATGAAAAGCAATAAGATAAAAGGTTGGAGGCTTCCAAGGCATATGATAACATTGTTGAATGGCAGAAAAACATCAAAGATGCTTCAGCAGGTTTTCCCACGCTTAGTAGTTTTCAATTTAAGAAGATCAAAGGTGCATTGAATACATGGCTGGAACTGAATGAATCAGTTGAGCATATTCTTAAAAAGTCCCAAGCAATCTATAGCAGATGATGGTATGCAGTAGATAATGTTATGTTGGCTCTCCAGTTGGCTGCCGTGGAGCTCATCGAATATGCCTGTCCACCTAAATTGAAGATTGAGGAAGTCAAGCGCAAGTGTGACGAAGTTCAACAACAAATTCAGCTTCTAGAAGAGGTCAAAGTTGATGATGTGGAGTAGTTGATTAGGAAGCTAGTTTCCCTGGAACGTAAGATCCAAGTCTTTATCCGCATATGGCATAAGCTGGCAAAGAATGAGATGGAGACGTTCGAATGCAATGCTCAGTTGGGACTCGAGTCAGCAAATTATCCCATGATAGATGAGCTGTTAGAGATTTGGGGCAAATGGCAAGATGTCCTAGGACGTTAAATTATCTTTGATTTTGTAATCCCTATTTTGTGTTTTGTACCCTGTTGTAATTCTTATTTAATGATGGATGTCTTTTTGGTAGAGGGGTTGATAGTTTTGGGATTGGGAATCAGCAAGAGACGATGGGAGACACTTTGTCTTAGCAGAGCTTTGTATTTTTGCAAGACTCCTATTAATACAGTAGAGTGACCTTCATATCATCTCTTGTGTATTGTTCAAGTTTCTTTGACAGTTCTGATTTCTTGCCTTGATTTATCATCTACAGTGTGTGATCTTTTGTTGGATACAATTATACATGCAGATTTATAATACTGATTTCTCATTATGCCTGATCTATGTATGAAAATGTCTTATTGAATTTTTGTCAATTAAATATTTTCTTTATCTATTTCTGCAAATGATTCACATGTAATTTAATCAATGTTAATTTTTCAATTAACACAGTGATTACAGGTTGATCTTGAAAAGGCTTAATTACTTGAATTGTTCTCTTTAATTTTCATTAGTTGATTATGATTTAAGTAAACAAGTAAATGCATCTTTTACATTTCTGTTGAAGTTGGCAAACATGCTTTCTCATCTCACATCAAGATCGATTTGCAAAACAACAAGCTTCCCCTTAGAATAAGTCTAACTTAGATTATATTCTTTTCTTAAATAGGTTAAGTTAGAACAGACTTAGTTTTAAGCTTTTGTTTTCCGTATTGAAGTTCTGATCTATTGATCAAACTCACCTACTCATAGAGTGCCAGCGGAGGCCAAATATTCGTGCGAGAATTCCACACCAAACATGATGGGGATAGAACTGCCCTTGCGTAGGGTCTTTCGAAGCCTTTCAGTCTGGGTTTTCACCCTCTGTTGGGAGCCTTGGACCCATTCCAGTACCTTGCATTTACCCTGCACCACCGAGGCCTCAACAAATGGAGCTAGAAGGAGGGCCATCCGGCATTGAAGGTCATTGGAGCTATTTATTTTAATCAGATTATTTTATAATGGCTCCGGCCCAAAATTTTGTATATAGTTTGTTTTTTGCTCATGAATCTGTATTTAGTTGTTTCTCTAGACATATTAGTTTTCGTATTCAAACAGGTTTACTCAAGCATCTGATAAGACTAAAATTTGATGGTGAAGGAGAAATATTAGCACGAGAACATGTTCTCCAATTTATTCATAATTATCTTCTTAATGAAATTTTGGATCAAGATGTTTTGTGCAGATTGTTAGCCTTCACATTTGAAGGACAAGTCAAGGGATGGTTTGTAACCTTACCTTCTACCTCTATCCACTCTTTTGGACAGTTTGTAGATCTGTTTATACTTTCTTTTGGATATTACGATTTTATTAGCTTGTGTGATGAATGGAGGCAACTCGCTATTAAAGAAGATGAGTCATTAGAAGAATTTGCAATTCGAAATTGTAATCTCTATTGTAGATTCCCTTTTATAGATCGTCCTATGATACTTGATTGGTTTCAATACAATAGTTCTGTTTTCCATAAACCTGATCAACTAGTGGGTGATGAATCCGAATTCTATATCAATCATCATCCACATCTTGGTTAAATTTGCATGAGGAACCCAATGAGCCAGAAATTATAGAAATGAATTCTTTTTTTTTCTTAGATGTGGATTGTAATTAATGTGACGATTTGGCTAATCTGAACATTAATATACCCATGTCTATTTCGGGTGAAAACCAAGGTGTACCGAATGATGAAAGGGATCATTTTTTCATAGAAGATTTTTCTGCAGTGTAGGGGAATAGTTTTGATCATGATATCGAACAACCTTCCTCTAGCCTAACTGAAGAACTTCAAGGATCTGATATTTGTCATCCCATTAACTCTTTAATGGATCTAAGATCAACTAATCATGTTAAAGATTGTAATGTGATTTCTCAATTACCGTTTTTTGGACTAAGTGATTCTTCAAGAGAACATATCTCACAAAATGATGACACTACATTAGAAGAACGAGCAGATCCTGATTTGAAACCTATCATATATATCCCTTTTGAAGAGAAAAAACCTCTGGAGGGATCTGAATCTGAAAATGTTCTACAAAAAGATGAATTCCATGCACTCATGTCAGTTTCATATTTGTCCCTTTATCCTAATCTATTTGATAACAACGACATTCGATCATCTGTTTCAGATTCTAATTCTCCGTTGTTAGAACTTAAAGAGGTGCAAGTTAATTGTGAAATGCATGAAGAAGACCAAGCATATTTGCATATTTGTCATCAATCTTCGCCCTCTTGTCATTCTGCTTTGTTTTCAATGAATATTAGTCCTAATGATTTTCAAATTTCTCCTTCGGTAAGGAATACTCGTCCTCCTTCATTTGATCAAACGATGGACATTAGAAATGAAAATTTTGAAGATGTCATTTACCCTTCAGATTTTGAACAGCAAATTTCTACTCACCGTTCTGAATCTGACAATCCTTTATCTCCATCTTTTGATTCTGATTCTTATGAGCAAGATGAAAATCACAAATCTTTGGAAGATGAGCTAGCTGAAATTGAGATTGAATTTTAGAATATTCGTTCCAAATATACCTTTTCTATAAATCAAATTTCAAATGAAAAGTTATTTCAATTGAATAATTTGAATTTGAACAAATCTAGTGCATCTCAAAAGAATAGGCATCTGAATATAAAACAAGGGGACAAAATTGATTGTTCACAAGACCTCAACCCTGTCATTTCTTTTCGATATAATAACGATGACACCTTTCCCAAGGATATGTTCTCCACCTTCAATTTTGATGAAGCTCTCTTGAATCTTTATAATTTCTGACCCACTTTTTATGATCCAATTTACCCGTGGTTGGAACAATCTTATTTCAATCATTTTTCATATCATTTTCATTTCTCTGTAAATTAGAAACTTAGTTTGGTTTTTCCAATGTTTGGATCTCTATTTTTAAGATGTTTATTGTTGATGCATCATTTGTCTTTTCTTGTAGGTTTAAAAATACTTGATTGGCTCCACTGGAAGTTCGATTATACTTAAGTTTTGTTTGGTTTTCAGAGTAGTATAGGGGTAGGTATATCATAGATTAGTATTCATAAATTATTTAATGATTAGTTTAATGCTCATATTTTCTTCAATAAAGCATTTGCAATGACAAGTCAAGTCTTGGCAAGAAACAATGTTTTTTCAGATACATGTAGGGAAATATTTTTGTCATCTCCTATGGTCCAGCTCTTACATCTGGTTCACAGCTCAGGGCATTCATGTTTGAATTCCATCTTTTGAATTATAATAATCATGGCATGAAATGTTTTGAGTTAATATTTTCCAGTTTTAAGAGTAAGATTTTTTTTTTGATAGGAGACAAAGTGATTAGAATCAACATATCTTCATCACATACGAATTCTAATGTTTCCTAGATAGGCATTTGAAAGGGGAATTCTGCATACTTCATTGCAACAAATTGCACATGATTTGGTCCATATTATTCCAATTTGTTTATTTTTATTAGATCTCCTTTTTCAAATTGTTTCGATCAGGCTCATGGGTCTTTCCTGTTTTATTTGTCATGGTTAGTCTCTTTTACTTTATTGATAATAAACCCCACACGTTTGGCGATGGTTTGAAACCAGTTCCACCCTAAGTTGTCCTCGACTGAAGTTGCAGGATAATATGTTAGTCTCAGTTTCTTTCAGCTGATATCAGAATTTGTTTTGTAAAGAGTGCATAACCAATGAATGCAGGACTTTGATTAATACTTTTCCACCTTGGTCACTATCTTTCACATGTTTTGTCTGCTTCATTGAGATGTGGGAAATGGTTGAAATGTTCTTTTCTTATGTCTCGTTGTCATAGCATATCACAATAACTTGATTTGCTTTATCTGCTCTGGATCCTTTTACTATCACCTTGAAAACAAGTACTTAAATAATTTGAGAGTTACAAGGAGGGGGGTCTTACATCAATCCAGCCCTTTAGGTTCATAGGTGTTTGGTGGAATGACATCTTCACATCAAGCCACCACGCTTGGAAGATGAATCTAAGTTTTATGAGGGTTGGAAGATCCTATCACAGGTCGGTCCATTCATGATCCGCAAAACACTGGTGATTAACGCTACTATTATGAGGTTACCAAGCCTTGGCAGTGCCTTGTAAGCCTTCTCTTTGAATAAAATATGTGATTTTATTTTATTAGATACTTGTGGGGCATAAGGACATGGAGGTATTATCACAAGCCATCCCTGCCATGGTCATGGGTTTAATTCGGACTGAAACTATCATTATGTGGTTACCAAGCCATGATAGTTGTCTTCAGTGTCACAGCTGAAGGACAAGGGGTCTCTTTAATGAGCCAACTTGATTAGTTTCTGGATTGAGTTTATGAATGGAACTGCTGATATTTGATTACCAAGTCAGGGTAGTGGCCTTATTACCAGCAAGGTCTTATGTGCAGTCGCTCATTTCTTATAATCTATCAAAAAAAAATTGTATATAATCAAAAGAATTGTTGTACATAAAACCCATTAGTAAATCAAGGTGATACATAATTTGGACATCCATGAGCAGTTTTGAGTTTGCCCCAGGTTTATCACAAGCTGATGTTCAAATGATTACATAATGGTAGAAGATCTCTGCTGTTTCTTATCTCTCCTTATCAGATTTACATTACTTTTAATGTGATCATCGATGGAGATGTATAAATTTTATGTTTCCTGCCTGTTGGTTGTTCCCTTTATAAATATTTTCTAACGATTTCAGTTTGGAAAAGCAGTCAGCTGATATACTCTCTCTAACTGAAGTTTGTTTACAGAGATAACTGGTTCTTCCCAGCAATTCGGCATTTGTTGTGGCCACAACATATCCCATGTTTCATTCTGATCACGGGAGCCCCAGTGATGTAAATATAAAGGAATTTGGGTAAGTTTTAAATTTTGGTTTGTTGTTACATCGTACCCTTTGTTGACCTGCTTAGTTGTCTTTATTAATTCCCTTGAGAATTTCTAAGTTTTTGGTTGTTTTCTTAATTTGCAGAAAACCTCAGGTTTTGGTCTTAAACCATTTTTCACTACGAATCTCGAAATCCCGAAATTCCAAAATCCCGCAAATGCGGACGGCAGGGATCATTTGTTTTTCTTTTGGCATTTCGTCAACCCGAAACCTGCAAACTGAAATTGCGAGTTGCAGGAAGACTGTCTGAGTATTTCCTGAACCTCGCTCCCAAAACCCGAATTTTCGGAGTTCATTTTTTGGGAATCTGTTGCGCTAATAAATTGTGTGGCATGTTTCCACAACCTGAAATCCGCAAACTGCAACATGCAAGGTGCGAAATGGGTTAGTTGGTTTTATTAATTGTGTTCGTTC
Organism: Larix kaempferi; assembly: GCA_027924585.1. Lineage (NCBI taxonomy): Eukaryota > Viridiplantae > Streptophyta > Pinopsida > Pinales > Pinaceae > Larix > Larix kaempferi. The sequence goes on from BSBM01000922.1 coordinate 9,690,361, forward strand.
CTGAAACCCGCAATCTGCAATTTTTCGGATTACGGATTTCGGAAACAGGTTTCTTTATTTGGTAAAGTGTTGAGAACCCAAAACCCGCAGTTTTTGGATTGCAGATTTCGGGAATGTTAAATAAAATGATATTCTAAAGCTTGACCCCAAATCCTGCATCCCCAGGAGTAATCTCGGTCGTTCGTTTCTTCCTAGATCTACGGTCCATATCTCATCCGGTCGAAAAAAACTTAAATAAACGATTTTTCTGATTTTTCGTTATCACTTTTACTGTTGATTGTTATGCTCCTACGTGGATTTTACTATTGATTTGTTACCAGGGTCACCTGCATGGTTTTCAGATGAAATCAGGTTGGTTTGTCATGAATTTTGCATCTTCTTTTCGCGCTTTGACTCTTTATGGGTTGATTTTGATTTTCGTTTGTCTATTTATCAGAATTTCCCAAAACCTTTATCAGAATGTATCAAACTACCCGGTCCAAGGTACTGTATAACAATTCATTGACCAAGGATCCCAATTTCGGCATTTTCTCAGACACCAGTGAGAGGGTAACTGAGGATTATCAAATGGACTGGGCTAGAATTTATTCAATATTTGACAATGATGACCTTTCAGACATCAAACAAGACCGGCCATCCTATGATAAAATTAGGGATTCTCGAATTCATGCCATTGCCGCTCGCCCTGCTATCTTACCTTATATAGACCCTGTAAAATGGATTGTTGAAAATCCCAATACCAAAGACCGGTCATTTAATGATTACGCAGGTTCACAATTGACTACCTTAAGCCTGGAGGTTTTTATCAGAGCCTTTGCTCTCAAGCCAGCTATACAACCCTAAGTTTTGACTTTATTCAATCCTCTAAGACCAGATATAATTTTGATGAAATGATGAAATCTTGGATGATAAAACCTAATAGTTTTGTGCATAAGGTGGATGATCTCTATCCTATTATTTGGTTCAAGGAACCTTACTCTTTACTCACAACCATGCTTTGTAGGATTTTTGGTCTCCCCAATTGTTCAGTTTTCATGGCTGAATGGGCTCCCATAGCCTATCATGTGTTAACAACAGGTGAATCCTTTCCCTAGGCATCCATCCTATCTTCATAAATTAAGACACAAATTCAAAACTATCAAAAGGAACCTGCCCTAAAGAAGCCACATTTTTATCTATCAGCCTACATCCTTGATGTCTTCTGCGCTGACTTTCAATACCCTAACTTGGGATGGAATTGGACCCCTGAGGCCCCACCAGTTCATATATATCATTTTGCATTATGGGAAAGCAATTATATACCCTTGCTTTGTGAAATGTGTGACCACTTCATGGGTACCATTTATTTTAAATTATTTCACCAGGAAGCTCCTGCCTTCTCAGCAGATGCCAGAACCTTCATCAACACCATTGGGGACTGGTATGTTTATGAGTCTTTTGCATATATCAAAGTTTGGGGAAGTGACACTATTCACCTGTTGCCCAGAATTGTACCTGACAGGTTGGTTATTCAAGAAGTTTCCTATCAGACTGTCACTGATGGAGTCTATAAGAAACTTACTGGTCCTAAAAAGAGAGGTTGGCCCAAGTTCTCTCTAAATCTTGGCCCACTAGTTATTCCTACCTTAACCTGGGCTGCTGTATTGGGTGATTAGTTGGCCCCTTTGAAGTTGGGAAAAGCACCCAAACGAAAGCATGATCCCAAGAAATTCTTGGATGCACACTTCACGCAGTATCGTAGGAAAATGGAATATGTCAATGAAGATATGCCAGATGACTCCATCTATGAAGGGGTGAACACCTTCCCTGAAGTATTAGCGAAAGCCAAGAGCATGGATGGGTAGCAATAGATTATGGCATTTTAGAAAGAAATAAAATCTTAGTTTTATGGGCAAAGAACCTTGGAATTGAATATCACTGAACAGGTTAAAAGGGAGAGAGAAAAAAGGCAAATCTGGCTGGCCAATGCTCCCTTAATGCTTACTTATACAGATGGAGACAAAGGTAAAAATACCATGGAGGAACCTCCACAGATTAAGACCATTGAACAGGTTAAAGCCTTGTTGCAGACATCTCAGAATTTCCAGCAACATTTGGAAAAATTGACTTCAGTATTGGGTGCCAAAGCAGCTGAACCACCCAAGGTCGCTATGAATGATCAAGTGACTAGTGCAGCTTTGTAGGTGGTTGATCACTTGACAATGATCGAGACTAATCCCCCTAAGAGACAGAAAGTTCAAGTTTCCACATCTGAAGCTCCCACTGTTGATCTCACTAATAGTGATGTAGAAGATGAGCCACAGGCTGCAGTCCAAGTGACTGAAGAAGTACATGAAAATGTAAATGACAAAGTTGTGGAAGAAGTCACTAAGGAAGTGACAGACAACTCACAGTCGCCTACATACTTGTTGGATAGTATTGAAATGGACCATTCTGATCCTGATCAACCAATACTTGGAACTTACCTCTACTACCCCTGACATCACAGTTCCATCACTTTTGCTACCATCTATCCAGGACCTTTCCATTTTGCATGCAGGGGAAATGCCACCATTCTATATTTTAAAGTTGTTTCATACTTTGACTCATAGGGCTACCCCTTTTCCTAATAACTCAGTTTCTTTTTCTATTCCTTCCTCTATACTTGCAGAAGCCTAGTCTTTGACCGTCCTCCTGCAATTACCCATGCCTACTTCATCATTGACTATTGAGAGTAATACATCCACAAATCCCTCTTCACCGCTAGCGGCTGCTAATGGTGACGGCCAAGTTCTCCTTTTTGAGGCTCTCACTTCAATCCCTTCTCCTACCATTCCTTCTCCGATTCCTCAGGATGTCTCTACCCCCTTGGTCACCCCTCAAGTTACCATGCCTATGCCTGATGCCACACCCACTCAGACTCCTTCATTGGTTTCAATAGAAAATGTTATTTCAGTCAGTTCTGAAGTAATAACTGAATGGGAGGATGATGAAATAAGCCCTCTTGGACATTACTTCTACAATAAGGATAATAAGGTAGTTGTAAAGAGGGGTAAGAAGAGAGGCCTTGGTTAGGATGGATTAGAAGTGTCTGTTCCTAACCAAATAGTCTGGGTTCAACAAGCCAGTAACCCTCAGACAGGGGCAATTGAAACAACTATAGCCTTAGGAGCATTTGTAGGAGAAGAACTTGATTAAATACAGGTTCTCAATAGAGAAATTTATCAGAAGAGGGAAGAAGTGGAGAAGCTTCAAGAAGAATTAGAAAAGGCTAAAGAGGAACATCAAACTTATGTTGATGATCTTAGGAAAATATGGGAGGATAAAATCGGAGATGAGGATCGCAAAAACCAATCACTGCAAGTTGAACTTCGAAGGTTACAAGCTGAGAATTCTTCCAATGTTTAGAAAATTGCTTTACTGCAAAAGCACTACGAGGATGCAACTACAAGTTTAGCCTCCTCTACTTTGTTTAAGATCACATCCCAGGAATTTAAAGACTTGGCTTCTCAAGTCAATAAAGAGTATCATGAATACCTGGAAAAGTTGTTTAGCACATTGGATGAAATTAGAGAAACTCACATCACTTTTGGCAAGATGCTTAGTGCCCATGAAAAGCAGGAATATAAAAGGCTAGAGGATTCCAAGGCATATGATAACATTGTTGAATGGAAGAATTACATCAAATACATTCCAGCAGGTTTTCCCACACTTAGTAGTTTTCAATTTAAGAAGATCAGAGGTGCATTGAATACATGGTTGGAACCGAATGAATTAGTTGAGGATATTCTTAAAAAGGCCCAAGCCATCTATAGCAGACGATGGCATGCAGAAGATAATGTTATGTTGGGTCTCCAGTTTCCTGCCGTGGAGCTCATCGAAGATGCCTGTCCACCTAAATTGAAGATTGAGGAAGTCGAGCTCAAGTGTGACAAAGTTCAGCAGCAAATTCAGCTTCTAGAAGAGGTCAAAGTTGATGATGTGGAGCAGTTGATTAGGAAGTCGGTTTCCTTGGAACGTAAGATCCAAGTCTTTATCCGCATATGGCATAAGTTGGCAAATAATGAGATGGAGATGTTCGAATGCAATGTTCATTTGGGACTCGAGTCAGCAAATTATCCCATGATAGTTGAGCTGTTAGAGATTTGGGGAAAATGGAAAGATGTCCTAGGACATTCAATTATCTTTACTTTTGTAATCCTTATTTTGCGGATCTCCATTTTGTACCCTTTTGTAATTCTTATTTAAGGAGGGATGCCTTTTTGGTATAGGGGTTGATAATTTTGGGATTGGGAATCAACAAGAGACGATGGGAGATACTCTGTCTTAGCAGAGCTTTGTATTTTTGCAAGACTCCTATTAATACAGTAGAGTGACCTTCATATCATCTCTTGTGTATTGTTCAAGTTTCTTTGACAGTTCTGATTTCTTGCCTTGATTTATCATCTACAGTGTGTGATCTTTTGTTGGATACAATTATACATGCAGATTTATAATACTGATTTCTCATTATGCCTGATCTATGTATGAAAATGTCTTATTGAATTTTTGTCAATTAAATATTTTCTTTATCTATTTCTGCAAATGATTCACATGTAATTTAATCAATGTTAATTTTTCAATTAACACAGTGATTACAGGTTGATCTTGAAAAGGCTTAATTACTTGAATTGTTCTCTTTAATTTTCATTAGTTGATTATGATTTAAGTAAACAAGTAAATGCATCTTTTACATTTCTGTTGAAGTTGGCAAACATGCTTTCTCATCTCACATCAAGATCGATTTGCACAACAACAAGCTTCCCCTTAGAATAAGTCTAACTTAGATTATATTCTTTTCTTAAATAGGTTAAGTTAGAACAGACTTAGTTTTAAGCTTTTGTTTTCCGTATTGAAGTTCTAATGTATTGATCAAACTCACCTACTCATAGAGTGATAGCGGAGGCCAAATATCCATGGGAGAATTCCACACCAAACAGGCTGGGGATAGAACTTCCCTTTCGTAGGGTTTTTCGAAGCCTTTCAGTCTGGGTTTTCACCCTCTGTTGGGAGCCTTGGACCCATTCCAACACCTTGCATTTACCCTGCACCATCGAGGCCTCAACAGATAGCTGTATATATGATATCCAATATTAATCCCAACCATTGCTTAATTAATATGCAATCATCACAATAAATTCTTCTCGAACTGAAGAACTCATGTGGCCAAATCTGATGGAGTTGTGAGTTTTTGTAACTTGTATGTTTGGAATCTCCTTATGTTATGCAAATTTTGGGAACAAGCCTTGTGTTCTTCCAAAGCCAAAAGCGTGCTCATAGATCGAGCAAAAACCCAGGAATGTTTTCAGGAAATCATGCTTGGTTAAGAGTTATATGGCCCTGCAACACTGTAGTGAATCATTCCCTCTATCGTGAAGTAGGTTGTCTAAAGTGTACACTCCTCATAATGTCTGTTGTCCCATCAACATACTGACCACCACTATCTAGCAAGAAGAGATTTTTGTCATCTACGATGTTGCAGGTCTCTGGTTCAGCTCGATAGTGAATAATTGCCCCATATTCAACTTGCAATATACATGCATTTGGTTGGAGGCTTTGTCTAATTTCGGTGGCATAGGATTGACTTGAATTTGCAGAATAGACGATACGTGGATAATTTTTTTAGCAATTTGAGCTCCTATGATGGATGAAAATATCCTTTCAAAACATACTCAATGTAACATGCACCTTCAAAGGATTTCTGTCATTTGAAATCGCTTTCCATAAACCATTGACTCGTGTAATTGGCATTCAGATGATTTTTTAACACACTAGCGATCTCCTTCATAAACATTTTTGCAAAATTAAGAATTGAGCGCTCACTCTCTTTTAGAATTTTCACTTTAATATATCCAATCGTTGGAGAACCCAGTGGAGAGTATGCAGGGACATAAATACAATGGGACTTGTAGAATGCATGAAGGTTATGTTGATACCACATTGCATGGTATTCAACCTCATTCACTGCCGGCACCACTTTTGTATATTTGATGGATTCAAAAGATTGGAGTTCCTTACTACCTAGATGCTGCCAGGATTTGAAATTTTATGGGATAGATATGGTGACAACATCTGGCCTCGTCTGGGGATGGCATGCTCCCTGCGAGCTACCAAGAACTTGCAGATCTATGCCTTATCCATTGGGCTATATGGTCAACTGTTCAATCAACCTCTGAAAACTTTTGAAATATGCCACCACTTATTCAAACAAAATAATTGATAAACCTGCTAAAAATCTAATCACACTGTGAAAACTACAAAAAGTAAATGCTCATGGATGAGATTATTTATCCACACTTCTACTCTGATCTTGCAGAGATCAAGCTGATCATGTGTAATTCCATTTCCAATGAAACCAGGTTAAAAATTGACTTAACAATTGAACTCCTAGAATATGCTTTTGTAAAATAAAGATTGAAGAACTTATAGGAAATTCATCATGAATTTGAAACCCATATTTGCAGCTAAACAAAACTGAATGGTTGGAGTTGATAAAAACCTTGAGATAAGTAGCTACTGGATCATAAAAATAGTTAAAAACTATGTTTTGATCAGATATCCCTGTTTCTTGTTCAAGATAAGTAAGCTGCGTTTGTATAAGCTCTAACCTCACGGTTTCCATAGAAGAAATTTTTTCACAATCATCTAAAAACCCTTTTTTACTTTCCAAGATATGCTGATTTAATTCTTTATTCAAAGCCACGCACATATTTTCATACTGACCATTAGAAATGTTAATCAAAGAAAAAATTTGGGAATTTTTATGAGTCTACTCCAATTCAAGGGTTTTCAGAAGCTTCTTCAAAAAAGAAATTTTATCCTCTTCACTTGAAATATTATAAGAATCTAAATAGGAAAATAAATCTTCATTCCATTCATCATTATCAGCTATCCATTCTTTGAAATTTTTAAGAAAAGAAATATCTACCTCAAACCCTGTTGTCTTGGTACATGAAGCCACTCGATCAAAAACTGAATCTGCCATTTTGAAACCAAGTGGTCTCACCAAGTGAATATAGCAGTCACTATGTCACCAACCTTTGTTCACCATCAAAGTCTGGATATATTTGTTTTCATATAGCCCAGGGAAGTATGTCTTCGTTCCTCCGTTCACCAGCAACGGCGCCATAAGATGTTATCCCTAAAGTTTGCACCCTGACTGCTAGGGTCAAAGCTTAGAGAAATCTTAACAGTATGTAAAGGATAGGAATGATAGTTGTAAACAAGGTAGAAACATTACAGAGATTATGATAGGTTTAAAATTGAACTGCAGAAAATGTACCACTATCATGTATAGCAATATAACAATACTACGAGCATAAATTTATGAAAGAAATGAATCTGGTTTTGCATCAAGCATTTAAAGATAATTGCATATTAATCAAGAGAATCTTGGCATGGATTAATAAGACCACACATAGGACAGAATAATGACAATATGTAATTCAGTTATTAAAGCAAAATAGGCTCAAATGATCATAATCATTTCAAAGCAGCATTTTACATTCAGAAAAAGAGAGTTTATGTGCATACATGCTCCTGCCTCAGCCCTCAGCTAGAACTCTCCCCGTTCTTTTACATATAAAAATTATAATTTAAATAAAAAAATCCTTAAAAACGATAACTCTCTTCTCGGAGCTAAATCCTATCAACAACCTAAAAACAATATCGAACAAATTGTAGATCTCGGTTTGCTTCTTTGGTAATTCTTCTGACTAATTATGTTATTACATCTGGAACTGATTATGTTTGATTGCTCAATCGGTGGCTCGAAATAGGAGATCTCCTTTTGACTGCAAACAATCTAGTAATGTGGCACTATTTTGAAGGATTCGAAGATCTAATTTGCTTGTTTTGGATGCTAAGCCTTCTCCTTCAAATGTGGAAAAAAATGCACAACTGATACCCTGGCACTTGAAAACCCCCAACGCTTGGCATCTGGATACTTAACATTTGGACTCGGGCTCGATCTTTTTCAATGATAGCTATACATATGATGTCCCATATTAATCCCAACCATTGCTTAATTAATATGCAATCATCACAATAAATTCTACTCGAATTGAAGAACTCATGTGGCCAAATCTGATGGACTTGTGAGGTTTTGTAACTTGTATGTTTGGAAGCTCCTTATGTTATGCAAATTTTGGAAACGGGTCTTGTGTTCTTCCAAAGCCAAAAGCGTGCTCATACATCGAGCACAAACCCATGAATGTTTTCAGGAAATCATACTTGGTCAAGAGTTATATGGCCCTGCAACACTGTAGTGAAGCATTCCCTCTATCGTGAAGTAGGTTTTCTAAAGTGTACAGTCCTTGTAATGTATGTTGTCCCATCAACATACTGACCACGTCTATCTAGCAAGAAGATATTTTTGTCGTCTACGATGTTGCAGGTCTCTGGTTCAGCTCGATAGTGAATAATTGCCCCATATTCAACTTGCAATATACATGCATTTGGTTGGAGGCTGTGTCTAATTTTGGTGGCATAGGATTGACTTGAATTAATTGCAGAATAGATGATACGTGGATAATTGTTTTAGCAAGTTGAGCTTTTGTGATGGATGAAAATCTCCTTTCAAAACATACTAAATGTAACATGCACCTTCAAAGGATTCCTGTCATTTGAAATCGCTTTCCCTAAACTATCGACTCGTGTAATTGGCATTCAGATGATTTTTTAACACACTAGCGATCTCCTTCATAAACATTTTTGCAAAATTAAGAATTGAGCACTCACACTCTGCTCTAGCATTTTCACTTTAATGTATCCAGTCTTTGGAGAACCCAGTGGCGAGTATGGAGAGACATAAATACGATGGGACTTGTAGAATGAATGAAGGTTATGTTGTTGCCACATTGCATGGTATTTAACCTCATTCATTGCTGGCGCCACTTTTGTATATTTGATGGCTTCAAAAGATTATAGTTCCTCACTACCTAGATGCTGCCAGGATCCGAAATTTTATGGGATAGATCTGGTGACAATACTATGAAAATGATGGAGTGGGTATGTACCCTACCCTTATAGGAATAGTCAATATAACCCCACCCAACCCAAAGGAAAAAATCTCCCTTATGTACAAAATCTCAATGATCAATGATCAGTACTACTTCCACTGTAAGAATATGTTACTACAAAACTTCCTACTTTGAAGACCCATGGATATTGCCGGGTTCCACTTAAGAAACCAAGTATAGAAGGGAACCTTCTGCTTTGTCGACAGTATCAATAGCATATCAAGTTGTGTTATCTAACATTGTAGGATGTGATCCCATCTTCACACATGTGGAACAATGTAATCGGTATAACATGTATGTCTCAAATATCAATTCCTCATCTAGTTAAGATCCATTAGACATAATTTTACCTTCTAATGAAGCTATCTTAGAATATATGTCTATTATTTAAGAATTTATGAGAAGAAAATTATTTGAGAAGGAACGACATGCTCCAACGTGCATCAATTTTTCCTACCACAAATGATTTTGAGGATTGATGAGATCAAAATTATCAAACCTAGGAATATGGATCCAAGTATTGGATCCATCTCGTTATGTATGAAGTATACATAGAGGGGGATATGACAAATATCTCTAAGAAAATCGCTATTGATATTTATAAAACTCCTTATGTCAATGAAAACGCCTTTATTGGTCCAAATTATTTGTCATAAAAAATAAAAATTTCAACTTCAGTATTCAAAGAATATGCGACGTTTTTGTTTGGTCTTATGAATAGATACAAGTATTGATCGAAACATCGTTCAACATGAAATTAAGATAGATCCCAATATTAATCATGTTCAAAATAAATTGAAACAATTCAATCCCTCATAAGTATATTGATTTCAAGGTACAAGTAGAGAAACTTATCCACACTGGTGTCATCCATCTTGTCCCAATGATTGATTGGGTATCCAACTTGGTATCCATTTACAAGATACAAGGAAACATTAGAGTGTGTGATGAATTTATGGACTTAAACCTTTCATGTTCAAATGATAATTATCCTACACCATTTATCAATCAAATTATCGATACATTTGGAATTAGATTTTCTCATTCATGGACAGGTTCTTAGGACATAATAAGATACAAATTAACCCGACATAATAAGATACAAATTAACCCTAAAGATCAGCACAAAAACATTTTCATATGTCCATGGGGAATTTTTTCATACAAAAATATGTCTTCCATCCTAAAGAACATTGTAGCTGCATTTCAACGAGCTATGTCATATACTTTTCATGACACTAAAAAGAGCGTCGAAGCTTACCTTGATGACCTAACAACACGATAAAAAATTCATACTATAATGCACTAATACACCTTTGTTTCCACAATATGATTTTTCCTCTTAAAGATGAACTATTGAGCATTAAACTCAACTAGACATTGAAGATATTCCACACACAATACAAAAAGAAAATTCTTCTTGAACCGAGGATCATACAAAACATTAATGAACTCAAGAACATTTGTGTCTAGAATATTGAGCTAACTCCTCTTATGGGCTACGTGGCATATTGACCAAGATATAAATTCATGCCTCCCTCTTGGTCTTGAATCTTGCTAAATAGTGATATGTCATATTTCATATGTCTAAAATATCCACTATCCATATACCAACCAACACTAGAGACAATGTTAGAAAATAAACAAGAAAGAGAAAGCATGTCTATCATAAAATATATGATGAAGAAACAACTCTTCCAAGGGTGGAGGTTCTTATCTCAAGAGACTTAGGGTTTCACACCCAATTACCTTAGGTACGTCAAGTACCTATCATAAGTAATCACTAGCTATATCTCAAGAGTGATATTAACTATATATACGATGTTCACATTATATTTGCACCAAACAATTAATATAGATCTGAAAATTCACCTTCTTCCATGAAGGTGTTAAAATTTATAAATCCAAATATTTCTAGTGGTCACTCCACTCATCATAGGAACATGGAAAGTTATAAACTCTAACATGATGAAATCGATAAATTTATCACCATGATCATCCACCTAAAAACCTCCATGCACAAAAGCTCAATTAGTGTTTGTTTATTTATATATATATATATAGATAACACTTGATATTAATAAAATCGGTGACCTATTCTACTTATTTTATTTCTCTATTTACTGTATTATGCCTAATCTATTTTGTTTCTCTATTTACTATTACCTTCCTTCCGGTGGTTTTAATTCTTCAATATCTTCGGAATGAAGGCGTGACATTTTAGATTTCCATGCCTGTTTTGGAATTGGTGCTGGAGGCGTTTTAGACGCACTGCCACATATCGAAGATCAGACCGGAGTATTATAATCAAACTGCATTTTTCTGGCATCTGCAACCTTCACCAACAGCGGGAAACAACAGTTGCATTTAGACAACAGATTCAAACCGATTCTATTGATTACTATAGACCCTGCCAAAATTCATAATGTTTGAACTTGAATTTGAATGAGCCCATGACCCTTACCGCTTCCCTGACCATAGTTGAAACACCAAACAATGGTTCCACTTAATCGTGACGGAGTTTCAATAATTTCAAAATTCATAATGTTTGAACTTGAATTTGAATTTTGGAAGTTTAGGGTTTCTGATTAATTATTCTCACCTTGAAAGAAACAGTTTGAGTCGATCACGATGGAGTTATTTGGGGCCAAAATCTATTTAGTCCATAGCTTTGGCTACCTTAGAAGGATCAATTCCAATGAACATTGTTTTTCAGCATTCAGAACTCATGCATTATATATTGAGACTTTGTTCTATTTGGAAAGGTCACTAGCTATAAACATGAGTACCATTTGTAGTGAATTCTTGAATGTTGAATTATGTCGTAATATTTGTTTCGGTCGTTGAGACTATCTATATATAAATTGCTCTTGATTGGAGGACAATTCCAATAGGTCTGCATGGTTTATAATATGCTAAAAGTTTGGACTTTTTCTCTCAGGTCCCACAGAAGCAAGGAATGTCCTATATTCTTGCAACTCCTCATCTTGAAGGATCTTGCAAGGTCGAAATTTGTTTTATTTCTTTCAGGTGATATATGGTAAAATATGGTAAATGTTTTATGCAGGGCTAGAGAGCAATGCATAAAATGCTTTGGGGATTACTATTTGACTAAACGAGTCATTTTTGGGCTACGTTTCTGTCATAAGATATGGAAAATACAAACTTTTAAAAAACCAACTAAATGCTACATTTCTGTATGAATCTATGTTGTTTAAGGTTACAAACATTGTGTGCGTTATTATAGGTAAATTAAGCATTACTAGATATTGTGAATGTATTCATAAAATTAAGGTTTGCAAGGCTTGATTTGTGCATAATGTTCAAAAATTACCTTTTTATCTTTTCAAACTTTGCTTTAGAAGCTTCTACGCTTCCTTTACCGGTCAAAGGAGGGAGTCGGTGCCCTCATTGAACCATGCTTGAAAGGGGGTTCGTCTCTCCCATATTCTAGATCAATTCCAAAAGAGCCCTGATTGGTTTCGAACTAAATCAGACCCGAACCCTCATAAAAATCGAAGAAACGCTCTTCTATGCTCATGTCTGGTCACACGTTGTAGCCACCTTCTCCCTGAACCCTTCTAATCCAATTACTCTAAAATTTGGGTATCACTTCCATATTTGAATACTAGGCTAACCAAAGACTTAGTGGTTTGTAAGGCCCACCTCGTTAATAATTACTACTGTGTAAGCGCTAGCATTTCTACGTGTAAGCAAGTGACTACTACTACCTGTTGAACTAGCTGACATTTTAATTTGTGCTTTCAAATCTGTCCCAGTGCGTAGCCGGCCATTCAGGCCTTAACAATGTTTGAACCGTGGTTGAGGACGAATGAATATGAATTTTGTACATAGGTGGCTGCATGCATGGTTGCATGATTTAGTTTCTATGAGAAACACCATGTGGCAGCTATGAGAAACAGTCATAATATTTTTTAAATTAAATTAATAATTGGCTTAAAATTTTTACTAATTTATTTAATGAATTTGATGCCTGAATTAATAATGTGCCATTCACAGTAGAGGATATCTTGTTCATGAAAGACTAGATGCTAGACCTTGGTTAGTGCATAGCTAGTATATTCCACCAATGACAGGATTTTGGCTTGGACATTCCCATTATTCACAATCCACTAGGCTACTCTACATTATCGGAAGGAGGGGAAAATTGTAAACCAGAGTGATGCACGAAGACAGAAGGATGATAATAGTAGTTCCAGCTTCAATTCCATTTTTCCATTCGGAGCCTCTTGAGTCAAGTGCCTTGAGTTTGTCAAGAATGAAGCAATTCCTAAGAATGAAGCAGTTCATATAAGAATTGATTCGAATATGATGTGAATCGAACAACAAATTTAAATGGCGGATAGATAATTAAGTTATGAAGGAGTGTTTCTAACTTGTATATATTATTGTTTTTTACCTTCTTGTATGTGCTTGCATTGCATTGGACATTTGTTTTTAAATAAATTGTTACAAATTCAAACTTACATGATCAGGGAATGACATGTATTGACAGTATTGTGGGTTTCCAGATCCAATCACATTAATTACAAAGATTACCACAAATCATTTGATGATAGGGGTTTGTACTACTGAATTCTTCAAGGTCTCTTCTGTGATGAGGACTAGTCTAATTGTTTTTTCTAGAAATGAAGATGTGTACCAATTATTTTCATTTAAAATCATGGCATTAAGAATGCTTTTTTCTTGGTAAAATGGCATTTCCATCTCTCACAGTGTAATTTCCAGATTCACATGGCAATAATACTTATGCTTTTAAATTAATTTAAATCGAGGGCTCTCCATCTTTTTTCCAGCAGATATTATAATCCATCTGAGGGTAATTAATGTGAAAGAACTCTAAGATTTATTCTCAGCACCATTTTCAAGGGCGATGAGGATCTTGGTTAAACTTATGAAGGAAATGAGCTCTGCGAGATTATCGGTAGACGTTCAATTTTTGGGAAAAAAAAACTTAATTCAACATTTTAATTTTATAGAAATGCAAATTTTTAATATTTAATTTTTAATATTTTAAAAATAATTTAGTAGACGCTTTAAATTTGGTGTTTGTCTATGTATTGCAAATATAAATAATTTATAATCACATATTTTTATTATCATACCAGACGTCAATTTTGAGTTTATAAAATTTATATGCATTATCTAAAATAAAATTATCTAGTGTTTGTTGAACTAAGACTTTATAATATTCATAAAAATGATATCCAAAATCATTTATATTATTAATCATTAAATGGTTCAAAATATTGTTTTATATTTATAACTTAATGATTATAAAATAATAATAAAAAATACAATTATGCATATCAGAATATTAATATTATGACCAAGATTATTATAGTTTTTAGTGCATATAACAAATTATGGATATCGGTCTCGATTCCCGATCGCCTTGGCCCTCCCTCCCCAATTGTCTCTATTCACCGTCGATATTTATAATGGTCTGTTGCATAACACGGCTTCTAGTCTGCAAGCCAACTATACACCTATTTTCTTAATATTCACTTACTACTTACTCAAATTCTAATGTAAATGTTGCTCGACAAGTCTAGCTATAAGGTCCCATAGGTCAAATATTTGATTTAGAAGCATGAGTGACGATCATTCTACATGTAGCGGCTAGTAGTGTAACGTGTGTATGGGGCACGCAGAACAAAAAAATAGAATTTCTTTAAATAGTTAAGATCTTTTTAAATCCTAGTTTTTCTTTGATCATGTGTTTTTAATATATCACAGTTCGTATATCATCCAATGTTAAGTTTCCTCTCTTCATTTATAATTATACGAATCTTATGTCTTTGAATAAGCGTCTTTGAATAAGCTGAGAAGATGTCAATAAAATTTCTAATTTGGGTTTTTATCGAGGCATCAACATGATTATTAGGTTTTGGATTTGTAATTTATACAGAAATATTAACTTTTCCATGTTATTGCCAAATGAAACAAATGTTATATAGGAATAGTATTTTTTTTATATGCATCTATGAGTGATTATGATCTCAATTCCGCACCAGATTTCATTGCCTACATCTCTATATCTGCTCATCAAATTCAACATATTTCACTGTCTATAGCTTCATATCGGTTCATCAAACTCAAGAGTTCTATTTGGAAAGGTCACTAGATGTAAACATGAGTACCATTTGTAGTGCATTCTTAAATGTTGAATTGTGTCATGATAAAAATTATTTAGACTTTTATCATTGTTATGATTTTTATGACTTTGGTAGGGACTTGAAGCTTTGCTTCTATTTCCCTTGTTTTAATTGAAAAAAAAAACCAAAAGCTCATTCCTATAGGTTTCCATCCATTATTAATGTGAATCTGCTAATTATACTTTCAATACTATATATAATATATAAATATTATTATCATGCTATAATATATAAATATTATTTAATGATAATAAAATTTTAAATTTCAAATAATAAAGTTTCTAACTTGTAATATTTTGGATACACACTCCACCCAACCTCCTTAAGAACGTTAGAAGTTATAAACTATAACATAGTAAAATCCATAAATTTTATCACCATGATCATCCAGCCTAAAAACCTCGCCTAAAATCCTCGATGTGCATAAGAACAATTATTGTCTATATATATATATATAACTTAATGAAATTAGTGCCCTATTATTCTAGTATTACCTACCTACATACCTATCAATCTATCTAAGCTTATTATAAGGATTATGCCTACTCTATTATGTTTATCTATTTACGGTTACCTTCGTTCCGTCCCATTCTCGTTGTGTATGGGGATCTCGGTGACGTTGCCATATGTTCCCTCTTCCTTTTGCGAATGCGAATGATAGGTGCTTTTAATCCTTCAATGCCTGACATTCTAGGTTTCCATGCATGTTCTGGAATTGGTGTTGGAGGCATTTTAGAAGCACTGCGGCATGTCGAAGATCTAACCGGAGTATTATAATCAAAATGCATTTTTCTGGCTTCTGCAACCTGCAGCAACAGCAGATTACACCGAAATTAACACTTGCATTTAGACAACAGATTCAGACTGATTCTATTGATCAATGTACAGCAACCATCGAAATGTGAAAATTCAAAATGTTTGATGTTTGAACTTGAATTTGAATGAGCCCATAACCCTTACCGCTTCTCTGACCATAGTTGAAACGCCAGACAGTGGTTCCAGTTCATCGTGACGGAGCTTCAATACAATTTGTACCTGTTGTATTGTAAAACGAAGAGATAATTAGTTCCAATATACAGAAAAGCAAATCAGCAAAACTAGAGCAGAAAAAACCTCAAAAAATACCACAGCAGAAAAATGAATGCGAAACCATACCAAAACATCCAAGGGTAGGAATATGGCAGATATCCCTTCTTTCGCAGCAACATCAATAACGGGGAGGGATTTTGCCGGGGCAACGCAGAATTCATCCCTGGTAGCCTTTTCAGGTAGCTTCCTATCGGATTTTGGAACCTCATCCGGCAACCAAAATTTAATTCGCTTCCTGTTCTCCATATGCGGATCCGTTCTCCACTCCACCATTCTGAACCTGAAAAAAAAACTTACAAACTGTCACCTACTACTTAAAAATAAAAAAGAAACGAAACTTTATAACCCGAATTATGCTTCCTTTCCGGTACTACAAATCTGCTGGAACTGTCGATTCGTACTGCAGAGATGAATGTTGTCGGTGAAAAGGCATGGTGATAATATATATAGCCTAAAAAGAGGCACGTAGGCTAAATGGAATGGGCCAACAAACTTGTGTAGCCGACATATTCGTCTGGAGTAACCACACCATTTTAGGCACATAGGACTCAATGGTTAAGATAATTGAGCCATTACACTAAAATGGCATCCTACATGGGCGTGGGATAACTGGCACTCAAATCGCCTTGGTATTTCGGTGATTGGTGATTGAAATTTTTTGGGCAAGGCATAGTTCCATTCTTTTTGGTTATCTCTGGCATAGTTTCATCTTTTCTAGTTATCCTTAGAGGCACAGTTCCATGATATAGTTCCGCAGTAAATACATTCGAACATATCAAGATAAGTTGCAGCCATCTTCCATTTAGGAATTCTTTCAAAGTTTTATGTTCATTCAAAAAAAATGAACACCATATTATGTAACAAACTTTAAATTAACAAAGGAAATTAAGTTAATGTTTTATTTTCTATTAAATCTCTAAAAAATACAAAAATATAAGGCAAGTATAGTCTTAGTGTAGTGATCTTCGTTGTAGGTCTAGTTTGTTAAGTTAGTCTTTGAAATATCGATTATAATTGACAAATTATATTGATATCAAAGGAATCTTATTTAGCACTTGTGTGGTTTCATTATAGTATACACTTACCCAACTTTATAAGTATCAAAATGTTTGTACTGTATGGCCATATGGATTTTGAGATCAACACTTGAGTAGTCACAATCCACTATAATGGAAGATTATTGGTGAGTTTTTGTTACATGTGTGTCTAAAACTTTACTCTAAGTGGTTTTGTTCTTAAAGCCAAATATTGTAGATCAAAATAAAGTATTATTGCTTGCATCTCCATAAACTATTCTATGAAATAAACAAGATACAAACAACAAGTAATAGACTCATTCACACGCTTATAATAGCCAGAACAAGAAATATGAAGGAAGTAATAATCAAGGCTTTGACCAATCTAATGGAGATAGTGACTTATAACACATGGGGAGAAAGTTTTCATGTATCTAGGTGGGATCAAAAGCCTCTCATTGGGATGGGTCCTCACCGCATTTCATCCTCCTACAAGCTTGGAAGAAAAATGATGGAATTACGGATTGTAGTGGGACAAAAGAAAATGTGCATGGTCTCTAGAAGAATTTCAACAACATACCCTTGATTTAAAATGTGGATGAATGGTGTTATATTAATGTACGAGCGCTTAACTTTTTGACCAATATTATACCACTTGAGTTCATATTGCAGGTTTTAAAATTGTCAAAATCCTGGCCAATACCTTGCAAGTATTGGGGTTGATGAGAGGTTTAGGGTGGGGGGTAGGGGGTAGGGGTTTATGAGGATTGGAGTATAAAAAGGGGTGGAGGGGAGGTTTTAGTTATTGGGAGGGGGTTTCAATAAAATGAGTTTGGGTAAATATCTACAGAAATTAAGGGTATTCTTTAATATCGCACAATCACATGTGCTATGTGAGAGGTTAACATAGTGAAGACCCTTGTGTATTAATGATGTTAGGAGATAATGGTGGTTAAAGAAGACTAGATCAAATGGCTTTAACAAATTTCAGTGTTTGACAAGGACCATGTATATCCACTATGTCTTTCAAGAGGTGTAAGGGCATTAATGAGTTCACAAAATAATAGAGTTTTACTTTAGGATGATAACACCTAGTTTAGTGTATTTCTTGTGCATTGTGTGCAAAATCTTAGGAAAACAATGCAAATTGAATATTTTTTCAATTCATGACTTGACTTTGGTTCAAAAAAACATGATTGATATCACATGATGACGGAATAAGATGAGTAATAGTGGCTATGACTTCAATAGTGTTGTTTTTTTAATGAACTTACTCAAAATTGGATAGATGACAAGAATTATTGAATATTATAGTGTGTGTATGTTAATGATTTTTTCCTAATTTAAATTAAATTTGAGATGTATCACTCATTAAAATTTGGGCTGACATATTTAGAATGTATATGTCAAATATATGTGAGATCACTATTCAAGACGAGCATTGGGTGATGGACCAATGGGAGAAAGGTGTCCCCAAATAGAATTCATTGTCATGATCCCAACAGATTCAATGGTTTATTGTTCCGAGATATGATCATCATTTTATGGTGAGTTGTAGGTCACTTCCTTAAGCCTTTCAAGGGAACTTGGTGAATATTTCATTAGGGCATAACAACCGAGTCGGGCATCATAATTGAGCTCCATAAGCTCATGCATGTGTTTTTAGGCATGTTGGGCATGGGAATGCTACCCATCAACCCAAGGTCAAGGAGTCTTAGTATTGACCTAATAATGCAAAAAATTTAGTATCTTAGGGAGTTGTAATGATATTTCAAGGATAGGATAGCATAAATCATGCTTCAAAAAACCATTGTGTACATGTGATAAGTTGTTTTAGGTTGTTTATATGTTTTTATCTAATATCATGTTCTAGGAGTAGTAGTATGACTACTTTAAGCCTCAAATATGTGAATAAATTGGAAAGGCCATGAGAATAAATTATGGTAAGAAGGGCATGAGAAACATTGGTTCTTGAATTTCTAAAGCTATGCCTCTATGCCTCTTATTTTCCTTAGAGTTTTGCACAATGTAGTGACAATTCATAGCTATAAATAATGTTTATATTGCCCTAGGTGGAGGCAAAAGTGACAAGTACAACATCTGAGTGAACTCAACAAATAGTTCCTTGTTATTGCGATTCATGAAAGAAAATTAGCATAAGCATGGAAGTGATTTGACCAACTTGACCACTAAAGGAATCTATTAGTAAAATATGTGGGGAAAGTGATAATTACCATTGTAATATATTCTCAACTACCTAATACTAATGGGGTGATGGGGAAACAATCCCAACGTTAACAATTGATGCGCAATAGAAGTAGTATAAGTTCTGATGTCCACAAGATAAGGGAAAATCTATTAAGTGCCTTAAATGTTGATTATATGTCAATAAACATTTATATTCCTCATTTTGAATATAAATGTATCTTGTTACACTAGTTATGGGATCAATAGTGTATTGTTCTACAATGGATTTGGAGTAATATGGTAAAGTATATAATATTCTTTCACTAAGGTGTCTCATTGTGATTATCATCTTTCAACTCATAAATTGAAGACCATTACTATTGATCCATTTCTCAATTCTATGTGGATGTCTTCCATGATTGTATGGAAATATCAAAAATGAAATCTATGTTGCAAAATCCTTTTTAGTTCCATTCATGCATTATCATTTGAAGCTCCTTTTTGCAAATATCAATGTGTTCTTTTCTACACCTAAGTTTTATGAACTTGTTTTTTCACCACTGGATGTGGTCAATATCTTAGTTCTTGAGATCACTGAACAAGATGAGAATTGTGCGATGGTACCGTAGGAGTAAGGTTCTCCTAGATGGAATGCATTGTCATGACCCAAATGGAGTCTCTGGTTCATTGATCAAAGCCACAATCATCATTTTATGCTTATTTATAGGTCACCTTCATAAGTCTCTCAGGGACACTCGTTGAATCACTCATTATAGCATAAAAAACCAATCAAGAATCATAATTGAGTTTTGTAAGCTAGTGCATGTGTTTTTGGGCATGTTTGACATGGGCACACTACCAACAGTCGCAAGGTCAAGGAATTTAATACTTGACCTAAGCATACAAAAAATTGCATAGTCTTTGAGGGAGTTGTGAATAGATTTCAAGGATGGGATACCATAAATCATGCTTCATAAAATCATTGTGTACATGTGATAAGTTCTTTAAGGTTGTTTATATGTTTTTTTTTCTAATGTCATATTATAGGAATAGTAGTATGACTACTTTGAGTCTCAAATATGAGAATAAATTGGAAATCTCATGTACCCAATTAAATGATTTTTAGATAAACAATTAAGTTGGCCTACCCAATTCCTAAGGGTTATGTGGATTAATTAAAATATTGACATTTAACCCCAAGGTCTATAGTTTCTCATGAAAATTCAATATTATAAACTGATGGTGGAAAAGTAGGCCAATAAATTATGGAATAAATGTTAAATGCTCCAAAATGAAGTGGCATTAGGTCCTAGTTGGACTTGGGGGTGCATAAGTGGACATGTGGGGTCCACATGAGAGGATATTCCTCCTGTAAACATGGATCCATCCCCAAATTCGAGTTGGAAGGGAAGAGGTAACATTCATGAAGTAAGAGGAAGAGTCATAGGGATAAAAATAGGCAATGACATATTCTATGACAACTATGACAAGCATTATGACACTTATGATAGATATATGACACCCATGACACTTATGATGGATTCTAAGACATCTATGACAATGTAAGAGCTAAAAATATACCAATAGGGAGCATGAGAGGATTTACACATCTCCAAAGCATCCAAAAGATTCCCCAATTCGAATTCATGGAGGGTTTGGAGACAAAAGATGAGCCAAGTGTCATGTGGGGCCAATGAAGGGTCATAACCTCCACTAATTCGAATTTCATGAGTAATTAGGAGATAATTTAGGTTCTAAGGAGTTAAATGAGAAAACTAAAGTTATTAAAAGGACTCCAAGTCGAAATAGAGCAGCTTTTGGTCATTTTTTATTTGCATCTTTGCAATTTGGGAGAGATTTAGCTTTTCCTTGCATGGTGGATGTTCATCCTCCCTGCCATTGAACCAATTTCATGGGTGCAAGGTTCTTGTCCAAGTTGTTTTAAGGAGAGGCCATTCATACATCTCAACAAAGATTCATGAATAAATTTTGATGCAATTTCGATCCCCTTTGAGTTCGATTCATTTTCTATCTTCTTTCTCTACTATCTTTCTCTCAACACTTTCTCAATGTTCATGTACAAGTGCTATAACACACTCCTTATTGCATATATTTTATGGAGGATTGATATTTCAACCATATTAACATGTTATATTCTGAATAGATCTATAATAAACTGATCATGAGAGACACATATCAAAACACCAAGCCTTTCATGTAATAATTCCAAGTAATACTAAGATTCAAGTTATCATCCCTCATTGTATTCCCATGGTGGTTTTGGGATGATATTGTACCTTCTTGATATCATATATTTTTTGAGTTTCTGGATATGATTCGAGATGAATATGGATTTAAATGAAGGACCAAAATGTTGTATGCATACCCTTGAAGTCTTATTAATTTTTTTGCAATAAATTCATTCCCCTAGTCTACCATTTTTTCATAAATTCTATGCTCTACAAGATGCTGACTTTTGGAAGATCTATATGACCCGAAAATATGATATAATGCTGCAAAAATGTTTTCCTTGATTTCCTCTAACAGAGACAAGTCTCCTATTAAAAATTAGGGAAGGCCATATAGTGTTTGGGAGGCCAATTAGTAGCTAACCTAGTGGGGTTTTCCACCAATGCATTGACTAGTTTTGGTCCAATTCTTCCCTCCTTGAAAATTGTAGACCATGAATGCTTATAATGGATGCTTGGGTGTCTAAAGGTTGTATAAGAGTGTGATATACCATCATAAGTCTCTCCATACATAATTTGAAACCATTTGGGATCATTTGAGACATTTTGGGGTTTCACTAGTACAAGGTTCAAAAAATGGCCAAATTGGGTAAACTTTCAAATTAGGGATATTACAGAATAAATAAGGGTAAGAAGGACATGAGAAAAATCATCTTGTTGAATTTATAGAAGCTTGGCCACTATGGTTCTCTTTTTCCTGAGAATTTTTCATAATGTAGTGATAATTCATAACTATAAATAATACTCCTATTGGTCTTGGTGTATGAAAAAGTGACAAGTACAACATCTCAGTGAAATCAACAAATAATTTGTTGTTGTTTCAATTGATGAAACACAAATATCACAAGCATGGAAGCGACTTGAAAAACTTAACCAATAAAATAAACTATTAGTCAAATATGGGGTGAAGGTGATAGTTAGCATGGTAATATACTCTCAACTACCTAATACTAATGGGAAAATGGTGCAACAATTCCAAGGTTAAAAATGAATGCACAATAAGTGGGTTGTCATCTAATTAGTATAATTTATGGTGTCTACCTTTGTATGGGTACAGTACCATATCCAGGGTGTTATTGTTATGCAACCAAGTCCCAGATATATCATAAAAATATCAAAAATACACCAAAAGAAAGTAATATGCGAATAAATAATGAATAATTGAGATGAATAACAATCCTCTTCGAGGGAGGAACCTCCTTACTCAATGTACTAAGTACAAAGTACAAGACATGATACAATGATGACTAAAATGAAAATGTATCCTTCCTATATATATGAGACAAAGGGCTACAATAACAACTAATAGACCCAAGCCGTCATCAATAATATGTAATGCACAATAATAAAGGGGTAATGTGCCACTACATAAGGGGTAATGTGCCAATATTTAGGTATTAACATGACCCTCCCCCTTAGACAAGTGTTGTCCTCAACACTTGATTAGTTGTGGATGCTTCTGTATGAAGGACTCATCTTCCCATGTCGAATCTTCCACTAGAAGGTTCTTCCATTTGATGAGGTAATTAATAATAGCCTGATTACGTAGTTGTTTCGTCCTTGTTTTAGTGATTTGTTCAGGTTACAATATGAATCTTCCTTCTTCATCAAGCTCGGTAAATATTGTCTAAATTTGGATCTTGTATCATATTACCTTCTTTAAGCAAGAAACATGGAAAACTTGATTCACCCTTGAAGATGAAGGGAGCTCCAATTTGTATGCCAAACTACCAATCTTCTGTAATACTTTATAAGGACCATAATACTTCAGTGATAATTTATTTTCCGTATTTAGTTGTGGGACATCTTCTTGTAAGTTAGTAGCCTTAGAAATACCCAATCCCCTTCTTCAAAACTCCTTTCACTCTGATGTTGATCAACTTGTTGTTTCTTCCTGTTTTGTGGCATGGCTTGGTTGTCCTTATGTATTTGGAGAACTTCTTCCTGAAGCTCTATGTGATCCTCCATGACTTGAACTTTAGATTTCCCCTTTAAAGGAGATGCTATAGATGGAGACTGGTACCCATAAAGTGCCATAAATGGATACATTTTTTATGATGTATGGAAGGAATTATTGTACCACGATTCTTACAAAGATAACCATTTCACCCACTGTGTTTGTTTATCAGATGCAACAAAGATAGCCTTCCAAAAATTTATTCACTATATCATTTTTCCCATCATATTGAGGATGATAAGATGAACTATGAACCAATTGAATACACAAACAAGAAAATAATTCAGTCCAAAATTTTCCAGTAAAAATTGGATCTCTGTCGCTTACAATAATATTCAGATTTCCATGTAACATATGAATTGTTTCTAGGAAATTTATGGCTACTATACTTACATTAAAAGGGTGAGAGAGTGCAAAAAAATGTGCATACTTCATGAGTCTATAAACAACCACCATAATAACATTATTTCCTTCTTACTTGGGTAGAGTTGTGATAAAATCCTTTGATACTCCTTCCCAACGCTAGAAAGGTATGTCTAATGGTTGTAGAATTCCTGGGGTCTTAACTGTTTCCAGTTTATTTTGTTGGAAAAACAAGCATTCGATCACAAGCCTTTGAACATCATATTTAAGACCTTCCCAAAAAAATTCCTTCTTGACCCTGTGGTAAGTTTCTAGGAATCCAAAGTTCCCACCTATAGGAAAGGTGTGTAATTCTGAGAGGACCTTTTTTTTTAGTTGGTAGTCTTTGCATAAATATAAGCAATCCTAATACCATAGTGAATCATTTTTTGACACGAAAGTATCTGATACACTTGGATTTTCATGTAGCTTTTGAATGAGTGTCCACACATATAGGTCATTTTCCCATTCTTCCCTTGCATCTACTACCCAATCGGGTTGTAGAATGGAAATTGCACAAAGTAATGCCCCGAAATATTCATCTTTTCTATAAAGCGCATCTGCCACAACATTATGTTTCCCTTTTTGATAGATGATTTCAAAGTCATATCCCAACATATTGGTTACCCATTTTTGTTTCTCTTCCAAAGATAATATTTGTTCCAAGAATTATTTAAGACAATCATGATCTGTTTTGAACTTGAAATGTCTACCTATTATGTAAGGACACCATTTCTTAAGAGAATCTAGAATTTCCAACATTTCCTTCTCATAAATGGGCTTTTGTAAGTGCTTTCCCTTGATTGGATGACTTGTGAACGAAAGCGAGTGTCCTTCCTTCATTAGAACAACACCAATTCCATTTCCTGAAGCATCACATTCCACAATAAATGTTTTTGTGAAGTCCGGTGTGGACAAAACGAGAGATTTTCACATTGCCTTCTTAAGTTGTTCAAAAGCATGAGTTTCCTCTGGAGTCCAAGAAAATGCGTCTTTCTTCAATAATGTTGTCAAAGGTGCTACTATTCTTCCATATTTTCGAACAAACTTGCAGTAGTACCTTGTTATACCTAAGTATCCTCAAATATTCTTTAGGGTTTTGGGAATCGACTAGTCAATTGTGGATTTAATTTTGTTGGAGTCTACCTTGACACCTTCCTAAGATACAATATGACCCAAATATTCTACCTCCTTTATCCCAAAGAAACATTTGGAAGGTTTTTCATATAGTTGTTTCTCCTTTAGTAGTTGTAGTACCCTGTCAACATGTTGAACATGTTCTTCCCAACACTTTCTATATATTAGTACATCATCAAAGAATACTAGCAACAAATTTCTAAGGAAAGGCTTTAAAATGAAATTAATCAAACCTTGAAATGTGGAAGGCGCATTCATGAGACCAAATGGAATGACCAAAAATTCATAATGACCTTCATGAGTTCTGAATACTATTTTTGGAATGTTTCCCTCCTTCATTATAATTTGATGATATCCGAAATGAATAGCCAACTTTGTGAAGAAAATTGCTCCATCTATTTCATCTAACAATTCATCAATGACAGGAAAGGGAAATTTATCTTTAATGGTGATCTTATTGATCTCTCTATAATATGGGCACATGCACCTTTATCCATCCGGCTTATGTACCATTACCACTGCTGCATAGTAAAAGCTTTGGATAGGCCTAATTATGATGGCCTCTAACATTTCTTCCACCATATGCTTAATTTCACTCTTATGTCCATAGGGGTATCTGTAAGGTCGGATGTTAGGAGGAACACTTCCCAGAATTAAGTGAATAACATGATCAAAATATCGAACAAGTGGAAGACCTTTTGGAATATCTTAAAATACCTTGGAATGCTTATCAATCACCTTTTGGAGATCTTGGGAATTAGGAGACTTAGATGTTTGAACATCTAATGAGCATAATTATGCAATTACACCTTTATGTCCTTTTTTTTTATCATTTTTGTCGTGCCATTAGAGCTTATCACCTTACTTGGTTTCCCTGTGATACCCTTTAACCCAAATTATTTTCCTTCCCATAAAAATTTCATGAAAGGCTTCTGAAAATTAGAATCCAGTATTCCCAATGATTGTAACCATTGAACTCCTAATACAACATCAACAACCCCATCGGAATAGAAATCATTGGACTATTCAATACATATTCCCCCATAATAATATTGATATTATGGCATTTTCCTGAGCAATTGATAGTTCCTCCATATGCAATCATTACTTGATACTTTGGTGCTGGATATACAAAGCAATTGACAACATTGGCTAATTTACAGTGAATGAAATTATGAGTACTACCAGAATAAATCAACACAGTTACCTTTTTCTTTTTGATATATCCTTCGATCTTTAGAGTTTGAGGAGTGTGGATGGATCGATAATACTGGATCGACTTCCCTTAGACAGAGCGAGCCATGGAAGCCTCTATTCTCAAGGCCGGTGTGAGATTGGGCAGTTCCCAGTTGACTAGGCAGTCGCTCACCCAAAACGTTGATTCCCTCAAGCAGTCGAAAGCACAGAAGGTCTCCTTCCCGATCAGGGCTGGATCATATGCTGATGAACTTGTTCAAACCGCAGAAACCCTAGCGACAACATGTGCCGCCACTGGTCCTTACGGTTGCTTGGCCGCTTCATGGAAGCCTTTGCCTTCGCCTATGAGGCCTCTCATGGCCCAAGCAAGGCATGCTCCTTTCCGAGAGCTGACCCTGGTCCCAGCCAAGATCTGCCAATACGGCAGCAATGAGATGGAGACTGTGGGGCCTTCCCTAGTGATTGAAGCTTCCTTGGCCCTTCGGGGCTTCAACGGGGACAGGAGGGTTGTGATTGAATATGGATCCATTCCGATGGTGCTCACAACGTTCTCGCTGTTGCATTTCTAGCTAATGCAACCTCAGATGAAGTTCTCAAAGGTGGGAGATCACGGTTACATTGTAAGTCATGCTCTAGTGGATTTGATTACTGTCGTGGATCCCGCAACAGAGAGACGAGACAATGCCATTAGGATTCCTCTAGATCCTGCCCATTTTTCGATTTTTGTAAAATCTCTGAAGGGGGTATCTCTTTGCTTGCAAGTTACCCACGTTCACTCTGTTCTGGAGCTAAAATCAATGATTCAAAAGGTTGAAGGAACCCCTCTTGGGCTACAGAGGATGGTCTATGCAGAGTGGCAACTCTCTGACCTTTGGCTACTTCACAGCCTTGGGATCTCAAAGGACACTTGCATATCCATGGTGGCAAGCCTGCGAGGAGGCAACAACAAACCCTTGGTTTCTCGGTACAAGACTTTGAAGGAGGTAATATGGGCGGGGCTCTCTCCTACGCAAGGTCCGGCTCAGACCTCTCACCCTGTCTACATAGTGGACAAAACAGATTTGGTTCCCTCTGTGGAGATCTCTCAACCAGAAGTCATCGAACAAATTACCCTATTCAAGGAGCTTAACCTCATCTGCAGGTTCAATGGGTTTTGGCCAAAAACTAAGGATCTCCTTTGGTGGATCGGGTCAAATTGGACCGAAAATCCTCAGGTATTGTTGTGCTCTAAAGGTTTTGTTTTAACAATGTTTTCCTATTGAGATGACCTTCTTACTATTATGAGAAAGGGGCCTTGGTTATGGGGGTCTGCAGGACTCTTCTTAACCCCCTGGTTCCCTGAGTTCGACCCTTCAACCATGGTAGTGACCAAAGTGCCCATTTGGGTTTGTTTTCCAAACTTACCTATCCATTTCTAGACTCAATCAATCCTCGAAGGGATTGGTAATGCTCTAGGATGCTTCTTATCATCCGATGAAACTCGCTCAGCACAGGGTCTGTTCACCTATACGCGCATCTGCACCTCCATTGACATCAGTTCAGGCCTTCCTAACAAGATCAAATTGAATATTGGCATCTCCACCTGGTCTCAAACCTTGGACTATGAAAACATGGCCTTCAGGTGTCGGATATGCAGACAAACGGGACACCTCCATAATGCTTGCTCGCAAAGGAAGCCCTAAAACCACAAGACTATGAAGGCCCACAAAGCCAAATGCTGGCAACCAAGGACTCCCTTGCAGGATGATGATGACCAAAGTGACTAGCTGGAGGAAGAAACACCTACAACCAACCAGGAGCAGAGTTCCACTCCACCTCTGCCCGAGGTGAACATGCCTCTTCAAGAAGACCAAAGCACGAAAGGTGGCCCTCCACAAGGGCATAAAAGATATCATGATTTTTCTTCTTCAGATTCTGATAAGGATCTCCACCATGAGACCAATGACGCGATGCAATTGGCCTTAGTGCCCCTAGCTTCAGGGGACTGGATACAAGTCAAGAAAAGACAAGGAAAAAAGGGTAAATCTAAGAATCAACCCATCTTAGGGCATTGATTTTCTTCTCGGTTATCTCTTTGTCTTAGTTTTATGTTTCCCCTTGCCAATTCGGCTGTGCGTTCAAAGTTCTTCTTTTGGCTATTAGCCTCTCTTTTCCGCCTCACCTAACCTTCGGGCAGGTAGTGATGTATAGTATTATATCTTTATTCTCCTTTAAGTCAATTCAAGGTTCCTATCTTACTTACAAAAAAAAAAGAATTTGAGGAGTGTTAATTATAGCCAGTGGATGACAGGATATGGTGGGAGTAATCTCTTTGGAAGTAGTATATTTTATTTCTTCATCTTGAGAGGGTTCCTGTTCTTTTGGTGCTTTTTGTTCATTTTATTCCTATGCTTCACAATCTATGTAAAATAGTTTATTCTCAGTGCACTTGTGGCCCTTACTGTATTTTCTATCACAATTGTAACAAATCCCTTTTGCTCTTTTTTCCTCTATTTGTTGTGGTGTCAACCATGTAGGTTGTGGATGACTTCAGACCACACTTCCTTCTTTATTGTTGTAAGTGGTAGACTTCCTTGTTTGCATAATTGTGTTTTCAACTTTTCTTGCCACCCTGAAAGCATGCTCCAAGGAATTAGGCTCCCAAAGGATAACCTCATGTTGGATGTTATCCTTCAAAGTTACAATAAAGAGATCCAACAAATTATCTTCTGAAATATTATTTACTCTGAGACTTAGCTTATGAAACTGCTTCATGTGCTCTATAACTAGGCCTTTTTGCTTTATATTTACCAACTGGCTAAAGAAGTTGTTGCTATTTATATCCCCATAATGTGCAATCAATTATTCCGTGAATATAGACCATGATATAATAGAGTCCTTTTTACAGTCACAAAGCCATTGGTACCATACAAACTGATCAGGTTCTAAATATAAGGACACAATAGTTACCTTTTGCAAATTTGGCACCTAGTGTAGATCAAAGAATTGCTCCATCTACAATATCCAAGTTATTGGATCATTTCCATCAAACTTTATCATGTCAATTTTAGGAAGTTGGGTACCATTTGGTGACCATCTCTGATGCCTTCCATTACTAGAATCATTTCCTCTTGGAATATTCATATTCATGGAATGTTTCTCAACATGGAAATTATCGTTATCCTCTTGAGTATCCCGTAACACATCATCACCTATAGGGGGAGTATCCCTTGAATTTTGTATGATATTAGCAATATTGTTCAACTTATCCTCTAAATTGAGTAAACCTCTAAATTGAGTAAATCAGTTGCTCTCACCAAACCTTTCATATTTTCCTCTATTTTATTCAACTTCTCCTCTAAATTAACTAAATCAAATTTTTTCACAGTCCCTTTAATCATATCCTACAACTAGCACACTAAAAAAGATATGTCTTCCCTTTCATCATAAGTTGGGGATGGATCCTCTCGTGGTTTGAGGGGAGTGTGAGTTTTTACACTTCCTTTTGGTGTCATTTTGAACAATATAAATCGATATCACACCCTAAGTTTCACCAAAATTAGATCCTTCTACTCAAATCTATTCAAATTTAAAATGATGTACCTTTTTCAAACCCTGATTGGAATATTGTTTTATGGATGGCTTGTGACTGAGTTAAATTTGAATTTTATATTCCTCTGGGTCTGAAAATTCGGCTTGATGTAGCCTGATGTGTCCGTTTTCAAATTCCACAGGTCTAACCTAATTTTGATGTACCAATAATAAGTTATTGTGAATCTCCCAACACTTATTATTTTAGGTCTTTCTAGTTGAGTGAACTTGTAGGGTCTGCCACATGTTCAATATTTTGTATATGAGGTTGAAAAATATACCCAATATACTATGGTCTGTCTTAATTCTAATGCAATGGTTTTGAATCAATTTGGATATTGCATGCCCCACATATGACCTTTTTCCCCAGAACACCTATTTTAGACTAGTTTTTGGACTAGTCTAAAACCCTAGCTTCAGAGGTGAATATCTCCGAACATGTACGGTATTAGGATCTGAAAATTGGAAAAAAAATAGTTCGTCCTATTCTGGAGATGGGTTTTGAATCTTGATTTCTAATTCCTTGTAAATAAAAAAATTATAGTGAAATTTCCAAGATGACTCGTTTTGAAGAAACCAGTCCCGAGGAAAGAGCTCTGATACCAAATGTTATGTAACCAAGTCCTAGATATAACATAAAAATAACAGAAATAGACCCAAAAAAAGTAATCCATGATTGAATAATGAATAACTAAGATGAATAACAATAATGTTCAATGGAGGAACCTCCTTACACAATGTACCAAGTACAAAAGACAAGATAAGATACAATTATGGCTAAAATGAAAAGGTCTCCTTCCTATATATAGGATACAAAGGGGTACAATAACAACTAATAGACCCACTAATAAACCCAGGCCGACATCAATAATATGTAATGCACAATAATAAATGGGTAATGTGCCACTACATAAGGGGTAATGTGCCAATATTTAGGTCTTAACAGTTATCAACCTCAATGGTAAGTAAATCAAGGAAATTCTGAGTGATCCTTCTAAGGAAATTAGAATCACCCCTCTTGGGAAACATTTACTTATACATGTGCATATGAACATCAGTCATTGACCTATGAGGATGGCTTCAGAATGAGGTCCGAGTGAGTAGAGTGTTGAATCTCATGTTGTCATTGATGTCAATGCATGAGAAGTTTGAAGCCATTTTGAAGAAGTATATAGAACAAGATTGTCATTGATGTTAATAACAATAGATTGTTGGACCTAGTGTTGTCATTGATGTCACATAGGTTTGGAATGCATTGGAAGCTTGAAGCTATTTTGAAGAAGTGTACAGAATAATGAGATAATTGTTAGCTAAACAGACAAGGGATGTAGATGTGTAAAAAAGAAAGTGATATGTCGAAGTGTGCAATAGATAATTGGTATGTGGAAAGACCGTAGTTGGTAAAAAGTGGAAATGCACATGTTAGTGGAATGTTGAATTTTGCGGTACATGAAATGATGAAGTTCATAGTGTGTGGATTTTCAAAGTCTGTAGTTGGTAAAGTATTGAAATACACAGTAAAAATTGAAATTTTGATGAAATGACGAAGTCATCAAAAAGAAGAGATTAGATCAACTAGAAAATCACTTCAAGAAAAAATGCAGAAGACATAAACAATAATACAAATGAGAATATGTAGATCAAAGATAGCACATCGACAAAAGTTCAAGATGATTGTACAAATTAAAGTGGATAATTAGATCTTTGGTTGGATCAAGTTAGTTGTCTAGGAAAACTTGAGCATGAAGAAAGTATATGGGAAAACTTCATCATGGAGGAAGAAAGATGGGGTGTCATTGACAAAGAGAAGCCTCTAGGGTTTATCAACTTAATCAAACTATGTTTAAAGGAAAAGTAATGTGATATCAAAATCAATATAAATAAACAAAGATTGAAGCATCTTAGTTGGGGGAATATTTGGTGAGTTGAAATAGGATGAGGATAAGACTCTAAGATTGCGAAGATGAATTCATTTGAGGACATGTCTTAGCTTATTGATTTGGGGTATTCTCACTAGTGAAATGTGAATCAAATGAAGTAACAAGGTGACAGTTTGATGAGGATTCAGGTTGAAGAAAGAATAATATTTTGGGTTAACAAAAGACAGAGTACATTGGTACCACATCGACAAGGATACAATCCAATAATAGAATAACACTTCAGGTTGAAAAAAATGGTGTCTCAATTACAAAGAATCAAGAAAATAATCTTAGGTTAACAGAAAGATGAATGCATAATAATATCTTAGTACTTCTAGCTGATGCACACTATGCATAATGAAAAATATAGCAAGTTGGATGAGAAGATAGAATCGTAGATTGAATTGCACGGTGGATGAAGGATTTAGAGGTCCAGGAATGTAGAAGGAAGGAGAAGTTGCAGCGATATAACATCCTCTTCAGGTGAGTTGAAGGAACTCTGAAGAAGAAAATTCATTCCAGTCACAACTGGTGTCCTTCTTTGGAGTAGTGTCTCCACTTGGAAAGCTGGGTATTTTCTGCAAGCTAGGTCTTGCGTCAAGGATTAGATTCCTCATGACAGGTTGGATTCTATCTGCAAGTTGGTCTTGTGTCGATTATTGAATTCCTCATTCCTTAGTTGGTGTTGAGAACCTTGAAGATTGGTGTCTTCTACAAACTAATGTACTTGTAAATTATCAAGTATTTAAATACATATCTTGCGTGTTTCTTGTTTGTGATTCGTATTGTATACAAATTTCAACATTAATGATACATGCTTAACAATATTTCTTAAATAGAGGAAATTTAAGTTGATAATGTGAGACACTAATTCACCCTACCCCCCCTTTAGTGTATTGGTGTGTTCAACAATTAGCATTGGAGCATGTTACATCACAACAACTAACAACTCAAAGGAGATCCTTCAACACACAATGGATGGGAAAATATTATTGTCTACAAATGAAGCTCCATTATTTGATGAGACATATTATTGTTCTTGGAGGGAAATAATGAAAATATATCTAAAGTCAAGAGGATATGGTGTTTGGGAAACAATTGCATGTAAATATACACCTTCAAGGATCCAATCAAAGCATCTAGCAAAAAAGGAAGCACGGAAAAATGAATCAATGGAATTGGAGGTTATCCTCGATGGTTTATTGAGTGAAACTAAAGAAAATATAGGACAATGCACGTTTGATAAAGAACTATGGATCAAGTTGGAGAATCTCTTTCATGTCGAACTTAACAACATAGAACCCAAAATTAGTAAGGATGAAATGAAATGTTCACGTATAACAGAAGCTAGAGCCAAGGATGAAGACACAATTTATGAAGGTAAGTACTCTCCTAGATATTCAGACTGCACTGATTCGAATAGTGAGGTTGACTATTCTGTTACAAATGAAGAACATGGCATAACAAAACTTAAGTATGATGTTATGGCCATGCTAAATGAAGTTAAAGGATTATAATATGATGCATATGTTAAATTTTCAAGGGGTGATCTTGATATTGTTGAAAGCAAGGTTTTGTGTGTACTAAAAGAGATGGGGAGTGCTCAAAGGAAAAATGTATTATTATAGCAACAGTTTGAGGAATCTAATAGAATGGAATATGAAAAGCATGAACAATTCACCCACTAGTACATTCGGGCGTATTTTTCCATGAAATATTTCCATGTTTTGAACATTCGTGGATTAATACAATGAAATTTAATATGTCTTTTCATTTTTTTTATCATGGCGGAAAAACCATGGCAATATTGACATTTTTTAATTTTCGACAAACTTTCATCTCTATATCGATGAAATATGGATATCTTTGCACACGCGCCAAACCAATTCCAGCTTCCAATGGCTCTTGGCTTTTTACCACAAGTCAACTCATGCATTGTCTTAAATAAATACTTTAAGACAATTTTCAACACATTTGCTATAGTTGTGACAAGGTTCTTGGTGATTGATTGAGCCCATATTTTGAACTTGCGACATCTTCTTCCTTGGAGTCTAAATATATTTGGAATTAGAAACAAATTCTAGCACAACTTATTCATTATATGTATCTAACTTATTAAAGAACGCCAACCATCCCACTCTTTGGAAGGCAGCTACTACATCTGGGTTACCATTAAGCCTTGAATGGTCTGTGGGTTCCTTTCTAACAAACCCAGTAGTCCTGATTTATTCTACTACACAATAACAAGAATCTTTACCACCTTCTATACCATATAACGTGTCTAACAAAACTGTTTTATAGTCATGGTGATTGTTTGAGCTCAGATATTCTACATAGCTCGGATTTTGAACTTGCAAGGTTAGTATTTTTATATTTTTTTGTCTATATGTTAAGAAACAAAAATTTCAGGATTTTTTTTAACATGCATGTTTGAACGAAATTTCATTTTTTTTTTAAATTTAGCATTGCTAGACATATTTCGTGTGATTAATTAGTTATACTTACATTTTTTTATAGGATTTGCATACGTGATTATATATTAATTACTAATTAAACCTCTTCTTTTTTCTATAGTTCTATTAGAATATAATTATTACATGAAGGTATTGTTAGACACAATGGCACACTGAGAGGGGGGGGTGAATCTGTGGGCCAACACTAAATACCAATTTCCACTTCTTTAAAACTTAATCAAAGATCATTAAGTATTTTCACTTCAACACTTAGGCATAGTTCATCATTCAGTACACTAGGCTATACATCATTCATATGGGCTTCTTCTCATGTTACAAGTACATTAGGCAGAGTTCATCATTCATAGTATATTAGGCTATACTAATTCACTTTCCTTCATTTAGAACAACACTCTGTTGCTAGGTTTCACTTTCCTTCATGCCTTCTGAATGTTTTCAAGTGCCTTTGTTTGCTTCAGTCATTTGAAGAAGGAGCTAGCATATCTCAAGGCAAGACTTGAGTGCTTTTTCAAAACCAACCCAAATATCTAAGAATGGAAAAATCATTTAGGAAGACTTAGTGCTGTAGATGTCTTGTATACCCATAATTGTCTTCTTCAGGATCTGCTCATTCTTCAAGAGAACAAATATATTGACAATGAATGTCTCCCTTAGATTGTACTCTTGGTCTTATGAAATGTACACGCATGTATAATCTTCTGCTGATGCAAGAATCTACACCTCTAGAAACCCGAAATCGGAATTGAAAACCACCTTAGTAGTATCCAAGATCTTCCAATTATGCTTGTGATTGCCTTGGATTCTTCAACACTTGAACTGTGAGCTTGAACTGTGTCACTTGGTTCTGCCACCCTTGTTCTTTGTTTTCTCTTGTATGTTTGTCCAATAATATAAGCCATACAATCAGATACCAACAACAAGAGTTTCCGAAATACATTCTTTATCAACCATATCCAAAACTACAGAGACTCATACTAAACAATCATCTGGTAAATTCATAAAAGGTAAGCATGCATCAAGGACAACTTTTATTTGGGCCATTTGGGCCACCTAGTGTTCGAATGCCCAAATTATCAAGGTCTCCTTGTGAGTAAATCAAAGGCCATTGCACAACACTTGTTGGCATCAATGAAAACTTCAGTCTGTTGGAACAGTAAAAACAAGCTTTTTCTCATTTTGGCAGGCTTGTTTTTCGCATGTATGAACTCCATAGGAAAATCTAAGCTCATGGTTAGATACCTAGTTCATCAGAGAACATGACTATGCTATCTTATTAATTTTATCATCTCTTGAACACCTCCTTGTGGGCATTTCCAAATGGCCTCTGAGCCATGTGAGTTTGACACTTAGACAAATTTTTGTCTTTAATATGTAAAACATTTTTTCTTCGCTTTGGCAGATTGATTTCTTTCATTTGTGATCACCAAAAGGAAAAATAAAAGCATGGCTGGATATCTATTTCAACAATGAACAAGACCATGTCAAAATATGAACTTATTGACACATACCCATCATCTGGCGGGCATTTGAAAGTGGCTTTCCAAACTGCTAATTTGACACTTAGGCAAAATGATCAAACCCTAGGTTAATATGAAGTGATTTTTCTTTTCATCAAATATGAAGTGTGATACATCCACTGGACAGGGGAAAACTAGGGGATTCTATCCAAACCAATTTCACCCCTTGAAAGCTCTTTCTCTCTCCTCAGTGGGCATTTTACTAGAGTAGTACAAATCAAGCTGGGAGGAACTTTTGGTAGATCAATATCTTCTTTCTCAAAGACTCTTTGGACAAGACAATGATATGGTTGGATGCCCCATACAACATTCCAGAGATCCATACTCTCAAAATATTTTAATAAATCAACCATAAGAGATGGAGGGCATTTTACTAAGGTCACATAGGTAGTTTTAGTGATTTTACACTAAGACAATTTTTGCACTTTCCTAGACTTGGTCCAATCTGCCTGAAACATTGTTTTGGTAGATCCATAACTTCTTCCTCAAGCACTTTCAAGTCAATGTGAGAACATGATCAGGTAGACAAAACAAAAAACTACAAGATTCCGATATGGTGTGGGCATTTTCTTCAACTCACAAACTATGGCGGGCATTTCCCTGAGGCCACTTAAGCAGTTTTGCTACTTTGGTGTAAAAGCAACCTAAAACCCTGTTTTGGCAAGCTATTATCTTTGTCATTGAACACCTTCTGTGAAAACTAAGACGATGGGAAGATAGCCTCTATGATAAGCTAGAGCATGATAGTTCTAGATCATTTATATCATTCTCCCATGAGGTATGACATGCATTTTTCCAAGGCCACCTGAGCCAGTTTTCCAACACTTAGTCATTTTCAAGAATTTCTCGAAGGTTTATCCTGAAACCCTATTTTGGCAGACTTAAGAAAAACTGAGACCATGATCAGGTAGACAAATCAACAGGATGCATCTTGACCATATGATGTAGGAATTTACTTTAACCTATGATTTATGGCAGGCATTTTCCTGAGGCCACTTAGGTAGTTTTACTTCCTCTGGTGCAAAACCCTGTTTTGACAGACCTATAACTTTCTCCTCGGAAGTGATTAAGGAAAACTGAGACCATGAATAGATAGCCACTTCAACATGCTATAGCCTGGTATGATGGTGCGGGAATTTTTCTCAAACCATGAATTATGGCGGGCATTCTCTTAGAGTATTTTTGACTAATTTTCATACTTAGTCAATTTCCAAAGTTTCACAAACTTGCCATTCTTTTCCAGAATGATGTCAGATTGAAACACTGACTTAATGATAGCACCAGAACACCATCATGTGTCTTTCCAGCTTCATCACACATGCCACATCATCATACATGCCATGTCATTACTTCCTTTGTCATTTTCTTTGTCTTTCACTGAGCTTTCCCTGCCATCATGTCCTTGGTTATTCCGTTGTCATTACTGAACTCCTTTGATATCAATGACAATCATATTCAACACAGTATTCATGTTTTTCTTTATAGAAATTGGTGTATAATATGTTGTATATAGAAATATACTTATATCTAATGTATTTGACAAGTTACTGTTTGGTATGGTGTAGGTAAGACAATTACTTGTCACTACAAGGATTTGTCACTGTGAATGAAAATTCAAGGAAGCTTGCTCAGTTTAGAGTGGCATTAGAGGCGAGGGGAGATGGAAAATGTTATTTCCCTTGCTATGATTGCGGGGTCTTCGAAAGAATAATACTTTTAATAACAACAGCTGAAAGACATTGTAGGGAGAAGGGGCACGCCGAAGGGGGTTATGAATATCGTCCCTTGGTAAGAGTTTATTCAATTTTTAATATATTCTCTGTAATAGTCATCATGTCATGAATTTCAGTAAAATGTCTTATCGTTTTATTATATGTTCTATACATAGTAATTTTAATACATTGTTTGTAAATATATAGGCAACGCCCCCAAAATGTCGCCCTCTAGAGAGTTATTTCCCAAGTACTAGCATAAATACTCATTTACAGGGCGACGAACTTCTACATCAAAATATTGAAGCTGATCAAGTTCTTAATGATGATATGGATGGAGATAACGTTAGTGATACAAATCAGGAATATGAGATACATAGATTGATCCAAGACACATTTGCTCCAATGGATGAGGACAACCAGGATGATAGTCATGATGTTGATCCTCTACTCGAGAAGTCACGTCAACCTCTTTATGAAGGCTAAAAAAAAAATCTTCTATCTGCTATATTGTTGTTAGTGAATTTGAAGGTTTTGAATGGTTTATCAAACACTTGTCTCACATAGATACTAAGGTATGTAATTTGTTAATTATTTATGTCTGCATGTTCACATGTACATAAAGGGTTGAACATTTTCCTATATTGCTATTGGTATCTAATTTGTAAAGTATGGATGTGATATTGATGATTAATATTGTTTACATTGACTGATTCTTTTGAATTTTGTAGATTGTTAGGTGAATTTCTATTACCAATGTCAAATATTTTACCACGCACATATCGAGAGATATATGTGATTATGAAAGAATTTGGAATGGAGTATCAAGCTATTGATGCATGTCCTAATGATCATATCATATACTATGGACAATATGCATTAGAAAATGAATTCCCACAATTTCAAACAAGTAGGTATCGAACAGATAAAGTGACAAAAAAGGTGCCTCACAAATTTCTTCGTTATATTCCGATAATTCTACGTTTACAGTGATTGTTCAGGTGTCAAAGTATAGCACAATTTATGGATTTCCATGCAAAGAACATAAGTCGAGACAATGTTCTTCGAATGCCTGCAGATGGTTTTGCATCGAGGTACATCGAAGAAAAGTGGCCA
Organism: Larix kaempferi; assembly: GCA_027924585.1. Taxonomy (NCBI): domain Eukaryota; kingdom Viridiplantae; phylum Streptophyta; class Pinopsida; order Pinales; family Pinaceae; genus Larix; species Larix kaempferi. The sequence goes on from BSBM01000922.1 coordinate 9,729,120, forward strand.
ATTTTCAAAAGAAGAACCTCGTAATTTTAAACTTTCGTTAGCAGTTGATGGTGTTGATCCATTTGTAGAGCTTCATTCTACCTACTCAATGTGGCTTGTTTTTGTTATAAACAATAACCTTCCTCCTTGGATGTCGATCAAGAGAGAGAACACAATGTTGGCAATGATTGTTCCAGGTATTTAATTAATTTGTATTTTTTTACTTGAAAGTCTGATCACTAAATATTTCATCTCTTTGTTTCATGCATGGTAATTATGTCTTTTATATATAAGGACATATAGCTAAATATCATTAATCATGTATGTTGGACCAATTAGGTAAGTACCAGGTTAAAGATATGAACGTATATATTGAGCCTCTTATCGATGAGTTGTTGAAGTTATGGGTTGGCGTCACTATGTATGACATCTCTAGACCAATAGGGAAAAAACGATTTCAATTCCATGGAATACTTGCATGGACAATTCATGATTCTCCAGGGTTAACACGTTTTTGTGGTCTATTGTTACTTTCTTTTGTTCTTTAATATTCTATATATCTATTGAAAATATCATGCATTATTTTAAATGGTAATTCTAATTCGCTACACTAATTCATATATCTTGTAGGTATTCAAACAAAGGGTAAATTTGCATGTCTAGATTGCGGTCCCAGGATAAAATCTCATCGTTCAAGGAGTTTAGTAAAGGAAGTGTTTGATGAGTATAGGCACTTTCTCCCTAAGAACCATAGTTATCGAACAACAGACAAAGCAAAATTCAATGGTAAAGAAGAGAATGGAAAAAAACCAAGAAGAATGACACCTCAGCTATGGAATTTGGAATACAATAGAAATTGTCAAGGTATGCCAAATTATTTATGTATTGTTGGAATATTGGTCAATACTTAGCCAAATTTTTGAATATGCAAAACAATATTTTTCCTACTTTGGCAGATTGACTTCTTGCACATGTGACCATCATAAGGAAAATTGAAAGCATGGGTGGATAACCACTTCAACAAGGAACAGATCTATGTCACCCTTGAATTTTATTAGCAAAAGGGCACCTCCTTGCGGGCATTTCCAAATGGCCTTTTAATACTTCTAATTCAACACTTAGATTAAAATTGTCAAACCCAAGGGTAACATGAGATTTTTATTTTCACCAATTTTGAAGTGTGAGACACCCAATGGATAGAGGCCAACAAGGTGACTTCATCTAAACCAATTTCACCTCTTGAAGCCTCTTTCTCTCTCCTCGGAGGGAATTTTACTGGAGTAGTGTAAATCACGCTGAGAGGCACTTTTAGCAGATTGATATCTTCCTCCTCAAAGACTTTTTGGACAATATGAGACAATGGTTGGATGCACCAAACAAAATTCTAGATATCCATACTCTCAAAATGATTGAAGACATCACACTCAAGACATGGCAGGCATTTTAGTGAGGTCACTTAGGAAATTTTAGTGATTTTACACTTAGACAATTTTGTACTTTCCTAGACTTGGTCCGATCTACCTAAAACCCTGTTTTGGTAGATCCATAACTTCTTCCTCAAACACTTTTAAGTCAATAGATAACATGGTAAGGTAGACTAAACAACAACCTACAAGATGACCATATGGTGCCGGCATTTTCTTCAACCCACAAACTATGGCGGGCATTTCCCTGAGGCCACTTAGGCATTTTTTCTACTTTGGTGTAAAAGCAACCTGAAACCTTGTTTTGGCAAGCTGTTATCTTTGTCATCAAACACCTTCTGTGAAAACTAAGTCCATGGTTGGATAGCCTCTTTGAAAATCTAGAGCATGATAGTTCCAGATAATTTTTATCATTCTCCCATGAGGTATGGCAGGCATTTTCCCAAGGCCACCTGGACCAATTTTCCAACACTGAGCCATTTCCAAGATTTTCTCCGAGGTTTGTCCTGAAACCCTATTTTGGCAGGCTTATAACTTTCTCCTCAGAAATGATTAAGGAAAAATGATAACATGGCTAGATAGCCACTTCAACAAGCTATAGCCTGATATGTTGGTTCAGGCATTTTATTCAAACCATGAATTATGGCGGGCATTCTCTTAGAGTAGTTTTGACTACTTTTCCATAGTCAGTGAATTTCCATAGTTTCACAAACTTGCCATATTTTTCCAGAATAATGTCAGATTACAACACTGACTTCTGTATAGCACCAGAACACCATCATGTGTCTTTCCAGCCTCATCATACATGCCACACCATCATACTTTCCATGTCATTACTTCCTTTGTCCTTCCTTTGTCTTTCACTGAGTTTACCCTGCCATCATGTCTTTGGATATCCTTTTGTCATTCACTGAACTCCTTTGACATCAATGACAATCACATTCAACATGTATCATATATTATATAAATCTTTGTTTTTCTTAGTGAATTATGTTCAGCGAGGTATGGACCTATATTGATTAATTAGTGGGCTCATGCAAGGTAATGATACCCAATTATGACACGTTAGTTGCAATGACATTCTGGAAAAACATAAATATTATCATTAAAATAAATTATTAGAGGTACCTACAAAACTTTTTTGGATTAGGTGTAAACATATGAAACGTAGAAAAACGGATGACCTTCTGAAATATATAACTTTTATTTATAGAAAAGTGGTATTACCACCCCAAAATGTCATTATTCGAAGATTGGTATGTTATTTTTTTTCTCAAACATAATGCACATGTTTTTTTTTGAGCCACCCGTTTGCTATGTAAATTTTCAATTTACAAGAAAAAAAATATGTAGAGGCGTAGGCAACAAAAGAATCTTGTGCGGGGCTATTTTTCCAAAATTTTAAAAGTCAATTTTATATTTCTTTTAAATTACCAAAGTCAGTGAAGCCCTAAAAGGACATGGTCAAGTGTTGAGACACCATATCAAGGTCTAAAAATAATCAAAATACTTTCTTTTTTTTAGGTTGTAGGTATTTTTGTGCTCTTGTGTGGGTTCTCTTCCATTTTTGAAATAGGCAAGCTAATCAAAAGTTATAGGCCAAATAAACAACCAATGCTTTTTACAAATTTGACATGAGTGCAGTTAAAAATGAATTAAAAATAGAAAACAACAACAGATCTATTCAAAAATTATATATTTAGAATCTGCACACAGAGCTCGACAAGTATGTGCAATTTCATCTGTAGTGCACTTGTGGAGCTTATGTGGAACTAGTTGTGAAAAATCGAAAGTTACAGCATTTGATGTTTTCTTCCATAAATCAGGCATAAATCAGACCGAGCCTCAAGGTGCAATCTGAAGCTAATTCCAAGCCTGCAAGGGCGCCAAAATCAATTTGAATTCAGGCACATGTGTGCGCAACTACACGCATGCGCACGCATGACTGACAGCATGCACACGTTAATAACAACGTGCATGGGTCTTTGTGCATATGCACTATTGTATTCCTTTGTATGGTTTATTTAATTTCCTTTGTTAAGAGGATACATGAAGTTGATGAAGATGTGATGATGAAGAACATGACAATGATGGAGATGTTGATGAGGAAGGGGGAGATGACAATGATGTTGAAGATGTTGATGATGATGATGATGATGGTGGTGATGGTGATGAGGATGATGGTGACGAGGATGATGATCATGATGGTGATGAAGATGATCATGGTCATGATGAATATGATGATGATCATGATTAATATGATGATGATGATCATCATCATCATCATCATCATCATCACCATCACCATCATCATCAACATCTTCATCATCATTTTCATCTCCCCCTTCATCATCAACATCTCCACCATCGTCATCTTCTTCATCATCACCACCTTCTTTATCATCATCATCATCATCTTCATCACCATCATCATCAACATCAACATCAACATCTTCATCTCCATCATCATCATCTTCTTCATCCTCATCACCATCATCATCATCATCTTCGTCATCATCATCATCGCCATCATCAACACCATCGTCATCATTGTCCTTCTTCCATATCTTCATCAACATCTAGGTCATCATCTTCATCGTCAACATCATCATCATCATCATTATCATCCTCATCATTAACATTGATGATGATGATGATGAAGAAGATGATGATGATGTTGATGATGAGTACGATGATCATCAACATCATCATCATCTTCATCATCTTACTCATATTCATCATCATCCACCATCATCATCATCATCATCCACCACCATCATCATCATCATCATCATCTTCATCATCACCCTCTTCTTGATCATCATCATCAACAACATCTTCGTCGTCATCATCATCAATGATGATGATGAAGAAGATGACGATGACGAGTATGATGAGGATGATGAATATGATGATTATGATGATGAAGACAATGATCATCGTGACCATGATCATATGATGATGATGATGATGATGGTGAGGATGATGAAGATGGCGATGATGATGACTAATGAAGATTATGATGATTTTCATGATGATGATCATATTCGTCACCATCATCATCATCTTCATCATCATATTCATATTCATCATCATCCACCACCACCATCATCATCATCATATCATCATCATCATCATCATCCTCATCCTCACAATGATGATGATGATGATGATGATGATGTTGTTGATGATGATGAAGATGATGATGATGATGAGGATGATGTGCCACATATTTGTCATCATCTTCATCATCTACATCATCATCATTATCATCTCCATTAGTCATCATCATCATCATCATCATCTTCGTCATCATCGTCGTCGTCATCATCATCATCATTATCATCATCATCGTCATCATCATCCTCATGCTCATCCTCACAATGATGATGATGGCGATGATGATGAAGATGATCATGATGATCATGCCATGGTTCATGTTGTGGATGATGATGAAGATGATGATGATGTGTTGCATATTCGCCATCATCTTCATCATCAACATCATCCTCATCCTCCTCATCATCATCATCATCATCTCCATTGGTCATCATCATCATCATCATCAACATCATCGTCATCACCATCTTCATCATCATCATGATCTTCATCATCATCATCATCATCATCATCATGACGAAGATGATGATGATGATGATGACTAATGGATATGATGATGATGTTGATGATGAAGATGATGACGAATATGCAGCACATCATCCTCATCATCATCAACACCATGATGATGATGATGAAGATATCGATGACGATTATGAGGATGATGAAGATGACGATTATGATGAGGAAGACAATGATCATCATGACCATGATCATATGATGATGATGATGATGGTGAGGATGATGAAGATGGCAATGATGATGACTAATGAAGATGATGACGATGAATATGATGATTTTGATGATGATCATCATATTCGTCATCATCATCATCATCTTCATCATCGTACTCATATTCATCATCATCCACCACGATCATCATCATCATCATCATCCTCGTCCTCACAATGATGATGATGATGAAGATGATGATGATGAGGATTATGTGCTGCATATTCATATCATCTTCATCATCAACATCATCATCATCATCATCATCATCATCATCATCATCATCATCATCATCATCATCATCTCCATTAGTCATCATCATCATCACCATCTTCATCATCATCGTCGTCATCATCATAATCATCATCATCATCACGAAGATCATGATGATGATGATGATGATGATGATGATGATAAGGATGATGGTGATGACGAGTATGATGAGGATGATAAAGATGACTATTATGATGACTATCATCATCATCTTCATCATCCTCATCATCATCCGCGTCCTCACAATGATGATGATGAGGAGGAGGAGGAAGTTGATGATGATGATCATGTTGATGATGATGATGAAGATGTTCATGATGTGCTGCATATTCCTCGTCATCTTCATCATCATCATAATCACTGTCATCATCATCGTACTCATATTCATCATCATCCACCACCATCATCATCATATCATCACGACTAATGATGAAGATGGTGATGATGAAGATGGCGATGATTATGACTAATGAAGATGATGATGATGATCATATTCGTCATCATCATCATCATCTTCATTATCGTACTCATATTCATCATCATCCACCACCACCACCATCATCATCATCATCATCGTCCTCACAATGATGATGATGATGAAGATGAGGACGATGATGATGGTGATGATGATGATCATGTTGATGATGATGATGAAGATGATGATGATGATGATGAGGATGATGTGCTGCATATTCATCATCATCTTCATCATCATCATCTCCATTATTCATCATCATCATCATCATCATCATCGTCGTCATCATCATCATCATCATCATCATCATCATCATCATTCGCATGCTCGTCCTCACAATGATGATGATGATGACAATGATGAAGATGATGATGATGATCATGCTGTGGATCATGTTGTGGATGATGAAGATGATGATGATGTGCTGCATATTCATCATCATCTTCATCACCAACATCATCATCATCATCATCATCATCATCATCTCCATTAGTCATCATCATCATCATTATCACCATCTTCATCGTCATCATCATCATCACCACCATCTTCATCATCATCATGATCTTCATCATCATCATCATCATCATCATGACAAAGATGATGATGATGATGATGATGATGATGATGAAGATGGTGATGATGATGATGACTAATGGAGATGATGATGATGTTGATGATGAATATGATGCATATCATCCTCATCATCATGATCATCTTCATGATCATCTTCATCATCATCACCACCACAAGGATTATGATGATGATGATGAAGATGGATATGACGAGTATGATGAGGATGATGAAGATGCCGATTATGATGACGGAGACAATGATCATCGTGACCATGATCATATGATGATGATGATGATGGTGAGGATGATGAATATGGCGATGATGATGACTCATGAAGATGATGATTTTGATGATGATGATCATATTCGTCATCATCATCATCATCTTCATCATCGTACTCATATTCATCATCATCCACCACCATCATCATCATCATCATATCCTCCTCCTCATCATCATCATCATCCTCGTCCTCACAATGACGATGATGGTGATGATGATGACAATGATGAAGATGATGATGATGATCATGTTGTTGATGATGATGAAGATGATGATGATGATGAGGATGATGTGTTGGATATTCATCATCATCTTCATCATCAACATCATCATCAACATCACCATCATCATCATCATCATCATCATCATCATCACCATCTCCATTACTCTTCATCATCATCATCATCTTCATCATGATCTTCACCATCATCATCATCAGATCATCATGACGAAGATCATGATGATGATGATGATGATGATAAGGATGATGGCGATGATGAGTATGATGAGGATGATGAAGATGACTATTATGATTACTATCATCATCATCATCATCATCATCATCATCATCATCATCATATGATCGTCATCTTCATCATCCTCGTCATCATCCGCATCCTCACAATGATGATGATGATGATGATGATGATGATGAGGAAGTTGATGATGATGATGATGAGGAAGTTGATGATGATGATCATGATGAGGAAGTTGATGATGATGATCATGTTGTTGATGATGATGTGCTGCATATTCCTCCTCATCTTCATCATCATCATCATAATCATCATCATCTCGAAATTAGTCATCATCATCATCGTACTCATATTCATCATCATCCACCACCACCATCATCATCATCATATCATCACGACGAAGACGATGATGATGACCATGATGATGATGATGATGTGTTGCATAATCGTCATCATCTCCAACAACATCTTCGTCATCGTCATCATCATCGTCATCATCATCATCATCATCATCATCATCATCATGAAGATGATGATTATGATGATGATACGAAGATGATGAAGAAGATGTCAATGATGGTGATGATTATGAGGAAGATGGCGATGGCGAGTATGATGACGAAGACAGTGATGATCATGACCATGATCATATGATGACGATGACGATGATGATGATGATGATGAAGATGGTGATGATGGTGACTAATGAAGATGATGATGACAAATATGATGATTTTGATGATGATCATATTTGTCATCATCATCACCTTCATCATTTTACTCATATTCATCATCATCCACCATCATCATCATCATCATCATCATCATCCTCGTCCTCACAATGATGATGATGATGATGATGAAGTTGACGATGATGATCATGGTGTTGATGATTATGAAGATGATCATCATCATCATCATCATTATCATCGTTGTATACATCATCACTTTATACAACATTAATATATCTACTATGTATTTAATAATTCTTGATGTAATACATATGTTTCTAATTGAAAATTAAATTAATGTTTTGAAATCAAAATACACAAATTTGTAAATATACCCTTAAACCCCTAAACACCCAGAATCACTTAAATGCACTTAGGGATTATGGGTTAGAAGAGGTCCTAAAGGCCTTTATGGGGGAGGGGCTCTTTATGGCGAGGGGCTCTAGGCATAACCCGACACATTTATATCTGTTGGGCAATAAATACAGTGAACGTTACCCACCAAACATTACAATGTTTAGCAAGGACGCACACACGCTAGATGCGCGCACGTGCCTCTAGCGCGCACGCGCATCTGGCGCGTGTGCGTCTCTGTTGAACATAAAATTTAGAAAAGCACCCGCGTTCTTTCTCCCGCATTTTTTTCCTCAGTCATGGCATTCTCTTCACTAGTTTCATGCACAGTCCGACAAACATTTACATGGTAGATTGAATTCATACACCACTTGGTGCTTCCTTCACCATTTGGATAAAATACACAACATTTGGGGCTCTATTTGGCTTTTTGTATTGATTACACACCTATTGGACTCTATTTGGATCAATTGAGTGAATACACAACAGTTGGACTCTATTTGGCACCTTGGATTGAATTCTCATGCTACTTGGACACACATGAAGTCTTCTTACATATAGTGGACACATCAAAAGAGCATTTGACATTTGAAGCAAAGAGCAATCATAATCCTTGAGGTATGGTGATAGTTTTATCTTGTTAAATGTAATTTAGTCTTCATTCCCTTGTTTGAATGGCATCTATTTTGGTTTTTCCTCATGAATTGTATGATAGATCTATTTTAGTCTTCTTAATCTTCAACATAGACAATAAAAACATCTTACCAAAAAAAAACTACAACATGCACCAAGTAATGCTTTCAACCTTTCATGAAGATAATAAAAAAAAATTACTTGCATCACCACCAATAACATTTCATAATCACATTCCTCCATCTAGTAGACAAGCATTTGTTGAATTCCTCATGGTTTCACTACAACAACTCACACAAACACCTAAACAATTGAAAACTCTTAGTCTTTTGGGGCTATTTTCCCTCATCCATACCATGAAAATGAAGTGATATGAGCTTCTCCCTTGTAGGGAATTTGCTCCTACTAACATCCCATACCACCATCCAATACCATCCTACTGAGTTCCTATAGGTGATGTTGTAACTTTATATGTAGGGCGTTCCCAATAGCTTTTAACATTATATATGAAAACATTCTCACTAGATGTTGTTGTACATAATCAATTGCTACATCGAGCTTTAATAATCATGCACATCGAGTTTTAATATCTTGTTTGTTGTTCATTCTTGCAGGGGTCATATTTTCATTTTTCCAAAAACCGCATTGAATATGGGCAACAAACATAATAATAAAAGAAAGTCTAGAAGGATGCAGCTGCCCCCCGAAAAGATCCATGAGATAAGAGAAAATGCCAAGTTGTACATGCAAAACCGTAGAAATAAAAATGTTAGTGCCTTAGATCCATCAACAAGCAATGACGAAGTGGTTGAAGTCAATCAAATCTTGCCTAATGTCGAGTATGAAGGGATGGATTTTGAACAAGTTCTTAACTAGAAACCACCCCAAGAAGAGCACCCACCTAGCGAACACACTCCATTGCAGGACCAATTTGTGAATGAAGAGCCACAAAAAACCGTTGACGAGACTCATACTTCCTTTTCGACTCCCTTGCCTCAACTATCAACCGGACGACGAAGAACTCCCAGATGTATTCATGTGGATGAAAGTTCATTTTCAGGACTTGAAGGTAAGATACCCAAACGCACTATTGATTTCCATTGTAGCAAGATAATCAAATATTTTTTTGAATCCAAAAGCGATGCAGGAAAATGTCAATTGTTTCTTGCTTTGTTAAAATCACATTGTCTAGCTAATGTTAGGAGAATTTTGGCCATAAAGGTAGTTAGAAGTTCAGAGGCCAACAATCTTGTTTTTAGAAATCTACAATCTGCATTTAATTTGATTGGAAAAACTTCTCGTACAAAATATTTTAATGCGGCCCATCGTGTACTGCCGGAATCAATTGTAGACAAATCCACAAGGCAACGTTGCCTACTATCACATGTAAAATCTTTAAAGTAGATAGAAAGACTCTTCAAAAGTATTTTTCCATTAGAGAAAAAATTGAGACCCCAGGCCAAAAATATTGTTGGGACTTTGTTGGTAGGTTACCTCGTTCAGACATGAAGCTCATTGATGCTGTTAAAGAACTAGTGCAAACGTTTTGGCATGATAACACTAAACAGTCATCGAATTAAAGAGATGTTTTAAAGTTGAGAAAAGGTGTTAGGGGGGGTGAACCCCATGTCAAGCACTTCCTTGAAATGACACAAACAGAACTCTATGAGAGGTTCAAGAATGAGCACACACAATTGAACTTGGGCCAAAGGTCCTTCGAAAAATGCAAACCCTAGTATGTTAGAATTTGCATTGATTGCAATACATGTTGTTGTAGATATCATGTAGAATTTGAGTACTATTATGATACATATAGACATATATTTTTTGGTTTTCATACTAACATTATGCAGGATTGCCCTTCGTTACAACCACCGAATGCATCCAGAGAATTTATACATAGCATAATGTGTCGAAGGCCTGAAGGACAAAAATATTATAAAAGATCATGTTTATATGGGACATGTTCTAGTTGCAGTGGATTTTCATTATTGAGCCGCTACATCCATGCAACTGTGGAGCACGAATTTGGGAGGATGTCAGTAGAAATGTAGAACTTCTAGTACATTACATATCAAGTAGATAGTTCAAAGGAAAGCAAAGAAATTGCATTGGTGAAGTCACAGGTAATCTAAGTTTACATGCTTTCATACTGTATATGTTGAATTTGTACATATATACTCAGATTGAAAATGTCACATCGTATTAATGTCCTTGGTTTTGTGGCACCAGGTACAAATTTGCAAATTCATGAAGGAATTCTACCAAAAGACCGAGCATTATGTACAACACGTCCATGTAGCACAATGGCAGGATGAACAGTACAGATAGTCAAGAGACACCTTTCCCAAGGGAATTATATTGTCGGTTGTGGACTTTGCAGAAAACTACACCCTATAGCCACAAAATGAGATTCAAAGTCAATACTACCATTCAGACCAAGTTAGCATAATGGTCCATATCACGTACAGGCACGCACTAGAGAGCAGCAACGACATGAGGATAATATTGAAAGAGACAAACTCTACAGCAGTGACAATAGGTGCCACGACCTACATTATGTGCAGCATTGCTTCAAATTTTTCTATGATCAGCTGAAGGAGAGAGGTATACAGATGGATCAGCATTGGATATGGTCAGATGGTTGTGCAGGCCAGTTCAAAAATGCACGTATTTTCTAGTGGTTGAGTATTTTGCACAAGACTTATGATGTACTGCATGTATGGAACTATTTTGAGACCGGGCATGGAAAGGGAGAGCACGACGAGGCTGGAGCATGACTCAAAAATTCCCTACGAAGGGAGGAGATGAGGTGCATGGGAGGCCCTCGCATTCAGAATGTTGAATCCACAATTCGATGGTGCAAAGAAAAAATGTCAGATCGAACCATGGAGCAACACATACCAACAGGTAGAGGACATGCTGTTAGAAATTTCTAGAATGTAGTTGATATAGATCGATCGCGTTCTTATAGTTATAGTACTGTGCAAGGCACTCGTGGATTTCATTTGGTTTGAAGCTCAAACAACCCCTTATTTAAAATATGGATGTGAAAACTTGCTTGCTTTTATGGGTCTTGCAGCAGTTGTGAGTGGGATGAGTGCGAATCAATGGATTGGGTTGATGAATGGGATCATGTATCACTTGCAGTGGACCCACGTGAAGTTGCTGAAACAATCCAGTTAGAGGAAGGCCAGTCCTCTATTTCGAATGAATATGATCATATATCTGATCTTGTACAGCCAGGTAAACATTTCTGCATGCATATCCCGTTTCCCTCCTTGCTTTTGTAATTATCCAAGTTATCAAACCACTACTTGTTGCAATATGACCTTAAAATGCATTTTTGAAGGACACATCTACGCAGTTGTCGCCCCAACAGATAGTGCAATTGGGACGAATTATTGGTTGGCACGATGCATCCAAGGGAAGCAAACCCTCCTCGCATCATTAACAGATAGTGAAGGCATTACCTTTCCGACAGGATCGATGGTTGTTCAGGGGGAGTATCTTACAGTGGATGGAAAGGGACCAAAGAGCAATGGATACACATACACGGATTATAGACCAGGGTCGCGAGTGTATCACTTTACGCACTTGATCGTGGGTACAAACATCCAACTACAGACAATGTCAACGAAGTCATCAAACAAGGTACGCTAATTACTACCTCACGCGGAGCATGAGAGGGTGTTTGAGACAATAAAAAACTGAGAGGATCCAAAAGGCCTAATTGACTGAGATGCATAGTATAGCCATGTGATTGTTTATTCATGCACGATTAATGTTATTCATGTTAGATTTTTTATTTGATATCGTTATCTTATATCGTTTATTTGATGTCTGAGTTATGATTAAGTTATGATTTATAGCCATGTGATTGTTTATTCATGCATGATTAACCCTAGAAGCACTAATATAACCCTACAAACATAATCTAGCCCTAGAAATGCTAGAAAGCTAAACTAACCCTAGAAACACTAATCTAACCCTCATAAACTAATCTAGAAACCTAAAAACATAATCTAGCCCTAGAAATCCTAGAAAGCTAAACTAACCCTAGAAACACTAATCTAACCCTCAGAAACTAATCTAGAATCCTAGAAACCTAATGTAGCCCTATTAACCTAATCTAGCCCTAGAATCCATGACCCACCACATGTACCCTCAATAGGGGGTATTTGGACTCCAAGTGGGATATGATCACTATTAGAAGGGTTTGTCACATCACACAAGTACACCACTATAGAACTAAACTTATAAAATCCAAGTCTACATGTTTGTCCTGGAATTTCGATCCTCAAACCCTAGGTCTTACCAAGATGCCCACAGCACCCAAATATGGATATTGCCCTCATTTTCTCTACCACTCTCTCCATTTGGAGCTTTAGGAATTGTTTCAATATTGGTCGAGCACTTGGATGAATATGAGGATCATTTGGGAGCTATGATTGAGTAGCACTAACATGTTCATCATTGTCACCTAATGGCTGGAAATGTCCTTGAGGGAGGCTTTAGACCTACCTCACCCATGTTAATGCTTGAGTTTTTGGAGGTCCCTCATCACCATCTCCATCATCATCACCATCTTCGTCATCACCATCTCCATCATCATCACCATCTTCATCATGACTGTCATCTGTAGGTCCCTCATCACCGTGTCCATCATCACCACCATCTTCATCATCACCATGATATTCATCACCATCATCATCAATGTCTTCATCATCATCACCATCATCATCATCATCACCACAAGTGCCCAGTGGATGATTTTCCAAAGTTGACCCTAATGTGCAAAAAGTGCACACTCCCTCACTGAGCAAAACCCTAGTTTCCAAGATGGACGTACAAGATGACACCGGGGCCACCAGACCGGAGGAGAAGGGCACCCCTAACACTATCCCGGCGTCTTGAATCCAACGGAGTTGATAGTTCGTCGATCCAAGCCATGGTCTTCATTCTATGCCTCGTTCCATCTCACATCCAAAAGGCCTTCAGGGACACCTGCTGGATACCTACTGGAACTAGGGAATCCTTCGTTGTGTTCCATTAGCCTTTTGTTCAGCATTTCATGCTCTGATAAGTGGTAATTCACCTCTATCATCGAAAACTTGGGTCTATAGGTACCTTCCCTTTCATATTCCTTGTTATCCATAGCTAACACAAGTTAGAGATGCCATTCAAACCCAATTGAAAGCTAAGGAAGTGGTTTTATGTGACGTCATATTTGGGAATAAACGTTTATGTAAACCAACATAAGCTCGAACAATACTCCCTGCTTTTAAACACGTTTTGGAGAAAGCAAGAGGACAAGTTCATCAAAGCGACTTCATTCATTTGTATTCTCGTAATGTACACATAGTCCATCCTTATCTTGATAAACAAGATTTTTATAATAGATTGAACTCTTTGGGAGTGGTTATCTCCCTGTATTCAGTTGTCCGATTGGTTGATAAGCTTGCCTAAAAATCTATACTTTGAACTTCTTTGTTTTATTGCTGAAAATTGGAAGGGATTTTCAAGTCACCTGCAAAACTCTCCTTTGTTGAAATATGTAAGTTCTTCCAACAACATAGATTTGGCTAGTGTATCAAATGTTGTCTCCCACACTAGAATTTATCTTTCGTCAAAGGAGTCTCACATACTGTGACTAATCAAATGGTCTGGGGAGCTTGGAAGTGCCGCCAAATATTATTCCATGCCTGAATCTACCTAGAAGGCAATTATAAATTTAGATCCTCGAGAATGCCTGAATCTACCCAGAAGAAAATTATAAATTTCGATCCTCGAGAAGGTGAGAAACTGTATGAGTGGTTGAATCAGTATCCTAATATTACAGAGCTTTCTATCTCAAAGTTTGTTGAGCGGCTCCTGGATGTAGTATCATACTCAACAGACAGTAAACTCGCTATCACCACTAGAATGGCCCCGGGGTGCCCGACTAGAATGCCCGTACCGCCCGAACCGTGGCTGGGTTCACCAATCCGTTGATTTTGGTGGGTACGGGATGCCAGGTTTCAGCTAGGGGACCCCCCACAGCATGCCTTGAACGCCAGGAAGCGGTGCCAATGGGCCATCTCTGGAGCTAGGATTTTGCTCAGTGATGGTCATTCCAAATTCGCTAAAGGGGTGCATTTCTGGTCCAAAGGCCCCTGGGCATGCGTGGCCACCGTGGATAGGTCCACAATGGCCACGTGGACCTGTGGGAGCCGATGGAATCCAAGTCCGCTCACCGGTTTGGGTTCCGTGGCCCCAGGGAAAATCCCCAAAGTGTCCCTGAATGGCCCCAGGGTGCCCGACTAGAATGCCCATAGCGCCTTAATCGTGGCTCCGTTCATGAATCTATCGATTCTGGTGGGTCTGGGGCAACGGGTTTCAGCTAGGGGACCCCCCACAATGTTCCTTGAAGCTCGGAAGGGGTTCCAATTGGCCATCTTCGGAGCTAGGTTTTGCTTAGTGATGGCCATTCCAAATTCGCTAAAGGGGTGCATTTCTGGTCCGGAGGCCCCTGAGCGTGCCTGGCCACCGTGCATATGTCCACAATGCTCACTGTGGATAGGTTCACAGTGGCCACATGGACCTGTGGGAGCCGACGGAATCCATGTCCGCTCATCAGTATGGGTTCCGTGGCCCCGGGGCAAATCCCCAAAGTGTCCTTGAATGGCCCTGAGGTGCTCGACTAGAATGCCCGTAGCACCCAAACCATGGCTTGGTTCATGAATTCGTCGATTCTGGTGGATCCAGGACGCTGGGTTTCAGCTAGGTGATCCCCCACAGCATGCCTTGAAGGCCCGAAAGCAGTGCCAATTAGCTATCTTCGGAGCTAGGGTTTTGCTCAGTGATGGCTATTCCAAATTCACTAAAGGGGTGCATTTCCCGTTCGGAGGCCCCCGGGCATGCATGGCCATCGTGGACAGGTCCACAATGTCCACGTGGACCTGTTGGAGCTGACAAAATCCAATTATGCTCGTCTGTTTGGGATCTGTGTCCCCAGAATCCAAATCAGTGATGGCCATTCAGGGACACTTTGGGGATTTGCCTTGGGGCCATGGATCCCAAACCAACAAGTAGAATTCGATTATGTCAGCTCCCATAAGTCCATGTGGCCATTGTGGACCTTTCCACGGTGGCCACGCACGTCCGGGGGCCTCCGGACGAGAAATACACCCCTTTAGCAAATTTGGAATGGCCATCGCTGAGAAAACCCTAGCTCCGGAGATGGCCAATTGGCACCACTTCCGATCCTTCAAGGCATGTTGTGGGGGGTCCCCTAGTTGAAATCCAGCATCCCGGACCCACCGAAATTGACGGATTTGTGAACCGAGTCACGGTTCGGACGCTATGGGAATTCTAGTCGGGCACCCCGTGGCCATTCAAGGACATTTTGGGGATTTGCCCAGGGGCCACAGAACCCAAACCAATGAGCAAACTTGGATTTCGTCAGCTCCCACAAGTCCACATGGCCATTGTGGACCTATCCACGGTGGCTACGCATGCTCGGGGGCCTCCGGACAAGAAATGCACTCCTTTAGCGAATTTGGAATGGCCATCACTGAGCAAAACCCTAGCTCTGAAGATGTCCCATTGGCACCACTTTCGGGCCTTCAAGGCATGCTATGCGGGATCCCCTAGCTGAAACCCGGCGTCTCGAACCCACGGAAATCGATGGATTCGCGAACCGAGAAATGGTTCGGGCGCTACGGACATTCTAGTCAGGCACCCCGGAGCCATTCAGGGACACTTTGGGGATTTGCCCCGAGGCCGCAGATCCCAAACCGGCAAGCAAAATTTGATTCTGTCGGCTCCCACAGGTCCACGAGGCCATTGTGGACCTGTTCACAATGGCCACCCATGCCTGGGGGCCTCCGGACAAGAAATGCACCCCTTTAGCGAATTCGGAATGGCCATCACTAAGCAAAACCCTAGCTCCAGAGATGGCCAATTGGCACCGCTTCCGGGCCTTCAAGGCACACTGTGGGGGATCCTCTAGCTGAAACCCGGTGTCCCGGACCCACCAGAATTGACGGATTTGTGAATCGAGCCACGGTTCGGGTGCTACGGGCATTCTAGTTGGGCACCCCGGGGCCATTCAGGGACACTTTGGGGATTTTCCCTGGGGCCACAGAACCCAAATCGACGAGCAGACTTGGACTCCGTAGGCTCCCACAGGTCCATGTGGCCATTGTGGACCTGTCCATGGTGGCCACGCATGCCTGGGGGCCTCCAGATGAGAAATGCACCCCTTTAGCTAATTTGGAATGGCCATCACTGAGCAAAACCCTAGCTCCGAAGATGGCTATTTGGCACTGCTTCCGGGCCTTCAAGGCACCCTGTGGGGGGTCCCCTGGCTGAAACCCGGTGTCCCGAACCCACCGAAATCAATGGATTTGCGAACCGAGCCACGGTTCTAGCATTATGGGCATTCTATATGGGCACCCCAAGGCCGTTCAAGGACACTTTGGGGATTCTCCCCGGGGCCACTGAACCCAAACCGGTGAGCGAACTTGGATTCCGTCGGCTCCCATAGGTCCACGTGGCCATTGTGGACCTGTCCACGGTGGCCACGCACGCCTGGGGGCCTCCAGACGAGAAATGCACCCCTTTAGCGAATTTGGAATGGCCATCACTGAGCAAAACCCTAGCTCCGGAGATGGCCCATTGGCACCGCTTTCGGGCCTTCAAGGAATGCTGGGGGGGTCCCCTAGCTGAAAACCGGCGTCACGGACCCACCGGAATCGATGGATTCATGAACCGAGCCACGGTTCCAGTGCTACAGGTATTCTAGTCGGGCACCCTGGGGCCATTCTAGTGGTGATAACAAGTTTACTCTCTATTGAGTCTAATACTACATCCAGGAGCCGCTCAACAAACTTTGAGATAGAAAGCTCTATAATTTTAGGACACTGATTCAACCACTCATACAGTTTTTCACCTTCTCAAGGATCTAAATTTATAATTGCCTTCTGGGTATATTTAGGCATTCTCGAGGATCTAAATTTATAATTGCCTTATGGGTAGATTCAGGCATGGAATAATATTTGGTGGCACTTAGAAGCTTCCCAGACCATTTGGTTAGCCACAGTATGTGCGACTCCTTTGACGAAAGATAAATTCTAGTGTGGGCGACAGCATTTGATACACTAGCCAAATCTATGTTGTTGGAAGAACTTACATATTTCAACAAAGGAGCATTTTGCAGGTGACTTGAAAATCCCTTCCAGTTTTCAGCAATAAAACAAAGAAGTTCAAAGTATAGATTTTTAGGCAAGCTTATCAACTAATCAGAAAACCGAATACAGGGAGATAACCATTCCCAAAGATTTCAAGCTATTATAAAACTCTTGTTTATCAAGATAAGGATGAACTATGTGTACATTACGAGAATACAGATGAATGAAGTCGCTTTGATGAACTTGTCCTCTTGCTTTCTCTAGAAAGTGTTTAAAAGCAGGGAGTATTGTTCGAGCTTTTGTTGGTTTACATAAACGTTTATTCCCAAAGATGACGTCACATAAAACCACTTCCTTAGCTTTCAATTGGGTTTGAATGACATCTCTAACTTGTGTTAGTTGTGGATAACAAGGAATATGAAAGGGAAGGTACCTATAGACCCAAGTTTTCAATGATATAGGTGAATTACCACTTATCAAAGCATGAAATGCTGAACAAAAGGCTAATGGAACACAATGAAGGATTCCCTGGTTCCAGCAGGTATCCGGCAGGTGTTCCTAAAGGCCTTTTGGATGCTAGACGGAATGAGGAATATAATGAAGACCGTGGCTCGGATCGATGAACTATCGAATCCATTGGATTCAGGATGCCGGGATAGTGTTAGGGGTGTCCCTCCCCTCCGGTCTGGTTGCCCCGAAGTCATCTTGTACATCCATCTTGGAAACTAGGGTTCTGCTCAGTGAGGGAGTGTGCACTTTTTGCACAGGGGGGTCAACTTTGGAAAATCATCCACCGGGCACTTGTGGCTAGCGTTCCTAGCTAGAACCCACCTAGACACACTTGCATGACTCACCAAAACCTAGTTTTGTTGCACGGTTGGAGTTCTATGCCCCCGGCAGGTATCCAACAGGTGTCCCTGAAGGCCTTTTGGATGCGAGACAGAGCGAGCCATAGAATGAATACCGTGGCTCGGATCAATGAACCGTCAACTCCGTTGGATTCAGGACACCGGGATAGTGTTAGGGATGCCCCTCCCTTATGGTCCGGTGGCCCCGGTGTCATCTTGTACATCCATCTTGGAAACTAGGGTTTTGCTTAGTGAGGGAGTGTGAAATTTTTGCACATGGGGGTCAACTTTGGAAAATCATCCACCAGGCACTTGTGGCTAGCGTTCCTATATGGAACCCACCTAGACACACTTGCATGACTCCCCAGAACCTGGTTTTGTTGCACGGTTGGATTTCTATGCCCCCGATAGGTATCCAGCAGGTGTCCCTGAAGGCCTTTTGGATGTGGGATGGAACGAGGCATAGAATGAAGACCGTGGCTTGGATCAACGAATCGTCGAATCCGTTGGATTCAGGACTCCAGGATTGTGCTAGGGGTGCCCTCCCCTCTGGTCCAGTGGTCCCAGTGTCATCTTGTACGTCCATCTTGGAAACTAGGGTTTTTCTCAGTGAGGGAGTGCAATTTTTTGCACATAGGGGTCAACTTTGGAAAATCATCCACTGGGCACTTGTGGCTAGCATTCCCGGCCGGAAACCACCTAGACACACTTGCATGACTCCCTGGAACCCGGTTTTGTTGCACGGTTGGAGTTCTATGCCCCCGGTAGGTATCTAGTAGGTGTCCCTGAATACCTTTTGGATGTTAGACAGAACGAGGCATAGAATGAAGATCGTGGCTCGGATCGACAAACCGTCAACTTCGTTGGATTCAGGACGTCGGGATTGTGCTAGGGGTGCCTCTCCCCTCTGGTATGGTGGCCCCAGTATCATCTTGTACGTCCATCTTGGAAAATAGGGTTTTGCTCAGTGAGGGAGTGTGCACTTTTTGCACATGGGGGTCAACTTTGGAAAATCATCCACCAGGCACTTGTGGTGATGATGATGATGATGGTGATGATGATGAAGACGTTGATGATCATGGTGATGGTGATGGTGATGATGAAGATGTTGATGATGATGGACATGGTGATGAGGGACCTATAGATGACAGTGATGATGAAGATGGTGATGATGATGACGAAGATGGTGATGATGATGGAGATGGTGATGGTGATGATGAAGATGGTGATGGTTCTGTCTCGCATCCAAAAGATGGAGATGGTGATGGTGATGAAGATGGTGATGATGAAGATGGTGATGATGATGATGAATATGGTGATGATGATGGAGATGGTGATGGTGATGATGAAGATAGTGATGGTTCTGTCTCGCATCCAAAAGATGGAGATGGTGATGGTGATGAAGATGGTGATGATGATGAAGATGGTGACATTGATGATGATGGTGATGGTGGTGAAGTTGATGGTGATGGTGATGGTGATGGTGATGATGGTGATGGTTCTGTCTCGCATCCAAAAGATGGAGATGGTGATGATGATGAAGATGGTGATGATGATGAAGATGGTGATGTTGATGATGATGGTGATGGTGGTGAAGTTGATGGTCATGGTGATGGTGATGATGATGAAGGAGTTGATGATGATGGCGATGGTGATGAAGATGATGAAGATGATGACGAAGATGGTGATGATGTTGGACACGATGATGAGGGACCTACAGATGACCATGATGATGAAGATGGTGATGATGATGGTGATGGTGGTGAGGTTGATGGTGATGGTGATTGTGATGATGGAGATGGTGATGGTGATGATGATGAAGATGGTTACGTTGATGATGATGGTGATGGTGGTGAATTTGATGGTCATGGTGATGGTGATGGTTCCGTCTCGCATCCAAAAGATGGAGATGGTGATGATGATGAAGATGGTGATGATGATGAAGATGGTGACATTGATGATGATGGTGAGGGTGGTGAAGTTGATGGTCATGGTGATGGTGATGATGATGAAGATGGTGATGATGATGAAGGCATTGATGATGATGGTGATGGTGATGGTGATGAAGATGATGATGAAGATGATGAAGATGGTGATGATGATGGACACGGTGATGAGGGACCTATAGATGACAATGATGATGAAGATGGTGATGATGATGACGATGGCAGTGAAGTTGATGGTGATGATGGAGATGGTGATGGTTCCATATAGCATCCAAAAGATGGAGATGGTGATGATGATCAAGATGGTGACGTTGATGATGATCAAGATGGTGGTGAGGTTGATGGTGATGGTGATGGTGATGATGGAGATGGTGATGGTTCCGTCTCGCATCCAAAAGATGGAGATGGTGATGATGATGAAGATGGTGATGGTGATGATGATGGTGATGGTGGTGAGGTTGATGGTGATGGTGATGGTGATGATGAAGATGGTGATGGTTCTGTCTCACATCCAAAAGATGGAGATGGTGATGATGATGAAGATGGTGATGATGATTAAGATGGTGACGTTGATGATGATGGTGATGGTGGTAAATTTGATGGTCATGGTGATGGTGATGATGATGAAGAGCGTGATGGTGATGAAGGCATTGATGATGATGGCAATGGTGATGAAGATGATGATGATGGTGGTGATGATGGACATGGTGATGAGGGACCTACAGATGACAATGATGATGAAGATGGTGATGATGATGACGATGGTGGTGAAGTTGATGGTGATGGTTTTGTCTTGCATCCAAAAGATGGAGATGGTGATGGTGATGATGATGAAGATGGTGACGTTGATGATGATGGTGATGGTGGTGAGGTTGATGGTGATGGTGATGGTGATGATGGATATGGTGATGGTTCCGTCTCGCATCCAAAAGATGGAGATGGTGATGATGATGAAGATGGTGATGGTGATGATGATGGTGATGGTGGTGAGGTTGATGGTGATGGTGATGGTGATGATGAAGATGGTGATGGTTTCGTCTCACATCCAAAAGATGGAGATGGTGATGATGATGAAGATGGTGATGATGATGAAGATGGTGACATTGATGATGATGGTGATGGTGGTGAAGTTGGTGGTCATGGTGATGGTGATGATGATGAAGGTGTTGATGATGATGGCGATGGTGATGAAGATGATGAAGGCATAGGGGAATTTATTTATATGCAATGTATTTGACTCTAAGAACCTCTCATGTGTGATTATAAAAAAATCAAGATTCCCTCAACCCCCAAACATGCCCTTTCAAAGAATTTTTTATCTTTGAGTGTGGTATGGGTGCTAACATGAGGTTTTGTCTACTAAGGATGGATCTTGGCGTCTTGAGCATGGTTGGGGTGATGAAAATGAGGTTCATATGACTCCAATGAATCTTCCATGGATCATGGGGTAAAATGATCTCTCAAGTATTATTGCATGTGAACTTGCACGTACCAAGCTACAACAAATCTTTCATAGGAGTGGATTTGTCTATGTGAATATATAAGTGAAAAGCTTTTAGGAACAAGACCTATCAATTTTAACTTGGAAGTATGGGAAATGTTCAAAGTGGGATTGAGAGGCTTGATGGTGATTGTAGTAGTGGGCATGGTATTGGTGAGAATGATGTCATGATAGTGGAATTAAACATTAAGATGGTGACCCTAGAGCTTGGGTCCTAGCTTAGAAACACGAGAGGCTAGCCTAAAAACCCTAGTTTATATTCTAATCACAACGAAACCCTATTATGTAGCCTAAGATATATCCCTAAATTATAATACATGTAAAGATTAAATCATTTTCATTGTACATATATATTCATGTGCATACATTTGAATCCAAATCACTATACACATGTATGCATAGTTTCTCATCTATATAGCAAGGGTGCATACAACTAGAAAACCGTTGTACCTAGCACCAGATACCTAATTTAGAAACGTAATGGTTTGAAATTGGTTGTACCATGAAGAATTTTATATGGTGTATATGCACACCTATGGAAACCTTCTCAATGGATGGAAAACCTAATATTATCATAACATTAGTAAAGCTTACTCCAACATGTAGTAATGCTTACATGTTCTAGTGTTGATGGCACACTAATGGATGCATGCAACTTGATGAGGGTGTATTTGTGACTCCATTGATGTAATGCACTTGTCCTAAATGTCTTTAACAAGTGTCTGAGTGTCCAATAGATGAATTATGATGTCCTAATACCCCTCTATCCCTTCCAAACAAAATTCGACAACATTTGGGGTATTGAGGTAACAAGTTGGTGTGTTGAGGTGGATATAGCCTCAAAAATACACCTCATAGTAGTCATTTATTGTAATGTCAACTATACATGTGTTTAAGTCAATGTGTCTACATAAAATTAGATCACTATCACATAATGATAAATTAAGGAAGTCCTAATTGTAAATGGTAGTGGATGTGATGGTCATCAAATCAAAGGTGGCTATATCCGTGAGTGAGAATTAATGAGCTAGCTATACATCGTGCTCAAGGTTGTCCTATTTGTATGGTGACAATTGATTAAGAAATGATTCCATAACTTGGTTATTAATTTGTTGCATGATCTTAAGTGGACAAAATGGTCAAAATAAATACTAGTGACGACATTTAATTATGTAGAGTATGGACATTTTGGATCTCATTATGTAGAGCTATTAAAAATCATGTTGGATCTCATTTTAACCTTTTGACGACAATGGACATTTTCTATTTTTAAGTATTCTTTTCCTAGTACTCAAGTTCCCAATATATATCTTATGTGCCATGAGGTGTGATTTGTCCATCCATTTATTCCGTTTTTTTTTAGATTAATTCTCACACATGATTTTGTTTGAGTTAGCCTATGTTTACAATGTTTTCTTAACATGGATACCATTAGAAGCTTTTACATGTGCAAAGATAAACCAAGCTGAACTATGATATCCAACTTCTCTTCTAATATCTAGGTAAAACCCAAATTTACACAACATCACATCATGATACACACAACATGAGACAACCACATTAGACAACGAGATATATAAATCACATAACTGAATATCCATGTACATCGAGGCTACAAAAATCATCCAAACATATACAATTTCTGGCGAATAGTGGAACATGGTTCCCAATGTAGATACAATGGCAACTCGTACCCTACACAAAATGCGACAACTCATGCCGTAGATACAAAATACATGGCAACTCGTGCTGTAGATACAAAGTACATCAAAACTGGTGCACAAAAGTGCCACATCATGGATAATGTACATAACATGTGGTGTGTCAAGCATTGTGACCACCGTCGTCACTCCTAGGCGTAGATCCAAAGTCAATCTTTCTACTCTTCGAGCTACTGGTGCCTCGAGTCTTGCTCCGTCTAGGACTAGACTGTCTCTCTGGGCTCTAGAACAAATGATATAAGATACCGTCATTTTCAAGCATTTGCAACATTTACCACATTTATAAAACAAATGTAGAATTCGAATCTTAAATAAATCATCTCTGACATGAGTGGGAAACGTTGGACAGGTGTCCTGGATCTGCGGAGCCTCTCAGCAATTCCAGCCTACAAGATTTACAACAATCATTTCATTGAAAAGTCATAATTGCTTAAATTAATTTTTGTTAATGCATCAAAATATTTTCATAAATTAGCTTGATTCTCACCGTGAACACCTCCGACGATGGACATGGCTGGGCTTCTGGGCTAGCAGGTGGAGCAGATGGCCGGACAACTAGCTCCAATGCAGTGATGGGGGGGGCGCAGATGTAGTGGTAGCTAGTACAGGTGCAACTACTGGAGATACTGATGAGGATATTGGAAGAGTAGATGCCACAATAGTGGCAGGAAGTGGGGATGATATGGTGGGAGAAGACATGGTGGTATGGGGTGGAGGAGGAACATGTGGACGATGAACCCCTGTCAATTGTAGGATAGAAGGTATTGAACAAAAAGGGCTATGGGGGATGTTGAGGGATGGTGCATGGGAGGGAATTCCTACATGGAGGGAGGATGATGGATAAATTGGAGGTTGTGGACGAAGAGGGGAAGGTGGAAGGAAGGGGGGGCGTGGACGAATGGGGGAGGATGGATACACATGGGGGAGTGGATAAATTGGGGAGGATGTATGGACGTGGGGGGGGGGGGGGCGAGTGGGGGAGGATGGATGGAGGGGGGAGTATGGCCGGAAAGGGGGGGCTGGATGGAAGGGAGGGGGTGAACGTACGGAGGGGTCTAGATGGAAGCGAGGGAGGGGACTCATGGAAGAGGGTGGATACATAGGACTAAAATGGGGAGACGCGGCTACTGGTGGTAGCTACATATACATTTGTAATATCACAATTTAGTAAACAAACAATAAATTAAACCATAGTAAGTCGTAACAAATCAAATTAAAAGCATGTTTATAACTACACATTGTACCTGTGTATATGGTGATGTGCCAATCCCCGGCGGGGGTGGTTGATCACTGTAGTCACGAAACACCTATGAACAACAAAATGCATGCATGTTATGGACATGTTAAACAAGCCATTATCTAGGAAATCAAGATATTCAAAAACATTGTACGAACTATCAACATGTATTCCATAAATATAAATACTTAAGTAATATAAATGACATAAGAAATAACAATATTGTGTCAGGTACTAAAAATACCTTCGTGTGGGGTGTCGCAATTTCAGTTGCAGCTGCCATTGCTGGATCCAGGTTGGGAGATCCTACGTTCTCCCATATTGGTGTATCAGCTCTGAATAAATGTACAATGAAATAATAGTTTAAGTCAAACAAAAATAGTTTAAAAATACTTTACAAGTTATCAAGTGATGATTGAAAACACATTAAAAAAATTGTTGACCTGATCCATATAACAACCCTCGATCGTGCCAGGCCAAGTGTGCCCGCAATGGGGACAAAGATGTGGCATTGTCCCCATCGAACTGGAATGCCAGCCATGGCTACCATCGGTCATGGGTCTATCCTGGCCCTGTCATGAAGGCCCTACACCTGGATATCTATCAAGGTCACCCGACCTCTCCACTGTAGTCGCTACTACAAAGGAGGTGTGTCTGAGGAGTCCACGAGCAACATTCCTCATTGCCACCTCGATCTGATCAAGCTTGTGGGGCAACTGAGGTGGCTGGGGAGAGGGGTTGGTGTTGCACCTCGAAGCTGTTGGCCCTCTCAGTGGGTTCCTCCTGGAAGTAGGTCGATCTTGGGCAGAGCCACACCCAACACCCTGGAACTCGATTATGTCAAAATAGTTGACATGTAAACCGAGGAAAAAATCATCCCACAGTTGGCGAAGGAAGTACTGTGGAACCTCCCTATTATTGCAGGGAGGTTTAACGTACACCATGAACCACCTCCGCATCCAATTGTCCCTCCATGGTTGGTAATGACACCAATCCATGCAGACACGTGGCTTTGTAATGTTCAGTGGCTGGTTTGTTTTCAGATCGATGAACATACTATATAATTGGGATTTTGCAATGTTCAAATATTTTATTGCTTCCATGGAGATGCTTGTGGAGTAGTACTCCCGCATCCTAGCTCTAAATTGAGTCATGTCAGTCAAATGATGGTGTGCATGGATGAGGGAGTCAATTGAGTTCTCAATTGATGTGGCAAGAGACAATCGAGATGGTTCCCCCGAGTTTCTAATTTTGTGAGTGTGCACTCGCATTTCATTTACATAATGGTTAAGGTCATCTTGTTCGAAATTGGGTTGGGGGTTTTGGTTTTGTTCGGCATTTGGATTGTGTTCACGGTTTTCTTCGACATTGGGTCCAAGGTTTGGGTTTTCTTGTGTTCCACCAGACTTGGGGTTAACATCTTGTTCAATCATTGTCTCAGTTTACAATCTGCAATAGAAAATTGGTTCATTGTTTCCAAAATTTGGGAGTTATTTACAATTAAATCAACAAAAAAAATAAAAAAAATTGACACAAATAATGAATAAAATGAAAAAAAACGTGATATTTACCTATTAATCGAAGTGTTGATGAGTTTGTGGGTGTTGTTGGGTTGTTTTGGAGTCGATTTGGCCTCCTTTGGTGGTTGAATTGACATGCACATGGAGGAGGAGGACGTGCTCGGCCAAATGGAACAATGGGGAAATTGTGCTCTGTTTTTTTTTTTAACAGTGGCGCATGCGCGCCACCATTGCACGCACACGGAATCCACGCACACAGGCCTCGGTTCGGTGCCGAACCTAGAGGTGCGTGCGCACTGCCTTAGGTGCGTACGTGCCATTTTTATTTTCCGCTAGCGCACCCCCATTGCAATGAAAATGGGGACCATCTTCGTGCACCCGCCCTAGTGTTAATTTGATTTTGTTGATGTTTCATGAATTTTATTAAGGCATGAATGTGATTTGTCTTCTGAATTCATCTCCTCACACACTTGGTGGCATTAATATTCCCCCCTAGTGTTCCTTGGAAGTAGTTCATGAAGGAGGAGAGTTCACATTTGGATCTAGTTGTTTGATGACCACCTCTTGGATTATAAAAGGAAGCCATTGGCATGAATTTTGTAGAGAGAAATCAGAGCAAGGTTATGGTGCTGGATTTGATTTGGATCTCCTCATAGTCCACCATTTCCTACCATTGTAATCATTCCCAAGCTCCTTTGTCACCTTCCATCTAGGGGAAAGTGCTTATCTCCATTGTTCTTCCATCTACTTAGCATTTAGTTTGGACAAGAAATGAATCCCTAAGGGAGATTGTTGCCTTCCCTTGAAGCCTTCACCTCCTAGGTGTTGTATAGTTATTCCATTGGACAATACAAGAGTGGTTTAGCATATCTTTGGTTGTTGTTGAAGTTTGCATTCTCCCCCCATCTCTTTCATTTTTTTTTATCAATATTTTCAAGTTTGAATGTGAACTACACTAACAAACTCTTGTAGGATCACTTGGAGGAATACCAAACAAACCAAATTGGGGCTTCAAGGACCGAGTCCTTTCTGCAACCTACAAGGCTTATCCCCTTACCAAGTGGAAGAGTGCACTTGTGCAATTTTTTCCAAAATGGTTCTAATGGTGACCATACTTATTTTTGTTCATTTCTATTTAAACTAGGTTGTTTTATGCTAAGTATCTAATTCTGAGTATTTATTACTTGCAGGAGAGCAAGTATTCCACCTCTTGCTTAAAAAAATTGGCCCCATTAGGGCCACAATTTATTTTTTTACACAGTCACGCGGTTCCGAGCATCTCTATCGCGCTGATAGCACAGAAATGACTTGAACGATGGTGTACACAACGCAGGTTACCAAACAGTTATACCCACACTACATCGCTCATCACACCCGCGCAGAAGGTTAGTGTATTACCCGCGCTACAGTGCATCTATTTTGTATTAACCCGCACGGTCCGCATGGTAGAGTTTGGTTTAGCCGTGCTACTGTTTTTTATTTGCTTTTTATTTGCATAGATTAGTTTGGCAGTCCAAATACTGCTTACTAGTGAACTTAAATTAAGGATAATTTGCATAATTACTTAATTTTTTAGTAATTAGTTCACCTAGACCAAGATTAGGAAGTAAAGATATCTTATCTCTTGAAACTTACCTAGGTAACCAGATTTGAGGCTTTCAACGGGACTTATTGTTTATGCATCAATCGACATGTTGTTTTTATTAGTATTGCTAGTGTAGAAAACACTTTTTGCACATAAGCAAGGACCTAAAGATACTCATCCCTCGAAGTATGATCTTCACCTCGCACTTCATGTGAGCTTGGTGAATCGGAAAAAGGGCGAGAAGTGTGAAATACCTCCATTGTACACTTGTCTATTAGTTAGAATATTTTATTTTGAAAAGCGTCATGAGCATCTCCTAGAGTTAAAATTACACATTACTTGATATACTATTTTAGTTAATTTTCCGATAAAATCTTTTTTTTCTTTTTCTTTCATCACATGTGCTTGCACCACTAGCACACACTAAGAGACCTAAATACTCTTCTAATCCAAGTATGCTCTTCACCTTGCAATTCATGTGAGATTGGTGTATAAGAAAGGAAAGGATTGCAAACTACCTCTTTTACACTCCATAACTGAACACTAAAACCCCTTAAAATCAACATTGTAAATTTCTTAAGCAACTAAAATCATCCACAAGACGTCACAAACAATATTTTAGTTAGGTAGGATTGATTTGGTTAGGCATCCATTAATTCCCACCAATATAGTTTCATTAGTAATATTTTAAAACATAGCTTGTTGTCTCATAGGGTAATTACAAAATCCTTCTATAAGAAAGTGTTAAAAGAAAACCCGGATCAGAAGTGCGTCGTGACTAAGGAGGTGAATGCCAAAGTATAGCTTCCTTGCTGTCCCCTACAAGACACTTAGCTTGTTGTAGGGAGATGACAATATACTATGCAGGCCAAACCACTAATCCACACTTGACGCAAGGTGTCTTAGTGGCCCAACTTAGGACATCACCAAGGAGCAATTGTGAGTGCAATTGACTCCTGAATTTAGCTATTTCCTTTGGGAGGTGTTACCAAGTATTCTTGATTGGAACATTGGCCCCATCGTGTGATAATATGTAGGGATCTATAAACTGTAACAATCTCACAATCAAACTCTCAAGAATGTTGCAAACAAGAAGAGAAGCATGCACTCAATAATCACTCATAAACACATAATAATGAACAATAACAGTATCATACAATGAATAATGAATGTAGAGAATGTGATACAATAATCTATGATGAGGCATCATATAGGATTCGAATTATCCAAGTAGGGCATTCGAATCTGAGCTCAAAGTCTAGCTTGGATAACTACGGAGACATCATCCAGTTAGTAGTATCAGTCATAAATGGTAAGAGTCAGTCAAGTGTGTCCAACTGAGTCTAACAAAACCATCGAACCATAAATCAGGGAATGGAGACTCCAAGGAGGGTGCATGAGGCTTTCAAATAGTCAAGTGGAACTCTAGAACTAACTAACAAGCAGTCAACATGAGAAATCAGTGGAAGAACTACTCAATCAATGCACTAATTGAGTGATAACTCCTGGTAGGTGAAGAAGGGCGATCTAACTAAGTGATAACTGAAGGTAGGTGAGAAAAGGTGCACTATTTGAGTGTGGTAGGTGAGCAAAGGTGCACTTTCCATGCAGAACAATCAAGGAGGGTGCATTAGGTAGGTAGGAGGCCAAATGGGACTGAAGACAGGCTCTGGGGAGCTAAAAGTGATCTCTAGGTGCTGGGAGGACCACCCATATGATGGCTAGATGCATGCAATTGCATGTATGCATGCATGCTTGCATGACTGCATGATGGTGTGAATATTCCAACACCCCCCTGCAAGCTATACTATGAGATAATAACTAAAATCTGAAAAATAGGGCCTTGGTAACTGAGACCAAAGGTCACCCCATACAATCAATCTAAATAAACTAAGTGAGGAAAGAGGGAAAACCCAGTGGGAAGAACACCCTCCCTCAAAATAGACTAAAGGATGCTAATGGATCAGCAATGTGAGAAGGATGAAACCTTCCATTCTAAAAATCTGATCTGGTTCTTCTATGATCATGTGGATCACCAACCAAGTCACCGACAGATCGGAGTGTAGTGGCTTCCCATTGATAAAGAGGAGGAATATCAGGTGAGGGATCTTCAGGTTCTTGTGGATATGGATCTCCCATTCGCTCATCTTCATCATTAGTTGCTAGATCTTCAGGTTCTTGTGGATCTGGATCTAGCATTCCATCATCATCATATCCATCTTCATATTCTGAATCTAAAATATCATGTGAAGATGCATCTACAACTGGCTCATCATCACATCCAAACTCTGAATATGAAATCTCATGTGATGATGCTTCACTCTCTTGATCATCAATCAAAGGAGGAGGTATCTTCCTTTTTGGAAGAAGTGGATCATGCTGCAAAAACATAATATGAAGATCATCATGAAGCATGTGATTTAAACCAACTGAGGTAGAATCAAAACCATGAATGTGTAGATAGTTCCTTGATATCCCCTTTGAACCAACATAGGTGAGATCATAACCAAAGACACTATGACATGATGACGGTGAATCTTCAACAAGATCACTAGTGGATGCAACAGTGGTGGTGACCCATGAACCAATAGGTGCTAGATCTTCAGGTTCTTGTGGATCTGGATCTATTATTCTCTCAAAAAGAGTTATCTTCCTCTTGGGAAGAAATGAATCATGCTCCAAAAAAATGTACTTGAGATCTCCAAAAATGGATGCAAGCAAATCAGATCCAAGACTTGGAAGATGGTTTCTCATGACCTCTTTTGAACCAATAGGGGTGAAATCAAAACCAAAATCACAGAAAGGTGCATGCATCATGAACCCAAGCGAATGATAGAGTATTCCATCGTCAGTGAACCTCTGAAATCATGTGCCAATGACCAAATAGGAATCCAAAGAAAGCATATGATGAAGGAGAGCGAATGCATTACCTTCCAAATCTAATTTTTCCTTCAAAATACTCAATAGGTCATCATCTTGCACATCAACAGGTGCATCAACTCTATGAAAGTGTATGTAGTTCTTTTATATCTCCTTTGAACCAGCAGGGGTGAGATCATAATCAAATGAACCATGACATAATGGTGATGGCTTGAATTTCAAATCAGATCCAAGAATTTGAGGATGGTTTCTTATGATCTCCTTTGAACCAACAAGGGTGAGATCAAAACCAAAATCACAATGATATACATGAGACTTGAACTCAAGCGAATGATATAGTCTTCCATCGTCAGTGAAACTCTGAAGGCATGTGCCAATGACCAAATAGGAATCCAAAGAAAGCATATGATGAGGGAGAGCGAATGCATTACCTTCCAAATTTGATTTTTCCTTCGAAATACTCAATAGGTCATCATCTTGCACATCAACAGGTGCATCAACTCTATGAAAGTGTATGTAGTTCTTTGATATCTCCTTTGAACCAGAAGGGGTGAGATTATAATCAAATGAACCATGAAACAATGGTGATGGCTTGAACTTCAAATTAGATCCAAGAATTTGAGGATGGTTTCTTATGATCTCCTTTGAACCAACGAGGGTGAGATCAAAACCAAAATCACAAGGCTATGCATGAGACTTGAACTCAAGTGAATGATACAGTCTTCCATCTTCGGTGAATCTTTGAAAACATGTTCCAATGACCAAATAGGAGTCCATAGGAAGATTTTGATCAAGGAGGGAGAATGCATTGCCTCCCAAATCTTCCAAGATGCTCAGTAGGTCATCATCTTGCACATCAACAAGCCATGGGAAGTAGAGATTGTGAATGTCTCTTCAACTTCTATAGTAGTAACTGATATCTTTTTCTTAGAATTCAAATAAGAAGATGGATCAATTGAAACCATGTGTTGTACTTCGACTTCATCTTGAACAAATTCATCATGGGAGATGATGGAGGCCGAGTCATGAATAGAGGGAGCACTATAGGAAGTATCATCGGGGCTTGCTTTCCACATGGCTAGCATCAACCTCTTCCTCCTGAATTCCAAATAATATGTCCAATCTAGTCCATAGATCACTTGGATGTTCATCAAGATCAATGTGGTATTCCATATTGGAAAACATAGTAATACATATATTTCCTGAGGCTACTTCACAAGCATCAAGCCAATCTTCTTTCTCTCCATCAGAAGAGAAATCTCTCTTAATACCAATACACACATCAAAAAGACCACGTCTCTTCAGAAATGATGTCATCTTTGGTTTCCACTAATCATAGTTGAATGGAGTGAGAGAAAGAACTCCTTCCAGATACATAGAAGATGTTGTTCAATTTGAATATACTGCTGCAACTACAGAAAACTTTGAAACCTGCAAACAAGAAGATTTTTTGTTGATGGAGAATGCTACACTTCGAATGAACACTACCTTTTGAACACTGAACACATAGACTAAGTCTTTCACACCTGTATAGACCTCACTGGATTTCTCCAATGAATTCAAGTACTAGCACCAGGATTTGTTGTGGAAACTCAGAGGCTTATGGTGCTCAAGTGAAAGATAGCTGCTCAAAGAAATGCTGCAACTGCTGCAATTTGAATAGCTGCCGAATTGCTCTGATACCATGTGATAATATGCAGGTATCTGGAAACTATAACAATCTCACAATCAAACTCTCAAGAATGTTGCAAACAAGAAGAGAAGCATGCACTCAATAATCACTCATACACACAGAATAATGAACAATAACAGTATCATACAATGAATAATGAATGTAGAGAATGTGATACAATGATCTATGATGAGGCATCATATAGGATTCGAATTATCCAAGAAGGGCATTCGAATCTGAGCTCAAAGTCCAGCTTGGATAACTATGGAGACATCATCCAGTCAGTAGTATCAGTCTTAAATGGTAAGAGTCATTCAAGTGTGTCCAACTAAGTCTAACAAAACCATCTAGCCATAAATCAGGGAATGGAGACTCCAAGGGGGGCGCATGAGGTTGTCAAATAGTCAAGTGGAACTCCAAAACTAGCTAACAAGTAGTTAGTATGAGCAATCAGTGGAAGAACTACTCAATCAATGCACTAACTGAGTGATAACTCCTGGTAGGTGAAGAAGGGTGCTCTAACTGAGTGATAACTGAAGGTAGGTGAGCAAAGGTGCACATGCCATGCAGAACAATTAAGGAGGTAACATCAGGTAGGTAGGAGGCCAAATGGGGCTGAAGACAGGATCTGGGGAGCTTAAAGTGAGCTCTAGGTGCTGGGAGGACCACCCATATGATGACTGGATGCATGCAATTGCATGCAAATGCATGCTTACATGCATGCATGTCTGCATGAATGCATGACTGCATGATGGTGTGAATATTCCAACACATCGTCGGTAGAACTAGCTCTTTGTTACCTCGACTAGTCAATTGGTGAGTGGATACCATTATCACCATCAATTGTGCTTTTGGGAGGCCTGGTTACATTTGAGAGGAAGGACGTTAGGTCTAGGGAATTGACATTTATTTTATTTTTAACTACGATTTCACTAAAAATCATAATAAAAATAACCTACATGTGGGAGCACATGCACTAAAACCGACTCTCACATATCACTCACTTATCGCACCATTTTGCATCTGTTGTGGTTGGCATATTTTTTCATTTGTTCAATTGTGTTTAAATTCCACTATCACTCTCATCTGACACAAAGAATTCACCATTGAGAAAAAAAACAACATCCTAAGATAGTCTGGTAGACTGCAAGGCCTATCCCCTCTCTCGAGGGTGTTTTTACACCTTCCCCTTGTATTACACGCGGAAGGAC
Source organism: Larix kaempferi (assembly GCA_027924585.1). Classification (NCBI taxonomy): domain Eukaryota; kingdom Viridiplantae; phylum Streptophyta; class Pinopsida; order Pinales; family Pinaceae; genus Larix; species Larix kaempferi. The sequence continues at coordinate 9,763,466 of BSBM01000922.1, forward strand.
CTCAAGCCGGGGTCGTTCCTAGGCCACATTGATAGGATCATCTGGTCGAGGCCAAGCCTTGCTAGTTGCATTTTCTCCTCTTGAGCAAAACTATTAATTACACCACTTCTTACCCCATTGGAAGAGGTACCCCCCTGGCTTCTCCCCTTGGAGATCCCTCGGTCCCCTTCAACCCATCCTCTCTCATAGGAGGAAAATCGTTGTTTACAACACCTCCTGGGTCTCCCCCTCGTGGAAATCACATCCCACATACAATGGAAAGACCAGTTGTCCTTATTTTACCATTCATGGCTAGTTTAAACCTACCCGATTTAACCAAACTGACTAACGATCCCATTGATCATGATGCGACATGGCTATATATTCCAGACAAGCTTCCTTTCAAAATTCCCAAATTCGAAGGAAAGCATGGAGACGATCCCTCCAACCACGTTATGTCTTTCCACTTATGGTGTTCGTCTAACAACATAGTGGATGACCCTGTGAGGATTTTCCTCTTCCAACATACCCTCACCGACACAACAACAAAATGGTACATAAACCTAGAAAGTGGAACCCACTCCACATTTGTGACATTGGTCACTGCATTTCTTACGTACTTTCAACTACCAATCCAGCATGATCTAGGCCTCGAGATTCTCACTGAGTTTCGTCAAAATACTTCCACCCACATCGCGGATCACATCCATGAGTGGCGTAGATGCCACACATTATGCAAGATCGAAATACAACCTCCCTTTTTGTTGGATTGGTTTATCAAATATCTCCAACCCACCATAGCTAAAGACGTCACCACCTCCATGCCACAAAGCAAGAAGGAGTCCATTATGAAAGCACAACATTTTGACCTCATTGCACCGAGAGGCGCTCTACAACCCAGTATGAGGGAGATCTTGTAACTCTTGTGGAGTAACATTTGTTAGAAATTAAGAAAATGTAATAATAAAAAGTAAAAAGTAATAATATGAGGGAGATCTTGTAACATTTGTCGTCCACTAATAAAATGTAATAATAAAAATTATAAAGTAATAATATGAGGGAGATCTTGTAACATTACATGTAACGTTTGTGGAGTAACGTTTGTCAGCCATTAATAAAATGTAATAAAAAGTATAAAGTAATAATATGATGTAGATCTTGTAACGTTACATGTAACGTTTGTGGAGTAACCTTTGTCGTCCATTAATAAAATGTAATAAAAAGTAAAAAGTAATAATATGAGGGAGATCTTGTAACATTACATGTAACGTTTGTCGATATTATTGTCAGCCATTAATAAAATGTAATAAAAAGTAAAAAGCAATAAATATTTTGTCGGCCATTGATAAGAAGTAGAAACAAAAGGAGTAAAATAAATACTGTAACTGACATAAGAAACAAAACAAATAAAGGGATTTGAACCTTAATAAAAAACATGGTTGCATTGATTTCAACAATGCGTAAAACAAATATTAAAAATATAAGAAGTAAAAAAGATAAAGAATAGCACATAAAAAGTAGAAACATGGTTGCATTGATTTCGACCATGCTTAAACAAATATTAGAAATATAAGAAGTAAAGCCATAAGAAGTAGAAACAAATAAAGTAAAATAAATACTATAGCGGACATAAGAAATTGAAAAATAGAATGGATTTGAACCTTAAGCCCAATCATCTCACCACTTACCAATATCCAACAAACAAATAGTCTCAAAAAACACAAGATGCATATTGATTTGATTCATTGCATTGATTTCAACAAATGCATTGTTTTTATTGTTATTTACATTTATAAATTGAATTCATCAATTTAATAAAAAAATGTTACAAAAAAATATATTATAGCCTTCATAAAAAGTAGAAATATAAGAAGTAAAAAAAATAAAGAAGTAAAAAATATTATAGCTGGCATAAAAATTGGAAATATAAGAAATAAAATAAAGAAGTAAAAAATATATTATAGTAGACATAAGAAGTAGAAACAAAAGAAAAAAAAATACTATAGCCGACATAAGAAATAGAAAAAATAGAAGGAATTTGAACCTTAATAAAAAAACATGGTTGCATTGATTTCAACAATGCATAAAAGAAATATTAAAAATATAAGAAGTAAAAAAGATAAAGAATAGTTGACATAAAAAGTAGAAATATAAGAAGTAAAAAAGATAAAGAATAGCTGACATAAAAAGTAGAAACATGGTTGCATTGATTTCAACAATGCCTAAAACAAATATTAGAAATATAAGAAGTAAAAAAGATAAAGAATAGCTGACATAAAAGGTAGAAACATAAGAAATAAAATAAAGAAGAAGAAAAAACATGGTTGCATTGATTTCAACAATGTGGAAAAGATAAAGAAGTAAAAAATATTATAGTTGACATAAAATGTAGAAATATAAGAAATAAAATAAAGAAGTAAAAAATATATTATAGTAGACATAAGAAGTAAAAAGAAAAGAAGTAAACAAAAATTACTATAACCGACATAAGAAATAGAAAAAATAGAAGGGATTTGAACCTTAAGTCCAATCATCTCACTATTAACCAATAGACAACAAACAAATGTTCTTAAAAAACACAAGATCTCTCTCAATGCATTGTTTTTTCTTTTTTACATGTATGCATTCAATTCATCAATTTAATAAAAAAAATATTGTTGCATTGATTTCAACAATGCATTGTTTAATAAACCACAAACAAATGTTCTTATGCATTGTTTAATAAACCACAAACAAATGTTTTTCAAAAACACAAGATGCATATTAATTTGATTATTTGTATTGATTTCAACAATGCATTTTTTTTTGTTATTTACATCTATAACTCCAAGCAAAAAGGGTTTTGAACCTTGGTCTCTAGGTTAATAGAAGTCTAATAACCTTACTGCTTACCAATAGACCACACACAAATGTTGTTAAATAACACAAGATGCATATTTATTTGATTCGTTGCATTGATTTTAGCAATGCATATTTTGTTTTATTTTTAACATGTATGTATTCAATTTATCAATTTAATAAAAAGTAAAAAATTTGCATTGAATTCAACAATGCATTGTTTTTTGTTATTGACATTTATACATTGAATTTATCTATTTAATAGAAAAACTATTTGCAATGATTTCAACATATTAAAGTTCTTTTTCTCTTTTTTAGAGTATATTGTTGAACCACGCGATAATATTGCAAATGATGAAAATATTGATGATCGAAAAATAAAAGTACGACAAATGTATAGAAGAGAAAGACAAAAAGAATCATCAAAACATATAAAAGAACCTAGAAAACACTACCATGAACTAAATAGATCATGAAGAAGTGTTATTTGTGCAAAGGGATTCTCAAAAGCATGAATGGGAGATAATTTCAGGGTTATATAGGAATTAGTATATAACTACCAATGAATATGACATACTTGGATACATGGAATGTGATAACAAGGAAAATTGGAACTCTAATTTTGTTAATATGGAAACTTCCAATCGTGCACTACAGTTCATATATGAAAACCGACAATTGAATGCCATTGTTCATAATAATCGTACTCAAAATTATTCAATTGAAATCTTAGCGGAGAAGCAAAGAAAATTATTTCAAATTATTCTTGAACATTACAAAGATGGGAACAATCAACCACTACAAATGATTATCCAAGGAACCACAGGTATGATTAAATCTTACTTGATTGGAGCTATTAGACAAACACTAGAAATTGATTATTTTCCAGATAAGTCACCATTACTTCTTTTGGCCCTAACTAGTGTTGCAATGTTTAATATATCTACATCAACAGTGCAAAAAACAAATGGGGACTAACATTGGAGAATGAAACTATAAATATTGGAAACAAAGAATGACGGGGACTCCCATTTACAACAATATCATGAGTAAAAGGTCTGGATGGTATTCCGCATTTCACATATGATCGATACGAAAAGATGCCAAAGGGATCAGGAGTGGAATCAAGAAAAAAGGAAGAAGAAATATCAAAGTTGATAAAATTGTAATATATTTGATCAAATCCCAAGCTTGAGGTGCAAACCTTTGCTTTCCTTCACCAAAAAAAGGTGCAAACCTTTGATTTAACAATTTAATCAATCCTTAATACTTATTCCTTACATTATGATAATCCTCATAATTCTATCTTTGTTTTCAACTTAAAATGTTCCTTACAATGCTGATCAAACTCCAGTTTTGTGTCACCGCCCACGACTGGAACTAGCCTAGATCCAAATCCTAGTCTCTATCAAGCATCGAGAGGGACCAAATCTCCCGAGGTGCAAACCTCTTCTCAGCTATTGCACTCAATGATATTTTCGAGGAGAGATTTGCACCTCGGGAGATTTGATCCCTCTCAGCACTTGATATAGCCTAGGATTTGGATCTAGGCTGGTATATGCACAATCTGGCTACCTTTACACAATCCTCCCTAGTGCCCCTCGGCATCGATCATTGTATCCTACACCTTCGGTCTTTTCACATTCGGCGGATGGGATTATTGGGTCCATTTCCCATCTAAGAAAGGCTCTTCCTGCCACATCGATGCCATTCAACATGGTTTTGTACCACCCATCCATGCCACATGTGTCAATACCCCCTACATGGGGGTTAACTTAGTTTAACCTTATTACATTCATCAAGCTCAGCAATTTGAGCAATTGAATGCCATAAACCCCCAGAATCCACAGATTCAGGGGAAAAAGAAAGGTAAGAACAAGTAGAATCATTAGCTGGGAAAAGGGGGAAACCCCCCTCCCCAACAAAACTAGAATACGGGTGATCCAAATGCAGGGACTAATAATCCCCCCAAACAAGCGAAGAATCCCACCTCGAGAGCCAACTATTGTTGCTCCATTTGCGGAAATTATAGTCATTACACACATCATTGTTCTCTTATCCCTGACTGTCAACAATTAGTGGAAGCTACAAAGAAGATGATGGTGAAACCCCCTCAGGCAGAGAATCCTCCACAACCACAAACCGTCCTATTGCAACAACCCTTTTCCAATCAAGGGGTCATCCAACAACAACAAGACTCTCACCTGCCGGGTGACGGTTCTTTCCAAAATATCTATACATTGGACATCAACCTCCAAATACGTGCCAAAGGTTATGATGGACCTTCCACCCCCCAAGTGGAAGACATTTCTATCCCTCGGGGGACCCTCTACAGATCCCTCGTTAGAACACTGAACGAATCCCATGGATCCCAAAAGTTCCACTTCGACGTACCCCTAATAACCCTCATATGAAATCCACCCAAAATTACAATATTGTGGATGACTTGGCTCAATCCTCGTCATCCATGTCCACGTTGGAAGTGTTATAGTCTTTCCCAACATAGAGAAAGGCATTACTCAATGCACTCGACGTTGTCGATCCATCCGATTCACACCTCATGACCTTTGATGTTGACAAAGGTGATCTGTGACTACCATTATCAGTTGCATTTCAAGTTCCATTCACGGTAAAAAATGTCATGATCCACCGTTGTATCATCAATGAAGGAACATCCACTTACGTTATGTCCATAAAAGTCTAGAAACGATTAGGATCTCATGAGCTGGTCCCCTTGGATATCACTCTTCGCGCGTATGATGGGAGACAATCTCAACTGAGAGTATTGTACCAAAATGTTCCCATAGAGCTGGGGGGAAAGATGGTTATGATCGATATCGAAGTCATCGACGCAGAACTCGACTACAACATCCTCTTGGGGCGTAGTTATATGTATGCCATGAAGGCATTAACCTCCTTAGTCTTATGTATCATGTTGTTTCCCTTAAACAATAAGGTAGTTACCCTAGACCAGCTTAACTACTATGACCCGGATACCATAGGAAACCCCAATAATGTCCTACCAACTGTATTGGGCGATGATCAACCATATGTTGACATTGCCATCGGTATGTATAAAGTCTCCAATTTGTTAGGAGTATGTTGAGGACCACCACCAAAAATACCTACATCAATCGATGGCATAATGTGCACAATTTTCACCACTGAAAATGGAGCCTCCTCCACCTCAACATCATCATCAGCACTACCACTAAGTCATGGTATTGAAGAAACATTGATTCCATCGGTACCACCAATTTTTCAAATCCCATTTTTGTATCCTCCCACGAGTGTACAAGGGACGTCGTTTATGGCTCAATTAACTCTACCTGAGCTAACTCTGGGGATACCAGTATGGTACCTCACACCACCCTACCCAGAGTTGGCTTCCAAACCGGTTGCCCATTATGATTTTGTCCCTGTTTCGGATAGTACGGCTGCAAGGCCCGTAACACGTTCAGTTACAACAACCCAACCTATGACAACCACAACTACACCATAATTAGTCATCGCTAAGACCACCAATGGGGGCACCAAACAATCAAAGTTTAAAGATCCTCTATTACCTAAGCCACCATCTAATTCAGTAAAAATAGCAAATCCTAAAGTAGGGGGCATCAACCATTAGGAGTTAAAAACCCTAGTAATGATCACACTGTTGTGTTCTTTTTGCAGGAAGCAAGGCCACACAACCAACCTATTCCCTACCCTACCAAGGCTAAGGAATTTGTTGAACAACCCCGCTAGCATCACCCACGCTCCACCAGTGGTGAAAGGGGTCGCACCTCTCTCACCCACATCTAAGCCCAAAACGTTGCGTATGAATCACGCATGTTCCATATGAGCTCAACATGGCCACTATACGCACCATTGCCACGAACTCCCTCAATACCGAGAGGTGTTAGCAACAGTTCGTCTCACTCAAGTAACAATTGAGGAACCCCCCTTCTTACACCAGAAAGTAGCATCCATTAATCTAATCACCACATTGGTGACACCATCCGTCACCCCTCCCATAGAAGTTGCGCCAACTGCAGAAAACGTGGTAGATCCTGTAACACTGCAAGACCCATGTAAAATTACAACGATGCAATCACACAATGAATGATCATCATGTGGGAACTCCTCCCATATGCTCCCTCCTAGCGTCATTACATGCATAATGGAGCAAATCAACACTCAAGAAAACCAAGAATTCTTCCATCCACACGTACCAAGACCTTGCTGATCTTGTGGAGAGACAACCCATTACTCCTTTCAATGCCCCATTTTGCACGTCGAATAACAAACTCATATCAAACTAATGAGAATACAAGATCAATTACAACCCCTCAGTATAACCTTTCAAAGGTTACCAACCGAGGAAGTAACAATGATATTATCAGATATCATCAATGTTGAGTCTCCTTTTGCCGGTATCCTCACTTGCAGTGATTCCTCGTCTTCCGACGAAGATGCATACCATCTTCCAGCTTTACCCAAAGGTTAAAAATCAATAGGGGGTTTTTCCCCTACAACACAAACAAGACACCCATCACCCACCGTTAATATTCTTATTTTTGTCAAAAATTTACTTTCATTTCCCATTATCTCGAATAAGAAAGTAAACTACCTCTCTTCTTAAATGCCAATGGCCTCCTAGTCAGAGATCTACATAGGATATGCGGAAGGTTCCAGTCAATGGTCCAAAAATCTAGCATCCACTTCCTGGGTTATATATTCCCCCTCTCATGCACTCCACCACACCGATCGGGTGTGCTTGGGGGCACTAAAAAACAACCAAGAAGAGTGCGATGCTGTAATAGGTCTTTTAAGCAATGCCCTACACCTAGTAATTCACCATTTACAAGTGCACCTCGACTCACAACTTGTTGTATCGCAGTTGAATAATGTATTCCATGTCCACAACCTGATCCTCTTTGGAAATTTTCTGCGTGTGCAACTTCTCATTAGATAGTTTGAAACCATAACTTTCACACATATACTGAGAAATGCCAATGCATTCTCCAACTCCATCGCTAATGATGTGTTGAATTGGCATCTTGCACATAACCTGACTACGTAACCCTGCATAGAAAGCATACATAAATACATTTATGTGTTTCACCTATGACTACACATACATGTATATCATCATCACAAAGTCCTAAAGTTGATACAACATGCCCAAAACAAATATGTTAGTATCAACTAGTACATATGCATCACATCAACACATAGGAAACATAAAACAAAATACACTTACATCACATACATAAAGAGATTCATACATCATGTGCCGCTAAAATGGTATATATATATATATATATCATTAAAAAATATCTATGTTATGTACAAAAAAATGGCCCTCCTAGGGCATATACATAGTAGCCTTAGGGGGGATACATAAAAAAACACCTCCCATAGGCTCATCAAAAAATATGTATCTACAAAGATGGGGCTCATATCCCTACATAAAATCAAGCATCCCCACCAACTAGTGGATCCCAGGGTCCCAAAATAGCCAAAGGACGCACAGCCTCCTGTCGTGCCGGCTCTGGTCCCTACCGAGGCCACTGTCATGGAGGAGGGGCTTCTCCTCCCTATACCTCCCATGCCACATGGCATGCTACCGCGATCGACTGCATGATCTTCCTCCAATTTGGCCTGAAATCAGTTGGTAGGCTAACTTTCAAGTCCACCTCATCATCCTCGAGGTCATCCCAATCTCGCTCATTAACCCCAACCAACAACCCACCAAACCACAGCTCCAAGTCTGCTGTCACAGCGGCCATCCGGTCCCCAACAGCTACCTCCCCTACCATAGCTCCTCCAGCACTGAATCCCCTACTCTAGCAGCCCCACCCTCGATCGCACCTACTCCTCCAATGGCCTGACCAACCCTAGTGACTAGTTGATCTCTCCTTGGTATCTTCCTCTGAGGTGGTCTCACAGGACCTACATCTGCATCACAGAGAAGGAAACCATCATCAGTACTTGAAAAACATATATATCATAAATGTGTATAAATAATAGTATGTACACATATATATGCAATAAGTTCAAACCATAACACATACCTGAACCATCAAAATGTCTAGCAGGAATGGGCAACTCCAAGTCCCCATGGTAATCCATGTTGACCTAGGGATATCACTCTACGTGGGAGATGTGGCCCTCCCATAAATCAATCACTTGGGGTGTATAGAAATCCCCCATAGGACCACCACCAACACGGGGCATAATATTCCCCCAAAATGTCATATGAGGCTCCTGTGCCCCCTTGGTGGGACTACTACGTGTGCTCGGAGTGACGGGTAGTGCTCGAAGAAATAGGAGCACAACACACTGCCATAGGATAAGGTTCTCTGAGCCCCATGTCGATGCATATCCAACATCTGCTGCATCATAGACTGAAGCAACACTAGACCCCATGCCACGGGCCGACCAACCATAACTCTCTCGACCAGCTGGAGTTGGTCCCCTATAATCCGGTTGGGGAACGTTACCCCCAACACATGCACCATGGCCATTGCAACGACTTGCATAGGTAGAGCCCTCATATGGCTCACCATCACTCCACTAGAGTTCACAAAACTCTGGTCATCACCGCAATATCGATCTACTAAAGTATGAATCGTCTCCCCCACCAGTTGTGGAGGAATGAGCTCCCTCACCCCTCGGTGAGTCAATACCGACAAAATGTAGATATCTTGAGTTGTGATGCTCAGGTCCTCATTTCCCACCTGGAAAACCCCTTGGTCCGGGACCCACATATCTAGTAGTCTCCAGAGAAGGTAGTTTGTTGACCGCATCAAAGGGAACTTGAAGAAATTCAAGAGCCTAGAGTCGTGAAATGCCTCTATCGCTACATGGTCAGCCAACACCCAATCTCGAAGGACGTCATACTCTCTCTCTCTCCACTCCACATATCTGATGTGATCCATAATTGGAAACCAATAAAATGCACAGGGTAATGACCTCCCATTAGATTTGCAAAAAATCATCAACACAGCCTCTCCTAAAGAGGCCCGCCCATAGCGTGACTGTCTCAAAGATATCCACGCGTAGCGCGATAGAACCAACATTTGAATGCATGGAACAAGCGTGTGGGAGTTATACTACTCTACCACGCTGGTAGTGCGACTGACTCATTGTTCAACAACGCTAAATGAGTGCATGACCGAGCAGTTACTATTCCACGTGTAGTGAGGAACAACACATTTCATTTGCACTATAGAAGCATGCTATTTTGGAAAAATATTGCGCTATAGCAGCATGATATTATCCAAAAGGCTCACACTACAACATACTTTTTTTCCAAAATCCCATGCGGCAACATCAAAAAACAATAAAAGCCCCCTGGACATCCAGGAGACCCTTAATCATAAAACTACCCAGAAAAAATTAATGAGTGCAAGGGTGAGGCATACTTGGAACTCGTGGATCGATGAACGGGGCATCGGATCTCCATTATCACTCAAAATTCACTCTAGGAGGTCGATGTCACAAAGTACAAATGATTTCGAAAAGTGGGCCCCACCCCTATTTTACACTCATTTGGCCCAAACTTCTAACTGATGCCACGGAGAAACCGTAACTCCGTTTCCAAAACCGTTCACACCACAATGGCCAACACTTTGAGATCTTTGAAATGGAATGAACCAATATGGATTCCCATCAATGTCAATGAGACACTATTTTCCTAGCCAAGTACCCCACAGGTACGCAATGTTTTGGTTGTATCATTTATGCATTGTCAATACCTTGGTCATGTTCTTTACTACAGTCGGGTATGTGCATCGTATGTGTAGGATTAATACTGATACATGCAGGAGACTCTTTTTTTTCCATTATAACAACAAGACTCCATCCCTCAAAAATGGTGTTTAGCTTCTCTCATAGATATCATTTCGAAACTAGCATATAGGCAATGTTTCCCCTCTACTTACAATGCATTTACTAGTTGTCCTACTGATAACCATAGGTCCCTCATTCCTAGTCTTGATGTTCCCTAAAAATAATCAATGGAAATAGCATGTCCCCCCATGGGTGTGCGCACCATCACCATCCCCTTCATCAATTGACACCCATGATGTAGACCCCCAACAAGTCCAAGGAATCTGACCTAGCTTGAAAAGACCCTCCCTTAGAGTATCATTTTGCAGTTGCACATTTACTCCACCAGGTAGACACTTGTCAGATCCCTCAGCACATGTTACGAGAATGATTCACAAATCCTCCTCCTACCTCCATGATCACTTTACCCTTCACAATCACCCTCGTATCATCACCCTCGCAAAGACACCTATGGGCCTTCCCCACCCTCAGAAGCAACCAGTTTTATTCAGTTATCCTGCATGTATACATTGCATGGCATCATTTCATGGGCACCCGTCTTTAAGTCTACAAAATCAACCCTCACTTCATAATTGGAAAGTGTCCCCTGATCCACTCAAAACCGTGGGGATTTCTCCCATCATCATATTGGTCCCCCGATACACCCAAAACTATGGGGGCCCCACCAATATTCTTTATGTAAAAACAAGTTCCCTCGTCACCTCACATCGAGGGAACATCATCTTATTTTGGAAGCAACCCATGGTTTCCTTTGGTCGATGTATTTGTGTCTCCATATGTTCAACATTAATTGTATTTTTGGTTACCATTACCCTTCATTTTGCGTCTCCATCAAAGCCCTTTCATTTGCAGTTGTCTCTGACCATTTCAATCAATGCCATTCCAAAAGAAAAATTGTCGTCCCTACTCCCCATGTTTACATCGATCAAAGAAAGTTATAATCCCCACGCTTATCAACTAGTCTTGTATCAAGTTTCTTCATCCACCATTTGATTACAATATGATCTTGGTTCTCAGTATAGGACCCTCGTCTTATCATGTACTTCAACTCTCTCGACAACAAAACACAACATTTCGAGAGTTGCAATATTAAATACAGTTGTACCTTGGGGTCCCTTTCAATCACCATAATGGATGACCTTGAACTTAGTAGGGAGAATCATTAGTTCTCCCTAACTAAGTGATTTCCCCTATGCTTGACGTCAACACATCATCGCATCAGGGGGAAACATACTTTTGAAGGTAACAGTTTTTCACATTTGAAATCATGGTAGCAGTCTCTTTGGTGTAGTGAAGCTCTCAAGAATATTTATATACCAGTTCAGTCACCCACCACAGTGAGATTATCATGGTCACCAGCAGTTCCACTTCTTCAAAATTCTGTAGCAGTTCCTGGGACACTTACTCAAACATGGATAGAATCCGCCTTCCTTCGTGTCCCAGCAGTATAGTAGGTTTTGTTGGAGCACGATTTCCATTAGACCAAAACCTACAGGTGTTAATCTCCGTTACATTCTCCAAATTTAGGATCCACAAGAGGGGATTAACCGATGTCATGAAACTCATGGGGAGCATTGGACGCAAATTTCAACAATCTCCCCCCCAGTGTTACCTGGGTGAGTTTTGAACTCGAGACCTGTCACTCTGATACCATTTCTTGGAGCACGATTGTCATTAGACAAAAACTTGTAGGTGTTAATCTCTGCTACAATCACCAAAGTTAGGATCCACGAGAGGGGGTTAACCCATGTCACGAAACTCACAGGGAGCACTGGACAAAAATGTCAACAGAGTCGACACCATGGGTCCTCTCTCATTTTAGTCACTTTGACAACATGTCATGAGTATGGGTATGCCCTCCTCGTTTGTATAAAAACTATTCTTTATTACAGCTCCAGCGGTCGTCACCAAAAACTTTACCCCATGGGAGACCTTATTTTGTCCACATATGCTTCGTCCTACAAAACATGAGAGAAAAAACAAGAAAACATGATGCATTATCGGCTCTACAATACCCTCCGAACCTCATACATCAGGGGGCATCTGTTAACACCTAAAAGTCACACACATGAGACATTTTGGAGTCACCACAAGCATCCTCAATAGATCCAAAACATATCATGAGTCCATAAGTGCCAAGAAACATTCAAAACAAAGGGTAGCGCAAATATTACACAATTTACCCGCGCTATAGATCAAGTTAACAGAATAGAAATCGTGCTACACCCGCACGGATTTTCCTTCGATAGCCATGCTACTGTGAAATCGACTGGACCAGTCACTCCCAATGATGCATTAAAGGCTTCATCGTCCCCAAGGTTAGGAAATTGTCTCCTCACACACTTGGTGGCATTAATCAACCCTCCTAGTGTACCTTGGAACTAGTTCATGAAGGAGGAGAGTTCACATTTGGATCTAGTTGTTTGATGGCCACCTCTTAGCTTATAAAAGGAATCCATTGGAATGCATTTTGTAGAGAGAAATTAGAGCAAGTTTATGCTGCTAGATTTGAGTCGGAGCTTCCTCATAGCCCACCATTTCCTACCATTGTAAGAATTCCCAAGCTCCCTTGTCACCTTCCTCTAGGGGCAAGTGTTTCTCTCCAGTTTTCTTCCATCTATACTATAGCATTTAGTTTGGACAAGAAATTCCCCCCTAAGGGAGATTGTTGGCTTCCCTTGAAAAATTCACCTTCTAGGTGTTGTGTAGATATTCCATTAGGAAATACAAGAGTGTTTTAGCATATCTTTGGTTGTTGTTAAAGTTTGCATTAAACCCCCATTTCTTTCATTTTGTTTTTATCAATATTTTCATGTTTGAATGTGAACTACACTAACAATCTCTTGCAAGATCACTTGGAGGAATACCAACCAAACCAAATAGAAGCTCGAAGGACCGTGGCCTTGATGCAACCTACAAGTCTTATCCCCTTACCAAGTGGAAGAGTGCACTTGTGTAATTTTTTCCACAACATAGGTGTTTAGGGATGATTAATGTAGTTAGAGGGAAGGAAGAAGGTGTATGGCGTGGGGGTAGAGAGAGAGAGAGATGGGGGGTTTTAGGTGGTAGGGGGGGGGATATTAGGAGAGATTGAGAGTGAGAAGGGTAGGGGTAGGGGGAATAGGAGATATGTATATATATAGAGAGAGAGAGAGGTAGGGTTAGGGGAAGTAGGAGAGAGAAAGAGAGGGGTGTAGGGTTTGGTTTTGGGTAGGGAGAGTAGTAGGGTGGTTATGGGGAGAGAGAGTGGCTTATGGGTAATGAGAGAGAGAGAGAGAGGCAAGGGTGTTAGGGTGTTGGGGGAGAGAGAGAGGGGTAGGGGTAAGGTGGAGGTGGAGGTGTAAGGGAGAGAAAGAGTGACATATAGGGTTAGAAAGGGTTAGGGAGAAGAGGGGGAAGAGAGAAATAGATTATGAGGGGAGTTAATAGTAAGGGGGGATTAGGGGGTGAGAGAGTGAGAGAGGGGGTTAGTAAGGGTTATGGAGATGTGTGTGTGTGAGAGAGAGAGAGATAGGAGGGGGGCTAGTTGTATGAGCTTTTGTGTGTGAGAGAGAGAGAGAGAATGGAGGGGGTGTTAGGCGGTTGGGAGTGAGAGAGATGGGCGTGGACTACAAGTAGGTGGAGGAGTAGAGGGGTAAGAGAGAGAGAGATCATGAGGGTGGAGAGGTGGAGGGTGTGGATGATTATGGGTAGGGGGAAGATGGGGTTTGGGGGAGAGAAATAGATATAGATCGTGGTGGGGGGAGGTGTAGGGAAAGGAGGGGGTTTTAGGCAGAGAAATAGATAGAGATCGGATTCGGGGAAGGGTAGGGGTTTATGAAGGATTAGGTAAGTTAGAGAGAAGAGGGGCATAGGATGGGGGAAGAGAGAGAGAGAGAGAGAGGTGGGGTGTGGTAAGTGGTATGGGGAGCGGTATTAGGAGAGACAAAGAGAGATGGGTTTAGGGGTAGGGGATGTAGGAGAGAGAGAGAGAGAGAGAGGGAGATGAGGAGGGGGTGGTTATGGGTAAGAAGAGTAGGAGGGGGTTAGGAGTTGTGAGAGTGTGCGTGAGAGAGAAGTGGGAAGTTTGTTATGGGTTTGGGGGGGACAGAGAGAGAGGTGGGTTTTAGGTGTATATGGAGGAGTAGGGGAGATAGAGAGCGAGAGAGGGGGTTAGTGAGGGTTGGGGGGGGGAGAGAGAGAGAGAGAGAGAGAGAGAGAGGAGAAGGAGGAGAGGGATTTAGTAAGGGTCGGAGAGAGAGAGACTGAGAGAGAAGTGGGGGTTAGTGGTAGGGGGAGGAGTAAGGGTGTGTGTATTGTGTGTGTGTGTGTGAGAGAGAGAGAGAGAGGGGGGGGGGGAGGGGGCGATGGGGAGGGAGGGATTGGATGACTAGGGGTAGGGGGGAGGACGGGGGTTGGGGGAGATAACGAGAGAGAAATCAAGGTGGGAGGAGGGGGTAGGGGATTAAGGATGATTAGGGTAGTTAGAGAGAAGGGGCTAGAGAGAGAGAGAGGGTGGGAAGTGGTAGGGGGATTATAAGAGATATAGAGAGAGAGATAGGAGGTTAGGGGGAGGGGGAGTATGATATAAAGAGAGAGTGGCTAATGGGGTGTTTATGGGTAGGGAGAATATGAGTTCAGTTAGGGAGAGAGAGGGGGGTTAGGGGTAGTGAGATGTGTTTGAGAGAGGGGGGGTGTCAGGGGGTTCAGGGAGCAAGAGAGGGCTGGGGGTTAGGTGTAGGTGGAGGGGTAGGGTATATATATAAAGAGAAGTAGTTTTATCCAAATGGATATCGATGGAAACCCAACTATTCCACTCGGTCAAAGCAAATTTTTTCCAATTTCGCAGTTTTTTAATGTTTTTCACGTCCTGAACTTCTGAGGTCATTTTGAGGACCTAAACGATATTTTTTGCGATCCAT
Organism: Larix kaempferi; assembly: GCA_027924585.1. Taxonomy (NCBI): domain Eukaryota; kingdom Viridiplantae; phylum Streptophyta; class Pinopsida; order Pinales; family Pinaceae; genus Larix; species Larix kaempferi. The sequence continues at coordinate 9,779,023 of BSBM01000922.1, forward strand.
TTTCCATATTAGCTTTATGCTAACATCTCCATATTGTAATCCTCAATTAGAACTTTCCAGAAGGTGTTGTACCAACTAACCACCTCAGGTCCTGAAACCTTTTTACGATTAATCTCCTAGGGTTAAGTTTTTTTATTTTTAGGGTTTTTTTTCTGTCATGTCTATGATAAAAATTCCCTTTTAGCCTCCTTTTGTTACCATCTTGTGACAAATGAGCATAGTCTCCACATCACTTCTCAGAGATATAGCTACCACCATTCTAGGTGCTTTTATTTTACAGTATATTATGTTTCATTCATTTAATAGAATTTGAGTTTACTATATCACTATATTCCTTGCAATATATCTGTGTTGTGTTGATATATATGCTCTTTCATTTCATTCTCACATAAATCCATATCAATGTTAGTAAGGGTTGGGGGGGATATGGGATAGAGAGAGAGAGAGAGAGAGAGAGAGAGAGGAGGAGGAGGAGGAGGAGGGGGTGTTAGAGGTAGAGGGAGGAGTAGGGGATGATAGAGTGAGGGAGGGGGTTAGTAAGGGTTAGGGAGAGGAGGGGAGAGAGGAGGGGGGGGGAGGGGGGTTAGTGGTATGGGGATGAGTAGGTGTGTGTGTGTGTGTGTGTGAGAGAGAGAGAGAGAGAGAGAGAGAGGGAACGAGGGGTGTTAGGGGGAGAGAGAGAGAGAGATGTTACGGGTTTGGGAGAGAGCCAAAGGGGGGTTTTTAGGGGGATGAGAGAGAGAGAGAGAGAGGGAACAAGGGGTGTTAGGGGGTTGGGAGAGAGAGAGAGAGAGAGGTGGGGGTTAGGGGTAGGTGGAGGAGTAGAGGGGTGTGTTTGTGTGTGTGAGAGCATGCGAGAGAGAGATAGCGAGTTGAGGAGCAAGAGGGTGAGGGTGTGGGTGATTAGGGGTAGGGGGAGGAGGGGTATTGGGATTAGGGGGGATATAGAGATGGGGGTTTAGGGTTAGGTGGAGTAGGAAAGAGAGAGAGGGACAGAGAGGGTAGTTATGGATAGGGAGAGTAGGGGGGTTTAGGGAGATAGAGTGGGGGGTTAAGGGTAGTGACAATGTGTGAGAGAGTGAGGGTGGTTTTAGAGGGTTGGGGGAGAGAGAGAGGGGTAGGGGTTAGGTGTAGGTGGAGGAGTATGGGAGAGAGAGGGAGAGAGTGGCTTAGTAAGGGTTAGGGGGAATAGGTGAGTGAGAGAGAGAGAGAGAATAAGAGGAGTGAGAGAGGGGCTCAGTAAGATTTAGGGGGGAGAGAGAGAGAGAGAGAGGAGGGGGGTTAGTGGTAGGGCATGCATAGGGATGTCTGTGTGTGTACGAGAGAGAGAGAGTGTCAAAACCCGAAATTTCTGAAAAAATTTAAAAATTTTATTTGTAACAATAAATGTTAACTAGGTAGTATTTCTGATATTGTTTTAATTTAAATAACTAACATAATCTGTTTAAAGACTCTGTCTTCTTAAAAACTTTGATTTCGGTGATTGTAATTAATGACTGTTTTATTTTGAACCGCAAGGGAAGAGCTAGTCGTAGTTGACTGGCTTACTTAGCTTACGAGCTAATGCATATGTCGTCTTTTGTTTCTCAGGTGCGCCAGTGAAATAAGGATCACTGTATGTTAAACTTGGTGAGCATCAATACTCCCTGTACTTTAAAACTTAATGATCGTCATGATATTTCTTATTCAGCTAGTATCGTCAGGTGTTACGAAGATTTACATTGTCTTAGTTATAATTATGTTTTTATGATTATTATGCTATGTTACTACTGTAACTAACAATGAAACAATTGTTATATCATAATTATTGGCTATATCAAGTGTCTTTGCATCATGTGACCTGTTGTCAATTTAATACCGGTAACTACTGTTTTGTTCGTGCATTGATAATGCGAGTTGAGAAGGTGACGCCTCTAGCGTTGTTTCAATATAATCCTATGCATCGAAGTCCAATGTCTACTTAGAGTTTAACTTATGTTACCTGACTGTGCCTTGATTTTAACTACCTTACGATGTGAACCTGTAGATGAAACTCTATTTCAACATCTTAATAATAGATGTTTATTATTCAAATTGTTACTGTTAACAATAGTATTGGTAGCAAATCTGATGATAGTATATAATGGCAATGTACATATTGTCATAAAGACTTGGTAACATTTCAAGTATTAAATAACGAGGCATTTTCATTTGAAGGTTGACTACCTTAGTACTTATATGAACATATAAATGTAATATGCCCATGGCATTAATCTATGGCTTGGTTTTAATTTATATATATAATATAATGATTGTGCAATAATCATAATATTCCCATACATTGGCAAACTTTATATTCAATATAGTGTTATGGTTGTATTTATCATACTAGGCCATAGAGAAACTCTAGGGTTGAAGTTGACCACTACCTTGTGTAACGTGACATGCTAATGACATTAACCTATGCCCTGGTTTCATTGTAAATGTGCATTATCTTGATTTTGTCATAGTCCTATTGTTTTCCCATACCATGGATAAGATTTATAACCAATAATATGTTAAGGTATTATCCACCATATTAAGTTATTGAAATATCCATATTTGATGTTGACTAACTCTTATTTATATCATTGTAGGGATTATACATCTCATGTGCTTGGAATTATCAACGGTTCGGTTGTTAAGGCATGCACTATATGCCAAATGATTGTATTTCATATTATAATTCCATACGTTGGAGTTTGACTTGTATCCACGCAATGATTTTTGCAATCGATGAATAATGATTTGGTTGGCAATGGAACTATATGGTCTCGACCCATATTACGTTGATTTATTTGGATGCTACGTGGTTAACTCTCCTCCACGCAGTTGGTGATATATAATCTGTTATTGAAAACCCTACCAGGTTATTGTAGTTGCCTTCGGGCTCGGGTCCTAAGGATGGAACCCTCCATGTCTGAGTTTCGTAGTGAGGCACTGTAACAGGGTGCATCGTGTTGTGGTTCTGGTCTCGTGGTTTCATTCTATAGTAGATTAAGTACTCGGCTCTGGTGATATCATCTGCTACTGTTTCTTCATTTAGTGGTCTCGTTGTTTCATCCTTTGTTAAGTCCCCGATATTTACAGTCCATCGCTTGTGCTGTGTGGATATGGGACAGGGTTTTGCTATTGTTTTTAATGTTATGAGAGGATTGATGCACTGGGTTTTTGGATGTGCTTCTTGACTGGTTCAATACCAACGTGAGGGTTTCGTCTGCAAGGGTTGTCTGTCGCGGCTGTCATTAGAAAAGTTATGAGGGTGTGCTTTGCTCCTTCAACCGACGAGGGTGATGGGGTTTCGGTGCCTGCTTCCACTGGTGGCTTCCAGATTATCCACGGCTACATTGCTCAGGTAATGAATAACCGTATTTTCATGATTTCTATTTTGCAAGCAGGTGTAGATTTTCCTATTATTTAAATTCTCGGCCTCAACAGTGTATTAACATCTCTCTGCATTGAATGTGCAGGTCACGCGGCTCTGAAGGTGTACAGGGTTCTATCTTCAACGCTCTCATCCGGGTAAGCCTGGTTATCCACGGCTGTCTCTTCCTTTGCTGGATTAAGTGGTTAGGGTTGTGTCATGGAGAAAACTCCTGTGTAGTGAGGTCGTTTGACGACTTGATGTTAATAGGTACAGTCATGTGTATGGAGTTGTTTTGTTTGAATTAAAAGGGGTTGAACCCTGATTTGTTTATGGAGAGCCATTCACGGCCAAGACTTATGAGGTCAGGGTTTCGGTTATTGTACTTTGTATTGGCTGAGCATGGGGTTCTAACCTCGCTGTATGAGATTTAAGCTTCATATAATACTGGGCCTGATATGGCCGTGTTTCATTTTCGTGTTTTGTTAAAATATTACAATGTGTTTGAAAAGTATGGATAGATGTATTCTTCGGTACATGTAACTATGGTAACTCTGTTTAATGAAACCCTATAATTGTTTTCTGCGTTTTACTTTGATTTGAAATGTTAAATAAAAGATGGTGAACGTTTATCAACTGTGACTGCAACAGTTAATAGCATAGGGTTATTCTGGCAAATTGGGGTTTTGTTTTGTGTTCACTGCATATGTATGGTATTGTTAACTCGATAGCAACTGGGAATGAATTATAACAAATGTTTATTTTGATTCTTGTATAGTTATTATATGGAACTGTGGGTAGAATAATATATACATAGAAACTAAATATAAAGAACCGTAGGTTCTGTCTGCCATATAAGGCATTTTTTCATTTGTTTTCAGTTTGTAGAAGGAATAATGTAAAGCTACGGCTGTGTAGGGTTTGTGGACTACTCCCAGGGAGACATTTATACTGAATAAATATTATTACTGTGTATAATTTAAAATGGTTTGTAACAACCAATGATGGTTACGTTCGTCGACAGTTTCTCTGTTGTATTAATACGTTTGTTTTATTTAAAACTACTCTATTAATTCTATTATAATAAGCATGGCTAATGTATTATAATACTAGGTTACAGAAAATAATAATCTACAGTTTCTATGTGTTTGTGTTTGACTACTGTGTAGATAATTAAGATTATGTGGAAGCTGGTAACAATGAAATATTGTTACAGTCACCCCTTTAGTCAATCGATAGCTGTAACACATGTTCTAAGTATAAACAATATATTAGGATGAGTTTTGTTTATCTGTTAACTCGATATAAGAATGACCTGAAACTAAAGTTGACTGCAATATGCAATACATATATATATACAAGCAGATTATTTTGATAGGAAATATCTCCAGGGAAAAACTAAGGTTTTTCTATATTTATTCTTATGATTGTTAATAGCTATAAATCTGGAATATCTACTGTTTAACATTTCTGTCTATTATTTAACTAATAATAGGAATTCTAGAATATGCATAAACATGGTATTTGTTAACTGTAACAGTAACAACTAGGTTCTGTATAAGATAAATACTCCATTTAAATAAAAATAGGAATTTTCTACAACATCTGCATTCTGAAATTTATACTAAAAGAAAGTACAGAGACTGATTTACTGAAGTTGAAAACAGTCAAAACATAGCTGTGCTAGACTATCTCATATGAAACTAAATTAAACCAACAACAGGAAGAGTGACAGAACCTGTAACTATGGTAGACAATAACAGCAATGGGAGGCTGTTCCTCCCTACCAATTCCTGGAGAGTGCCCAGACAGCACTTCTCAGGACCCCCGAGCTTGCTCTGGTCTAACTGGCTGGAATCTAAGTACGGCCAATAATTCCCTCAGCCAAAACAGCTATACTGGAACCAAGTTACTGCAACTTCCTGCTCAAAACACTTCCTTACTATTTTCCCACTTCCTCAATGGGACTTCTGAATAGCATTCACCTGAATGTATTCTCCCTCTAGAACAATTGCTGAACCCCCAGCTCAGTTCATTGAGTAGTATTTAAAAGATTGCCTAGGTCTTAGTTGGGCTAACTGTCATTAATGAGCCACCTGCTCAGATTCCACTTTCTTGGGGAATCATGACCCCAAAATATAGGGAAGTTGCCACCTGCAACTCAGGAAGTGTTTGAGGATGCTGCCACTTGTCTTTTGTCCTTCCACCTAATTCCATCCACCAGTTAGACCAGTAACCTCTTTTAACAGCTCTCCCATGCTATTGTCTCCATAATTTATTTATTAATAATAATTATTCAGAATTTACATTCCATTTCTGGAGACTCTGCTGAGTCATCCCTTCCTACTTAGCATTAAATTTAACATAATGTTCTCAGGAAATATTAAAATAATTACATTATTTTAATAAAATTGGGGTATGTGACAGAGAGAGAGAGAGAGAGAGAGAGAGAACCAATATGGCGGTGGTGTGTTAGGGGGTTTTGGGAGAGAGAGAGGGGTGGGGGTTAAGTGTAGGTGAAGGAGTAGGGGAGTGAGATAGATTGAGAGAGGGCGTTAGTAAGTGTTAGGGGGGAGAGGGGGGGAAGAGAAAGAGGGTGGGTAGGGGTCTGGGGAGGATTAAGGCGATTAGAGAGAAAGGGCGGTATAGGTGATAAGTTTGGGTGTTGGAGAGAGAGATAGAGAGAGAGAGAGAGATTGGGGAGTGTTAAGTGGTTAGAGGTAGAGAGAGGGGGGGGATATTTAAGGGGTTAGAGGTAGATGAGGGGGGCGTTAGTAAGTGTTAGAGAGAGAGAGAGTAGGTAGTGAGGGTGTTAGGGGCCTAGGGGTAGAGACAGGGGTAGGTGGAGGGTGTGGGTGATTAGGGGTATGGGGATTTTAGGGAGTTAGAGAGGGGGTGTTAGGTGGTTGGGGGTGTGTTATGGGATTGGGGGGGTGTTAGGGAGTTGGAGAGAGGGTTTGGGTGGTTATTGGTAGTGTATGTTAGGGAGTTGGAGAGAGGGTTTGGGTGGTTAGGGGTAGGGGATGTTAGGGAGTTGGAGAGAGGGTCTGGGTGGTTAGGGATTGTGGGTGTGAGGGATTTGGAGAAGCGGTGTTATGGGGTAAGGGAGGGGGTGTTAGGGGCCTGATTTAGGGAATAAAATTTGCTTTACACAATGAGTACATATATTCTTTTTGGATCTATCTCACTAATGTATATGTGTATGCGTTTTGGTTCTCTAAAACCCATACGCATTTTAGAGAACAAAAACATGTAAACTTTTTTTCTCCTAGCTTTCATGGCATTCCACTTGGCTACCTCAGGCTTCCCCATTCCTATGTTTAATAAACAAGTATGCGTAGTTGAATTCTACAACAAGAACATGTTTTGCAAAACATCCTTTTCATCGAAAAGGTCCCCTATCTTTGTGCGAGGACCTTGTAGCCAAATAAATATTTTCACTGTTTAACCTGCAATTTATGCGTGTGCACTAAATCTAGTACTAAATGGACATGCTACAACAAATATTCCCAATTGGAGTTGAACACTAAGATATCATCGAAATAAATCACGACAAAATGCCCAAGGCGAGCATGGAAGATATCATTAATCAAGTGGATGAAAGTGGTTGGAGCATTAGTAGAAATAAAGGGCATGACCAACCACTCATACAGGCCAAACTTAGTTTTAAAAGCATTTTTCCAAGTATCACTATTAGTCATATGAACCTGATGGTATGTGGTAGTTAGATCCATTTTAGTGAAGAAGCAAGCACTACGTAGGTGGTCCAACAAAGCATCAATCCAAGGTAATGAGTAATAGATTTTGACAGTAGCCTTGATAAGAGCATGATAATCTATCAGAAGGTGTCATTCTTATGTGTCTTTCTTAAGGATAATAAATGGGAGGGAAGAACAAGTAGAGGAGTCGGGTTGAATATGTCCATAATTCAAGAGTTCTTAGAGTTGGAATTCAATTTATTTTGTTTCACGAGGAGCAAGGAAACAAGCTAGAGAATTAGGGAGAGAGGCACCAAGAATTAATTTAATGGAGTCTTGGATAGCGCAAATAGGAGGGGTACCTTCTAGAGAGGAAAATACATCCACAAACTCAGTGAGTAAAGTCTCCATGTCAGAGAGGATGAGCAAGGAGGGATTTCCAGGTTTGATAGAATGCACCAAGAAGAGTGAGACAAATTTTTAAAGTAACCTAGTGAACCATAGCATTGTCGATCAATAGATGATTCAGCTGTAATGCAGAGGAGATAAGTGAATAGGTATTTCCATTTCAGTAAGTTGATAGGTGTGTTTACTAGTATGATAGATAGCCTTGCGTTGCTATTGATAGGAAATTCCAAAGAGGATATCAAAATAGTCCAAAGGGGATATATCATATTCCATAGTGTCACTAAAAGGGCCAATGGAAAAATGTAACAGAACAACATTGATTAACGAGTAGTTGAGGAACATCCTTTTGAACCCATCCCAATTGGTAAGGATAAGGATGAGGAGTAGTGGGTAGGGCCAAGCACTAAACAAATTCCTGAGCCACAAGGATTTTTTGACTACCATTTTCAAGTATCATGGTGGCAAGGAAATGCTTAACGTGACATTTATGGGTCAAGAGAGGGGCCTGAGTAGTGAGGGAAACTTCTGTAGCCATGATAAGCTATGCAAAGAAGGGGCTAGAGAAATAAGGTTTACTAATGGAATTGGTTCAGAATTAGAAATATCATTAGTTGGAAACTCATGAGAATCAAACCATAAACTCAACATTTGGTATTTGGATGAGTGGTTGTGTGATGGGAATGAAACCAAAGACTTGTGTCTTCACAACTAGACTAAAACCTAAAAAATTACATGTGAAATGATTTTATCCATTTTAACATTTGATAAATCTACAATTAAAAGATATCAATGTTAATATACACAATTATCTTAAATATAAATATTAACATCAATCCCGAATAAATAAGAAATTTTGAAAATCCAATACAAAGTGAATTTAATGCTCATTCCAAAATTCAATAACATTCGATGCTAACTTAAAAATTCAATAACATTCCAAATTTGAATAGTAGTTCAACGGTAATGAATTTATAATTACTAACAAATAATATGAAAATTTTAAATATCCAATAACAAATTACGAATTTGCAAATTCTCAAATAAACGGTACCGAATTCCATTATCACTGACAAATGATATGCAAATTTTGAAAATCCAACAACAAATTACAAATTTCAATAGAAATTTGCGAATTCTCTGTAAATCTCTTCTGTGGGAAACAATGTCAATATATATATATATATAGATCGATCGAGAATCTGGGCATGTACCAATAATGGAGAAACTGCACTGAAAATGCATTAAAAAGAGCGTAAATGTGTGCCAATGAAAGGCAATTACGATTGCCATGAAAAACACTGCCCGATCCTTTATCAACACGATAAAACGTGTTTTTCATTGTCGGTAATTTTCATCAGAATCTGGCTAAGAGGAAATTGTTGAAACTGCGATTTGGGTTGCTTGAATTGCAATTTTGATTGCAGGAATGGATTCAGCCACCTCGATTACCCTTGGGGCACCCAGATTATGCAATTCGACATTTGAACAATTTCAGCCAGATTTTCGCCAAAATAATTGCCAAATTCTTGATACAAACTATCTAAAGTTTAGCTTACTCTTTGAATAAATGTAGTAATCGTGTGATAATTCTCTCCAGTACAGCAAACCTAAACCTTATCCTCAACGCGTTCAGTGTCTCCTTGGAGTCAATATCTCGCGTCTCTTACTCTTCAACGAATCCTCCTGGAAATGACATCTTGTCTAATATTCCTGACTTCATATTATGAACGAATAATCATATCTTCTAGGTATATAGATAGATTGCCAAGATTCATCTGCATTGAGTAGTTTAATTTCACCTTGGTTTTTTCGCTATCTGGCATGGTTTTCATATACAGAGATCGTGAGGCTTCATTTGCACGGGGTAATTTCTGATGTTTCTGCCATCTGGCCAGGTTTACATTAATGGCTGCTATTTTAGGTGGAATTTTAGAGTGCATCGCTATTCTCTGATAAAAGAGTTCCTTGTTCCCAGAAAATTGGGGGAAGAATTTTCGTATGGGTGTGCAGCTCCTCCAGAAATAATGATGGATCAGTTCATTTATACAGTAAAAATATTAGGAAGAAGCAAACACGGAGAGAGGATCTTTTGTTATCTTCTTATATTGACAAGGGGAGCACGATGAGATGGTGGCTTCCTATCTTTGGTTGGTCTTAGGCTGATCAAGAGCGATGGGTAGACGATGAGTCCAAGAAAATAGCCATGGATAAGAGTTCAGATGATGATGAAAAAGAAATCGAGAGCCATGGATAAGAGTTCAGATGATGATGAAAAAGAAATCGAGGAAGTTCCAGCCAAGCGGTCCAAGATTTTGAGGGGACGTTTGACTTTGACTCCAGATAGGGAAAAACTTAAATAAAAAAACTACATTTAATAGTAATAACATATTTTTATTAATGGGTCATGTTTCGGAGTTTTATATTTTATTGTATCAATATGAATTCGATTCCAATATGTTTTGTTAAAAATTGGGTAAGTAAATAGTTGACTGTACATCATCTCGAATGCTAGCCGTATTTTTATTAATGGGTCATGTTTCGGAGTTTTATATTTTATTGTATCAATATGAATTCGATTCCAATACTTTTTGTTAAAAATTGGGTAAGTAAATAGTTGATTGTACATCATCTCGAATGTTAGCCGTATTTTTAACCTGGTTCGAATTTCCGTACAACAACTACTAATACAACCGTATTTTACTACTATGGGAAAAACTACCGAGAAAAAACCTTCGAGACAATTCTATGTTTCGTAAAGTTATGTATCATTCTGCCATTACTACTCGTCTTGCCTCACTAGATAACGAAGGTCGCGGGTGAATACTTTGGGAAATAAAATCCAGTCTCGCATTTATATGTAGAATTTATTGATCTTATAAACAATCGGTTTATCAGAATCATTTTTTCCATGCTTCCATAAGTGTGTCTATAGGTATATATATCTTAGAATTTGGGGTGGACTATCAATATTGAAGGAGGATAAGAAAGTGTGTGGTGTAGATTGATTTCATGGCTATCTTCAAAATTTCAAATAAACAATTATAAAATAAAACTAAATTAAAGAGTCAATTTAACTGAGGACCAATTTTTTTTGTAATAGTTAAAGTTAAAATAGTGAGTTATTTCAATTATTTAATAATAAAGAGTTAGTTCAACTCCAAACTCAAGTGTGAGTTCATTTCAATTATTTAAGAATAAAGAGTAAGTCCAACAAGTTCATTTCAATTATTTAATAGTAAAGAGTGAGGTCAATGAGTTCATTTCAATTATTTATTAATAAAGAGTGACTTCAACTATGAGCTTAAAGGTGAGTTTTTGAGTTTTTTAACAATGGAAGAGCCAATTATTTCAATTATTTCATGATAATGATTTAGTTCAAATCCAAGGGCGAGTTCCCAAGTTCATTTCAATTATTTAATAATAAAGAGTGAGTTCAAGGATTTTATTTCATTTATTTAATAATAAAAAGCGAGTTCAACAACAACCTAGGGGATTTCCCGAGTTCATTTCAATTATTTAATAGTAAAGAGTGACTTCAACGATGACCTTGAAGGCAAGTGAAGGGCGAGTTTTTTCAATTATTTAATAATAAAGAGTGAGCTCAATGAGTATATTTCATTTATTTAATAATAAAAAGTGAGTAAGTTCCTTAGTTCATCGAGTTCATTTCAATTATTTAATAATAAAGAGTGAGTAAGTTCCTTAGTTCATCGAGTTCATTTCAATTATTTAATAATAAAGAGTGAGTTCAACCATGAGCTCAAGGGCGAGTTCTCTAGTTCATTTCAATTATTTACTAATAAAGAGTGAGTTCAATGAGTTCATTTCAATTATTTAATAACAAAGAATGACTTCAAGGACCTTAAAGGCAAGTTTCCGAGTTTTTTAATAGTGGCGAGTTATTTCAATTATTTAATGATAAGGAGTTATTTCAACTCAAACCTCAAGGGTGAGTTCCCAAGTTTATTTCAATTATTTAATAATAAAGAGTGAGTTCAACGAGTTTATTGCATTTATTTAATAATAAAAAATGAGTTCAACAACGACCAAGGGAAAGTTCCCAAGTTTATTTCAATTATTTAATAATAAAGATTGAGTTCAATAGTTCATTTCAAATATTTAATAATAAAGAGTGAGTTCAACCATGAGCTCAAGGCTGATTTCCCTAGTGTATTTCAATTATTTAATAATAAAGATTGAGTTCAAGAGTTCATTTCAATTATTTAATAATAAAGAGTCAGTTCAACCATGAGCTCAAGGGCGAGTTCCATAGTTCATTCCAATTATTTATTAATAAAGAATGATTTCAATGAGTTCATTTCATTTTTTTTATAATAAAGAGTGACTTCAAGGATGGGCTTAAAGGTAAGTTTCCGAGTTTTAAAATAGTGGAAGGGGAGTTATTTCAATTATTTAATGATATGGAGTTAGTTCAACTAAAAGTTCAAGGGCGAGTTCCCAAGTTCATTTCAATTATTTAATAATAAAGTCAGTTGAAGGAGTTTATTTCATTTATTTAATAATAAAAAGTGAGTTCAACAATAAGCTAAGACAAGTTCCTGAGTTCATTTCAATTATTTAATAATAAAGAGTGACTTCAACGATGAGCTTAAAGGCGAGTTTCGGAGTTTTTTAATAGTGGAAGGGCTAGTTATTTCAATTATTTAATAATAAAGAGTTAGTTCAACTCCAAGCTCAAGGGAAAGTTCCCATGTTCATTTCAATTATTTAGTAATAAAGAGTGAGCTCAACAAGTTTATTTCATTTATTTAATAATAAAAAGTGAGTTCAACAATGACCTCAAGTGCAAGTTCCCGAGTTCATTTCAATTATTTAATGATAACTTGACTGAGTTCAACTCCCCTGTTCATTTCAACTATTTAATAATAAAAAGTGAGTTCAACAAGTTCATTTTAATTATTTAATAATAAAGAGTTAGTTCAATCATGAGCTCAAGGGCGAGTTCCCTAGTTCATTTCAATTATTTACTAATAAAGAGTGCCTTCAAGGACGATATTAAAGGCAAGTTTATGAGTTTTGTAATAATCGAAGGGCAAGTTATTTCAATTATTTAATGATAAAGAGTTAGTTCAACTCGAAGCTCAAGGGCAAGTTCCCAATTTCATTTCAATTATTTAATAAGAAAAAGTGTGTTCAAGGATTTTATTTCAATTATTTAATAATAAAAAGTGAGTTCAACAACGAACTCAAGGGTGAGTTCCCGAGTTCATTTCAATTGTTTAATAATAAAGACTGACTTCAACGACAAGCCTAAAGGCTAGTTTCTTAGTTTTTTAATAGTGGAAGGGTGAGTTATTTCAATTATTTAATAATAAAGAGTAAGTTCAACTCCAAGCTCAAGGGAGAGTTCGCAAGGTTATTTCAATTATTTAATAATAAATAGTGAGTTCAACGGGTTTATTTCATTTATTAAATAATAAAAAATGAGTTCAACAACGACCTCAAGGGAAAGTTCTCGAGTTTATTTCAATTATTTAATAATAAATATTGAGTTCAACTCCTGACTTCATTTCAATTATTTAATAATAAAAAGTGAGTTCAGCTAGTTCATTTCAATTATTTAATAATAAAGAGTGAGTTTGACCATGAGCTCAAGGGCAAGTTCCCGAGTTAATTTCAATTATTTACTAAAAAAGAATGAGTTCGATGAGTTCATTTCAATTATTTAATAATAAATCTTGAGTGACTTTAACAACGATCTTAAAGGCAAGTTTCTAAGTTTTTTAATAGTGGAAGGACAAGTTATTTCAATAATGTAATATTTAAAGGGCGATTTATGCAACGTCGCATTTTCCATGCCTCGATTGAAGTGCGGGTTCTCTTTAAACTACATCTCATGCTCCTTCATGGAAGATGCGGTAATTGCTAAGAAGTGGTGTTATAAATATGGAGCGAGAAGATGGTTTCCAAACAACATTTCTCTCCTTCACTGGGATTCTCTAAGTGCTAACAGGTTTCCAAATGTTGTTTCTCTCTTCATTGGGGCATATAAATGCAGCAAGTGAGCTTGAAAAGTATGTGAGAAATAAGCATGGTCCATGTTACTGCAGAGAACTATGGATCCTTGGAGCCTTGGACTTATGAAATGTGTTTCTATTGGGTTATTGCTGGGGGCTTCGTTGTTGAGATTGCATCTGACCTAGTGCTATAAATATAGATTTCTTCCTACAATGGCCCATTACTTTGTTTAATTTATACACATACATCTAGCCTTTTGTTTCTAATATTCTACTAACCTGGTTGTGGGAATTTCAATACGTAGGTCAAAAGATTGAGATCTGTAGATCGAGAGTACTAATTGAGAGCTGGCCTTTATATTCTAACTGAGATAATTTTTCTGTGTATTACTAATTGTCACATTTTCTCAGCTACCAATATCCACATGATTTTGGGTTTCATTTTCCTCTATCTTAGCCTACGATATTTGCTAATGTGCTAAGAAATGTCTTGCTATGATTCAGTGGTTATAAGGGGTTAGCATTTGATTTGATTCAATTTATTTGTTATGCTTATTAGTGATTCCTTTTGCCTTTTAGTGAAAAAAGATCGAATTATTTGGCATGATCATAGGAGTTCATTGAATTTTTTTTTGTGCATGAGTTGTTTTGCTAATATTTTCCTCCATATTTTAATATTTAATTTGTGCTTATGCAAATGAAAAAGAACCCTTGATCTTTCTTTCAGTGAGAATATCGTGGAGGCATCGTTGTTTGCAACTATTGCTTCTAACATGGGGTAAGTGAGTCTTTCCAAGAATCATACAAATGATGCTATATTTTTATGTATGTTGATTCCTAGATGTTGATGGATTCAAATATTCATTGACCGGAATTTATTTTTAATTGACAATCATTTTGATGGTCGTGCTATTATTCCTAGATAGAGTGGGTGCATGCTTCTAATAGTTGCAAGTGTGGAGACAACTATACCTCCAAACCTTGTAATTCAAAATGATTAATAACATAATATGCGATGGATATCTGGGTGAGTGCAAGCTAATTAGTGCCACTTTTGGTGCGTTAGATGCAATAGAAAATTGAAAAATCAGGCATCCATCAACTTACTTCATGTTTTTTCGATACTTATACAAGGTATCTTGCATTGAGTAAAAAAGATGAAATGCAGGAAATTGAATCACGTTTCAGAATATATAAGTTTTATGTATTGAAATTTTACATAACTATGCCAAATTTGATCTTTCTAACAATCACTTTTATTTTCTTGGAAAATGATAAGGCCCTATATGTTTTTGTGGGTGCAGTCTTTGAGTGCCTAAATGATGGTTTTGGGCTACAAAAATTGGTATACATGTATAGAACCCGTAGCACTAGTGCAACACTATTTTTCCAAACTTAATTTTTTTGTTAATTATGTGAGTGATCAAACCTCAAGAACAGTACACCAAATGTGGGTGCAACATTTGAAGGTCTTAATGCAGTTATTTCGACTTGGATTTTTTATAGCATGTATAGGTTGTTGTTTTTTAAATCGTTGTGAAATGAAAAAGTTGCATAATAAACACTAACAACATGTTTTTTTACTTAAGGAGTGATGACACAAGATAATTAGGAAACAAATAGAAAAAATAATTTTTTTTTTTAGAAAAATACATATTTGGAATATGCAGAAAAAGTGTTATCTATGCATAAAATTTCATCAAAAAAGGTCATGTATGTCATGTTGTAGAGAGCGGTGAAAGATAGGCATATTGAGAAAAATGGTGGAAATGCCTAATCAGCTATGGTTCAGTAAATTCCATAGCAGAGGTTTGGTAAGTTCGAACCAACCACATAGGATTGTGGATAACACGCATGCGCGTGAGGAGGCAGTTATTAGGTGCTCAGAAATGCGCACACGTTCTATTTAAATTCAAATATTTGTTTCACGTGCTTGGTTTTAGAAGAAACACTCGAGCATTTTTGTATATCCAAAATGCTCGAGCATTATTATTCACATAACGCGTGATCGTTATGTGAAGAATAAAGCTCACGCGTTATTATTTACATAATGCACGAGCGTTATGAACTTCATAAATTATGTTTTTAAGTGTTGAATGGAGATAAAGGGGGTGAGAGAGAGATACGAGAGGGGGGCAAGGGACATAGATTTAAGGATTTGGGGAGAGTAATGATAAGGGAGGAAAATTAAAGTCCTAAACCCATAATTCCTAAGTCCCAAACCCTCTAAATCCCTACACCCCTAATCACCTAATCCCTTAACACATAATCCCTTACCCCATTATAGTTGATCCCTAAATCCCTTAACCTATAAAGGTATTACTCTTTAAAGACCTAGTCCCTTAATTAACCCTTTATCTCCCCTCATTGTAGTCCTTATCCTTTAATTCCCTAAGTCCTTAACATTATCACACCTAAGACCTTAATTCCTAACCTCTTAAAACCTAACATCCTAAGCCCAGAGTCCTTAATCCCTTTATCCCTAAATCCCCTAACTACTAAACCCCTTAAGTCCTTTAATTTTTTACCTATAATCCTTTAACCATTGTACCTCTAAGATCTAGTTTACCCTATATAGGTAAAATAATTATTTACCTCTACACTACATTTTCATGTGCGACCTCCCTTGTGTTAGCGTTCCCTGCATTTGCTCGTGTGCTCTACGTTTGCATGTGTGCTCTTCATTTGAATGAGAGCTCTATGTTTGCTTGAGCTCTCTCCCTCTATATTGATTGCTCCTCTCTCCTCTTTCGAATTCTTGCTTGGGCTTGTGCATTAGTCTCTTTAAGCTCTAATTTACCCCTTATAAGCCTTTAACCCTTTAACCCCTTCACCATTAATTCCTAACCTCATAAATGCTAACACGCTAGCCCAAGAGCACTAAATCAATTAACCCTTAAGGCGCCTAACCCATAAACCCCCTAGCCACTTTATCTCTAATCCCACAACCCATAAACCCCCTAGCCACTTTATCTCTAATCCCACAACCCATAAACCCTAAACAGTCTAACCCATATTACTTAAATCCCAAATGCCTAAATCCCTAAGCCCTTAAACCTAGAAACAATTAAACCTTTAACTTCTTGGGCCTTAATCCATAACCCATTAAACCCTATTCCACTAACCATTGATCCCTAAATTCCTTAACCCCTAATTCCCATAACCCATAAAACACCCTAACCCCCTATCTGCTTAACTCCCGAACCCATAAATATTTAAAATTTTTAAAAACATTAGGCCTTTACCTCTAAACTCTTAAACTATAACACCTAAGTCCTAATTAACCCCCTAACCCTAAAACCCCTAACCGATAATCCCTACATCCCAAAACCCATAAACCCCTAGAAAATCCTAATTCCTCATCTCCTAGAGGCCGTTAATCCCTTAACCCCCAATACTTTAATCCTTTAAACCCTTGACACTTAAATCTTAACCAACTCAACCCTGACATCCTAACCCTAGAGCCCTAAAACCACTAGCCTGTAAATCTGCTAACCCTTGAAAGCCTCACCTCTTAAATAACCATCAATCCCCTAACCCTTATGTCCTTAACCAGTCATCCCTAAGCCCTTAATTCTTACAAACCCTTAACAATTAAACCCTTCACCCTTAAGGCTTAACCTAATGAACCCTAACCCCCTAACTTCGTGCCATCAATCCCTTAACCCCTAATTCCCCTAACACCTAAACCCATTTATCTCTAAGCACTTAACACCCAACACCTAATCCCTATTTTATCTACAAACACGTAAGCCCTTAATGTGTAACCTATAAAACCCTAACCCCCTAAACTTAGATCCCTTAAACAAGCCATAGAATGATGACCTAACCTCTAAATATTTAAACACATTAACTACGTTATCCCTTTACCTCTAAACACTTAACCCCTAACCCTTAAGTCCTAGTTAAAATCCCCATAACCCTAAAACCCCTAACCCATAATCCCTAAATCCGAAAACCCATAAATCTCTAGAAACCAGTCCTCATCACCTAAAATCCATTAATCCCTTAAACTGCAAACCGCAAACCTTTAATACTTAAACCCCTTGACACTTAGCCTTTAACTGACTCAATGCTAACATCGTAACCTTGGAGCCCTAAATCCCTTATCCTATAAATCCATTAACCCCTAAGCCCCTTGACCCAAAACCTTTGACCCTTAACGCTTAAAATCTTGAAACCTAACCCCCTAACATTGGTGCCCTCAATCCCTTAACCCCTAAATCCCCTAACCCCTAAACCCCTTTATCTCTAAGCACTTAACACTGAACGCATTTAGAAGCTCTAGTTTATCAACAAACACTTAATCCTTTCATGTCTAACCTCTAAAACCCTAACCCCCTAAACATGGAGCCTTAAATCCCTTAACCCCTAAGCCCCTTGACCCCTTAACCCATTTGCCCCTAACACCAAAGCCCTATTTAACCTCCTAACCCATACAACATCAAGGCCAAAACCTTTCAATATAAGGAGGGATCTAGGGAAATAAAGGAAATTTATTTTCTTGGGAAGAAATTATTAAATAAGGTTTTGAGGAAAATGCAAATTGTGTATATTACCATAATGCTAGTGCATTTATTGATGAAGAAATGTCTGTGCATTTTTTGATGAAGAACGCACGTGCGTTTTTTGATGAATAAATGCTCGCGCAATTTCTTCTAGTAGACGTTATGTAGCCATGCACCAAACATATTAATTGGCAACGTATTTTTTAACATAGAAGGAATGTGCGAGCGTTATAGGTTTAAGAAATGCTAGTGCATTTTATAAATCCATAACTCTAGCTTGTTTTGGCTCTACAAAATTCAGCTGCATACTCTGCCTATTACATCCCCTAATTTTGCATTGTGTCTCCCCGATAGCACTGTAAAGAAACTTACACAATTGAGGAAAATTGAGGAATCTTGATACTCTATGTTCATAATTACACATGTTCACAATCAGCAAGCTTGAAGAGGATTCAACAGTTAACATTGGGAATTGAGGATTCTACATTCACAATTAGCAAGCTTGAAGAGGATTCTACACTCACAATTAGCAAGCTTGAAGATGATTATGTATTCACAATCAAACAAAATTGAGTAATCTATGTTCAGAATTGCACAGGAACCTGCATTGAGAAATGAGAAAACTTGAAGAATCTAAATTCAGATTTGAGGAAGAATCTTTATTTACAATCAAAAGCAAGGTTGAAGAATTTCCATCCACAATTGATTAAGTATCTATATATTCACAATTTCAAGCAATCTTGAGGAATCTATATGAACACAATTGAAGAAGAATCTACATTCACTATTGAGTAAGCTTGAAGAACCTATATTCACAAATGAGGAATTTTCTATATTCATAGGTGAGGTAGAAGTTACTTTGAAAATTGAGCAAGCTTGAGGAACCTATATTCACAATTGAGGAAGTATCTATATTCACAATTGAGCAAGCTTGAAGAACCTATATTCACAATTGAGAAAGAATCTGGATATTCATAGTTGAGCACACCTCTAGAATCTATATTTTTAGTATTGCTCATTGTGGTCATGGGGAATTCACGCAATTGAACAAGGAAAGAGAAGCCTCAAGAAACCATGGAAGAAGTTAGAGAAAAGAAAATATTGGACATGTGGAATCGAAAGAATTCCATGGAAACTCATCCAATTCCAACCGTGGATGATGCCACAGTCATTCCTTCCCATCCACGACAAGAAAAACGGAAAAATTAACTAGAGGGGCCCTCAATTTCAACAACATTCGATGAACAAGCACCCCATGGCACTAGTCAATAACTAAAACATAGGTGCTCATCCAGGGATGTTTCAATTCCCACATCAAATCAACCTCAAACTATGGTAGTGAATTACTTATTGGGTAGTGGTTATACAAGCAACAAAGTTAGGGAGGCATTGAATGCAGTATTTACAATGGAAGAAGAAAATGTTATGGAGACCATCCAAGACAAAGTCCAATTTCCCACATCCAACTACCAACAAGAGAATGAAAGACAAGAGGAGCCTAATGAAACGTCAGAGCATCCTAGACCCTAGTGATGTTGTACATGCTCTAGTTCCAACACCCTTACCTCCATTAGCAACTACACACCGAAGAACTCCGAAACGTGTACATGTTGATGAAATTATCATTAGTTCACTTGAAGGTACATTGTCTAAACGTGCTATTGCTTATCAATATCGACAAATACTTGATAACTTTTTTGATTCTGAATGTCATCAAGACAAATGCAAATTATTTTTATCATTGTTAAAATCTAGGTCTATGGTTGTTGTTGGAAGAACGTTAAGGATAAAGATGACCAAAAATTTAGACCCAAGTTCTCATATTGTTACAAGTTTAGTAGAGGCATTTAGTACAATTGGAAAGATATCTCGCTCAAAGGATTGCAGTGTGGCTCGCCATGTGTTGTCACAATCAATCGTGAAAAAAACACTAGGGAGCTTCATTTTCTTAAACCTACCTCCAAATTATTAATTTGAATGTCAAGACACTTCGTAGGTATTGTGTTAGAAGAGAACAACTTGAAACCAGTCTGATACGAACCATTACACCAAAACCACGAGATGTTAGTGAAGGCCTCCCACCAGGATCTTAACATCCCACCACGCTCTGCAGTCCAGACTCTGGGCTGGATGTGCGCCCGTACGGTGGTGTCCCCTTTGCGCCGTACGAGCCCCGGGTGAACACTACAATGCTGGCATTGCCACCCGCTCTGTGACTTGAACATGGGTGGAGGATCTGATACTAGATGTGATGCACCTGCAACAATTAATTAATAAGAATATGCGAAATAGCAGAAATGACAGAACTCAGAATCGCTTTTATATTGATCACAGGCCACTTCGAGGGGGCAACCTCCTTTGAGCAAGCTTAATACAAATAACTTCACGGTGCCTTCAATGACCTCAACACACACTTATATACTAAGTCTATGCCCAATACTATGAGTCAAAACCATGGGACATATAATACTACGGGACGACTTACAAAGCATATGCGTCCAATACTATGGGTCAATACTATGGGCTAATATAAACGACGGATCAACAAATACTACGGGACGACTTACAAAGCATATGCATCCAACAACAATATACTAACATAGTAAAGATAAGGGTTGACATAGGTTCCTAACATCCCCTCTCCCTTAGAAAAAGCTTTGTCCTCAAAGCTTTGGTTAGAGAAATTGCTGCAGAATCTGAAGGAGTGGTTCCCCGGTAGCATCCACGGGTTGCATTTCGGGCCACTGACGCCTTTGGAGTGTCAAGGAGGATTGCTTGGAAGGCTGTAAATGAAGAAGAACCCTGTCAGCTGCATGGAAAATGCGCTCAGAACGGTGTTGATCGGCTTCTTGTTTCAAGCGAATTCTGGCCATGTGAAGATTGTCCTGCATAATGAGAAGAATCTGATCGCGGTTTCGAAGAACCGAGTCAATCTCCTTAACTGGGGAGCTGCTAAGGGTGTATGGAAGAAGAACTGGCGGTGTTTTTCCATAGACTGCTTCATATAATGTCCTTTGAGATGTGGTATTGTACCACCAGAGCACTGCTAGGAAATCCATAGAAATAGTTGGCCAAATCTATGTAGGGATGGGCAAGGGTTTGAGCAATCCCGAAAGGAGTGTCGTTTCACCCTTGTTGACTTGGAAAGTATCATCATTAGCCACCATCTGTTGAATTGTCATTTTTAGTCCCTACCAAAAGAAGTTACATTGTTCTCGGTCATACATTTTGCAGAACCCAGAGTGCCCTGTTGATGAAGAAGCATGGAGTTCATAGAAGAGAGAGCCCTGTTGAACATATTGCAACCAATTTGGAACAAGCAGAGAAAGACCTGTAAGAGAAACTGGGTTATCAATTGTGCGAGAAGGAGCATCTTCCACCATATTGTCCTTACCCTTCTTGTAAGTGATCACATAGGGCTAACCCATGAGTTGGATAACCCATTTCAAGTGTGTTGGGGAGGAGACCCATTGTTCCAAAAAAAATTCCAGACTCTGGAGATCAGTCTTGATGCAGAAATAATTCCCTAATAGGTATGGCTGCCACTTCTGTACTGCATGCAAAATAGCCATCATTTCCTGCTGAGAGGTAGATGTGGCTAAATTCTTACCGGAAAGGTCTCTTGAAGGCAACAAGTGCATTGGTTTAGCAAAGACACCTACATATCTATCCAAGGAAGTAGTGGAGATTGTTGATGGGTGCATCTGAATGGAATTGAGTTGAGCGCTGACACCATGTGAATTCTTCTTAAGGATTTTTTCCAGGCGATGTGAACTGATGATGCAGAGAGACCCTGGTTGTAAGCCCATAAATTTGTGTTGTGCCCCATTGACTTTAAACTGCATCCAAAGTTCAGCAAAATCCCATAAGATGGGGCCAAGTATGCGTAACCATTGAACGCCCAAAACCACATCACATCCGCCTAAGGACAAGGCAAACATGTCAGAGCGTAGGTTATAATATTCCATAGAGATATGCACATTGTGACACTTCCCCTTGCAAGGTAAGGTGCCCCCATTGGCAACCATGACTTCAAAGTTGGAGCAAGGATGGACAAAACAATCAGCCTGTTTGGCAATCCAAGGGTCAATGAAGTTATGAGTGCTACCAGAATCAATGAGTATGGTAAGAGGGAGCTTCTTGAAGTATCCCCTGACCCGCATTGTTTGTGGGGTGGTGACGCTGGTTACAGCATGGAGAGAGATCTTGGGTGGGTCGTCCTGAGATGGGGTGTCAACAGGCGGGTGTTGAATGTCAACCTGATCATCTACTGTATATGTAGCTTCTTCACCAAGTTCTAAGGCAGGAAGAGAATCCACATCCAAGAGATAGAGCTTTTGTTGAACACATCTATGGCCCCGAGTGAATTTCTCATCACAATTATAGCAAAGCCCTTTTTCTCGGCGTGCCTGCATTTCTATTTCAGACAAATGCTTGATAGGAGTTGGTTGAGGAGAAGGCGTGATGGGAGGTCGTTGGGAAACCATATTTCTGAAGGGAACAAAGGTGGCTTTGGAGCGTTGTTGAGCTGGGATCTTGTCCTCGGCCAGCTTAGCCAACCCTAGGACTTCCATCATTGTGTTGTGACAAAAAATTTTGACCTCTGAGCGGATTTCATCCTTGAGACCACTGATAAAACAACTTCTGTAGAATTCATCAGACAATCCTTCTGTGTGATTGGCCAATTTCTCAAATTTTGTCTGATACTCTCGCACTGTGCCAATTTGGTGAAGTTTAGTGAGTGCTCCTGTGAAATCATCAAAAGCACTAGGACCAAATCGTGGCAAAATGAGTTGGCAAAAATCTGTCCAGTTTGGCTCGGGATGAGCTTTGATGTACCAACGGTACCATTGAAGGGCTTCTTGTTCCAAATGAAAGGATGCAAGTGGAACTTTCTGGGCATCAGAAGTATTATGCAGACTGAAATATTGTTCTGCTCGATATATCCATCCAGTCAAATCAGTACCATTGAAGTGAGGAAAATCAAGCTTCGGTCCATGAAAATTGCTGGAAGAAGAGAACCCGGTGGCTGCAAAAGATTCTGGCTGTCTGGTATTGTTCATGGCTGAATGCTGAAGATGGAGGCTGAGAAATTTCTCATCCAGATCTTGGAGTTTGGTTTGGATGGCTGCAAATGCTTCCTCCATGGTGTGTGCTCCTGCACGGGTGACAACCATAACCAGGTTTTTTTTGGGGGGGGGTGGAATGGGTAGAAAAACACAAACAGAAGCTGATTTAATATAGGGAAATTTGGATTGGGGAAACAATCTGATGGTTAATTGGGGTTTGACTAGTTTTGGACACTGTCGAAAGGACAAGAAAGCAAAAAGGGGGATTTTAGAAGTAGGGTGATAGAATGAGAAAATTTGGCAGAGAAGAACAAAGAAGCAGAATTCAAAAAGGATCTCTGTGGTAAAATTTGAAGGTGATTGGGTGAAATCTTAGGAAGTTATGGCAAACCCTAAAAATAGACAAATGTGGGATTTCGGGCTTTGGGAAGGGGAATTCGGGATAGGGTCCTCAGGAATGAAAGATGCAGAATGGAATGACAGGGGTTCCCCGAAAAATTCAAGGGAAACAGAGTGAAAACAAGGGAGATATGGAGAAAAAACCTTTTTTTTTTTTCATTTTCAGAAATGGATCGGCAACAGTGGCACGGAAGGGATTCGCAACAGATGGATCTGCAACGGCGCGGAAGGGATCGAAAATGGCTGTATCTGAAATGGAGACTGGATCTGGAACGACTTTCAGAATAGATCTGAAACGGCTGGATCTGGAGCGGCAGTGATTGGCAACAGTTCAACTGAAAATAGATATGGACCCCAAGAATGTGTGGATTCCTAACAATTCAGGGGTTTCACTCGGCCACCAATGCTGTCTGACGGCTTGCGTATTGGGGAAGTACCCCTCACTCCATGGCTCAGGTAAAACTGATAATCGCTTTGCCACAAACGACAGCTCTTGGTTTACCTCACGGGTGGGAACTAGTCAATCAGGTAGGGGTCGTTGCCCTTTTCGCTGGCAGGTCCTCTCAATGGGCCAGCTACTTCGGGGTTCCTGTGGTACTCCTCACAATGAGTTTTAGGGCTTATGCCCAAGTACTTCCCACAGTTAAACAGATAGGGATTATTCCCAAATCCGAACCTGCGATAGATGCGAAAAAAAAAATTGGCAGAAATTTCACCCAGCGAGCCCAAGAAAGTGCTATGATACCAGATGTGTGAACCATTACACCAAAACCTCGAGATGTTAGTGAAGGCCGCCCACCAGGATCTTAACACAGTCAAACGGATGTTTGGGCCTTCATTGGAATGTTTCCACCCTCTGATATGAAGCTCATTGATGTGGTAAAGGTATTAGTGCAAGCTTTTTGGCATGACAGCACTAGACCTTCTTCCAACCATAAAGATGTATTAAAATTTACAAGGGGTTCAAAGGACCGTGAACCACACACTAAACATTTTCTTGATATAACACAAACAAAATTATATGAGAGATTTCAGAATGAACATAATGATCTTAACTTGGGCCAAAGATCCTTTGCAAAATGTAAACCATGGTATGTTAAAATAAACACAATTCGTAACACATGTTGTTGTCGATACCACATTGAGTATGGTTACTATTATGACACATATACATATATTTTTCGTGTATTGCATAACACTCTTGTGCATGAATTCTCATCTACATTACCATCAATGCCATCTAGAGACTTTATTCATAGCATTTTGTGTAGTAGGCCAGACCATTGCACATTTTATAAAAAATATTGCATAGATGGGACATGCCCAGTGTGTGGTGGATTGTCATTATTGGACAAATGCATACATGTTATTGATGAGCATGAACTTGGGAGGCAGGAGGTGAACTTGCAGTCATTCAAATATGTCACGTATGATATTGATGGAGGGAACAGAAGAAAAAAAATACAATTGGCCACTTCTTAGGTTGGGAATGAGTTCTTGAATACTATTTTTTCTTCTGATTGCAGTTTCATATGTAACAGTCTATTGATATATGTATTTATTGTTGATCTACCAGGTACAGGTTTATGACTTCATGGAGGAATTATTTGAAAATACAAAACAGTATGTAAATAATGTACATGTGGCTCGTTGGCATGATGAGCAATTTAGAACGTGCAGGGATACATTTCTATTGGGACTATCCTCTCAGTGGTCCATTTTGTAGAAAACTACACTCTTCAACCACAAAATGAGATTCAAATTCAATACTATAACTCAAACCAGGTAAGCATAATGATCCATATCACCTATAGACATGGGGTGGATAGTACTGAAGACAACAGGGTTATATTGAAGGAGTATCACTTCTACATAAGTGATGACAGGTGTCACGACTTAGATTTTGTACAACACAGCTTTCAAATGTTCTACAATCACTTGAAGGATAACAATATACATATCTAACAACATTGGATTTGATCTAACGGTTGTCCAGGGCAATACAAAAATGTCAGTGTCTTCCAATGGTTTTGTATGCTCCGCAAAAGCCAGAAGGTGCCACATATTTGGAACTATTTTGAGATTGGACATGGAAAAGGTAAACATGATGGAGCAGGTGCAAGCATTAAGAATGCATTACACAGGAAAGAAATGAATTTCACAACTGTATCACTCATCCAAGATGCAAAAACCATCATTGAATGGTGTTCTTCATTCATGGGGGAGGGAGCAAGAAGGTAGGAAGATCAATCAACCAGGAAAGAACATGTACATAGATATTTTTTGGAGGTGGTGGATGTAGATCAATCAAATTTATATGAATGCAAGTCCATCCAAGTAACTCATGCATTTCATTTAGTTAGAACGTTGGAAAATGCTATACTCGGAATCTAGACAAGGAAACTCTCATGTTTTTGTTCTCAATGCAGTAGTCGTGAATGGGACGAATGTGAATCGACCGATTGGGTTGATAGCTGGGACCATGTATCACTCCCCATTGGTCGACGGATAGCTACAGAATTATCCCATTTGGAGGAGGACCAATCAAGTATTTCACCAGACTATGACCACATATCTGATCTCATACAACTAGGTTCGATTAATATTTTTGATATTTTTGATATTTTTGATATTTTTGATATTTTTGATATTTTTGACAACTAGTTGTATCTAGTTAGTTGATTGAAACATTGGAACTATATTTTCTCTTGGGAACATATACACAGTGGTTGCCCCGAGACGCGATGCATTGCGCACCTACTATTGGACGGCACGTTTCTTGGAGGGGAAGAAAACCCTAAATGTCCCATTACGAGACTCTGAGGCCAATGATTTTTCGATTGGGTCGATGGTTATCAAAGGAGATTATTTGAACCAGGTTTCCCACTCAACAAATAGAAAAGGGTATACATATGAAGATTATAGACCAGGTGATATTGTATACCATTATACCCACTTAGTTATTGGCATAGACCTCCAGCTGCAAACAATGCCAAGGAAGAACTCATCAAAGGCACGATACTTATTTCCTTACTCTGAGCACGAGAGGTTAAAGGAAACCCTTGGTATTCGAGGTGATCCTGATGGTCTATTCGAATGACCATAGGTAGGTAATATGGTATGTGGTTTGCATGTTATATTATGTACTGTGTTATAGGTATGTGGTGTACATGTATGTCATGATTTTTTTTCGTGGTCTCATTGAGTATTGACATTAATATTTTGACTATTGCATCCAGACATTGATAGCTTGATAGCTTGATAAATTGCATAGATTTGGTACAATTTGATAAATTACACAAGCTTCATCATGGATATTTTTTCTTTGTTTTTTTCTCCCATCTAAGTACACCATAATATCTGCATCCTCATGCACAATTTCACTCTCACTATCACCATCATCATCTCCATGTACTCATTACCACTATCCCCATGGCCGTTTTCTCCATCACCATTCCACCATGAACATCACCACCATGCTCTTCCTACCCATGCTGTCACCATCACCATCCCCCTTTTCACCATAAGATTCTCATCCATCATCCACACAAATATAACCCTTAGATACCTAATTTAGAAACCTAGAAACCCAAACCACAAACATATAAACCTAATCTAGCCATAGAAATCTAGTCTACCCTATAAACACAAATATAACCTTAGCAACCTATTCCATAACAATAGAAACCTAAACCATGCCAAAAAACCTAGTCATAATCCAAATATATATGCATGCCAAAAAAAACAATAGAAACCTAATCCTAATATATGCATGCCAAAAAAACTTCATGTATTCATGTGCATCCACTTGTATCTAAACCATTGTGCTACAAATATGCACAAGAATCCAAGAAACCATAATTTGTATTCTAAACCCCTTTCCTAGAAATACTAGCCTAGAAACCCTATTTTGTAGCATAAACACTAATTTGAATTCTAAACCTTCAAATCCCTTGTTTGTATCCTAGATCCTACTTTGTGTTCAAAATCGTAGAAACCCTAGTTTGTAGCCACTAACTATCATTGACCAATCACTAATATCAACTATTCATTATCACTGTTTCCCAAATTGGACCTTCACCATACATTAGTGAATCGATATGTGATTTGTTGTGTGAGCGATTTCTTACTTGGTGTTCAAATTGTGTGGAAATACCCCATTTTAGTTGAACACGTGAACTCTCACCAAGCTTCCTACCATGGAAATGAATCATCAGTGCATGATCTTCCATAATCACTTCATCCATATTAATGTTGTCATCAAAAAACATTTTCATCAACTAGTCTCATTAGTTAACACACTTCCTTCATCTATTTTTTGAAGAATCACAACAACCAACCCATGGAACCCTTCCATAATCTAGAATGATATGTTTTCATGAAATCCATCTGCCCCACTAAAAACTAGAAAAAACCCTAAGATGGAGTCTACAAGAACAAACTAGGAATGCTTCTTATAGAAATCCTTGATAATCCTCCCTACTTCGTATTTGCACCATATGTACCCTAAATTATTTTTATTTTTGAATCACAGTTAATCATCCGTTTAAAAGGAATTAAGAAGGAAACACTTTCTTTTAGGTTAAAAAATAATATCGACATCAATTTTAATATCCCTTTGAACTCAATGGGAACTCGAAGGGATGGTAACAATTACCCTTTAAAATTATGAGCATAGTCACCTTTATTATTTTGTTGGATTTGTTCCTGTATAGTCATTTGTATGTGTCCTGGAAATCCTTTTGGCGTGTGAATTTAAACGGGCCATATAATGATGGTATTTGATCGGATCGACAAACTGTTGACTCCGTTGGATTTAGGACATCGGGATTGTGCTAGGGGTGCCCCTCTCCTCTAGTTCCATGGCCCAGGTATCATCTTTTAGGTTGATATTGGAAACTAGGGTTTTTCTTAGTAAGGGACTGTGAAATTTTTGCACATAGGGGTCAAATTTGCAAAATAATTGACCGGGGACTTATAGCTAGTGTTCCCAGTTGGAACCTTCCTAGACACACTTGTAGGACTTCCCAGAAACCGATTTTGTTGCACAGTTGGAATTCTATGCCCCGGGTAGGTAATGTGTTCCTGAAATCCTTTGGGATGCGAGTTGGAATGAGCTATAGAGTGATGGCAGTGGATCAGGTCAAAAAAACGTCGAATCCGTTGGATTCAGGACATCGGGATAGCGCTAGGGGTTCCCCTCTCCTCCGGTTCCATGGCTCAGGTGCCATATTTTAGGTCGATTTTGGAAACTGGGGTTTCGATTAGTAAGGGACTATGCAATTTTTGCAAATAGGGGTCAACTTTGAAAAAGCATTGACCGGTGACTTATGGATAGCGTTCCCAATTGTAACCTTCCAATACACACTTGCAGGACTTCCTGGAACCTGGTTTTGTTGCACGGTTGGAATTCTATGCCCCCGGTAGGTATCCAATAGTTGTCCCTGAAATCCTTTGGGATGCGAGTTGGAATGAGCCATAGAATAATGACCGTGGCTCAGATAAAAAAACTGTCGAATCCGTTGGATTTAGGACGTCGAGATAGTGCTATAGGTTCTCCTCTCCTTTGGTTCCATGGCTCAAGTGTCATATTTTAGGTTGATTTTGGAAACTAGGGTTTTGCTCAGTAAAGGACTGTGCAATTTTTGCACATAGGGGTCAACTTTGCAAAATCGTTGACCAGGGACTTATGGCTAGTGTTCCCAGTTGGAAAATTCCTAGACAAACTTGTAGGACTTTTCAGAACTTGGTTTTGTTGCACGGTTGGAATTCTATGCCCCCGGTAAGTATCCAATAGGTGTCCCTAAAAGCCTTTGGGATGCGAGTTTGAACGAGCCATAGAATGATGAAAGTGGATCAGAGCGACAAACCATCAACTATGTTGGATTTAGGACATAGGGATAGTGCTAGGGGTGCCCCTCTCCTTCGGTTCCATGGCCTAGGTCTCATATTTTAGGTCGATATTGGAAGGTAGTGTTTTGCTCAATAACGGACTGTGCAATTTTTACACATAGGGGTCAACATTGAAAAATCATCGACCATGGACTTATGGCTAGCGTTCCTAGTTAGAACCTTCCTAGAGACACTTGCAGGACTTACCGGAACCCAGTTTTGTTGCACGGTTGGAATTCTATGCCCCTCGTAGGTATCCAACATGTGTCTTTGAAAGCCTTTGGGATGAGAGTTGGAATGAGCCATAGAATGATGAACGTGGCTTGGATAAAAAAACCACTGAATCTGTTCGATTCAAAACATTAGGATAGTCCTATGGGTGCCCCGCTCCTCCAATTCCATGGCCCGGGTGTCATCTTTTAGGTCGATTTTTGAAACTAGGGTTTTGCTCAATAAGGGACTGTGCAACTTTTGCACATAGGGGTCAACTTTGCAAAATCATTGATCGGGGACTTATGGCTAGCGTTACAAGTTGGAACCTTCCTAGACACACTTGTAGAACTTCACGGAACCTATTTTTGTTGCACGGTTGGAATTCCATGCCCTCGGTAGGTATCCAACAAGTGTACCTGAAAGCCTTTGGACGCGAGTTGGAACGAGCCATAGAATGATGACTGTGGCTTGTATCGACAATTCGTCGAATCTGTTGGATTTAGGACATCGATATAGTTCTATGGGTGCCCCTCTTCTCCAGTTCCATGGCTCAGTTATCATCTTTTAGGTCGATTTTGGAAACTAGGGTTTTGCTTAGTAAGGGATTGTGCAAATTTTTGCACATAAGGGTCAACTTTGCAAAATCATCGACCGGGAACTTATGGATAGCGTTCCCAGTTGGAACCTTCCTAAACACACTTGCAGGACTTCCCGGAACCCGTTTTTGTTGCATGGTTGGAATTCTATGCCCCCAGTAGGTGTCCATGAAAGCCTTTGGGATGCGAGTTGGAACGAGCTATAGAATGATGATCGTGGCTCAGATCGACAAAAATTTGACTCCGTTGGATTCAAGACATTGGGATAGTGCTAGGGGTGCCCCTCTCCTCTGATTCCATGGCCCAGGTCTCATCTTTTAGGTCGATATTGGAAACTAGGGTTTTGCTCAGTAAGGGACTGTGCAATTTTTGCACATAGGGGTCAATTTTTCAAAATCATTGACCGGGGACTTATGGCTAACATTCCCAGTTGGAACCTTCCTAGACACACTTGCAGTACTTCCCAAAACCCAGGTTTGTTGCACTGTTGGAATTCTATGCCCCCGGTAGGTATCCGACAAGTGTCCCTGAAAACCTTTGGGATACGAGTTAGAATGAGCCATAGAGTGATGTCTGTAGCTTGGATTGACAAACCATCGAATCCATTGGATTCGGGACATCAGGATAGTGATATGGGTTCCCCTCTCCTCCGGGTCCATGGCCCAGGTGTCATCGTTTAGGTCTATTTTGGAAACTAGGGTTTTGGTTAGTAAGGGTTTGTGCATTTTTGGCAGAAAGTGGTCAACTTTTCAAAATTTTGATTTTGATTCTAGAACTAGACATTCAAAGAGTGGCAACCAAACCTACCACATTGCACCCTTGCTATATTTCTATGTCCTTAGTGTGCCACATCATTTAACATCTCCTTAGTGTTCCACTATATTTTCATTTTGAGTAATTAATGTCATTTTTAAGAATTCACAGTTCCAAATAAAAAATGGAGGTGATGTTTCATGGATGATATCCCTCTGATCCTTGCTAGCTTTGTTAGATCAAAGTCACCATGAAAATTTTCCATCAAGTTATGGGGGAATACTTGCCAAATCACAATGAACAACCATTACATCATCATTTGTATCAATCAATTACATTCAATTTTAAATACATTTTCATATGAGGATAATCCATCCATTTTATAAACATAGGACCATGAACCTCTTATTTTCCTTGATAAAAAAAACATTATTAGGGAAGATCATTAAACTAGTTAGGTACTTCATTTTCCATGGATTCTAAATGATTAATTTTGCATTAGACATTTTTTTATGCACATTCAACATATTTAGAGCCATGCTTCACCACTGAGATTTTTTTGCAATGACTCATGGTTCGAGGCATGTTCAAGACCCTAAATAACGAAAGGATGTACACTCAAACATGAATTAGAATTCTAACAAGGGTAAAATGGACATATGAAAGAGGCAAAGCAAAAAATAGGGTCTTACATACTAGGGTTTAGTAAGGATAGGTTTATATCTTCAACAATTTTATGAAAGTGAATTCATGACCAACTATTGCTTAGCATATTGGAACAAACCAGGGTCTTAAAAACTAGGGTATATTTGTTGTATATTTGACCATATGTACATGAAGGCCCAATGAATTTTATTACAGTTTATTTCATGCAATCCTTTCCATTGCACTAGATACTTTGCCACTGTTTTTAGCATGATAGAGTATGCACACTTCAACTGAACTTCATAGATGCTCATGTACTTATCGTTTGATGAAATACGATAGCATTGATGAAATGTGTAGCATCTATTAGACTTGCTCTTAGTTTGTTAAAATGTCATAGGATTACTTTGATGATATGTGTAGCATGTTTTACATGACAAGGTTATTCAAACATATTTTGACTTATTTTGTTAACTTTTGTTTTTTCCTTGCAACCACAATCCTGATCAATGGGTATGAACCCTTGGAGTTGACAAAACCACAATTTTAAATTAGATATCAAATTAGCATGCATGTACTGATTTCATTGAATTGTTGAAAGATATTATTAGTTTGTTCCATTAAGATAATGTTTTCATAACACAATGGTGAGATGTTACTTGATCAACGCAATAAATGTAAGAGAATAAATATTGCTTAAAATGTAATTATATAAATTTCAATAGCAGAATTTATCAATTTGTGGAAGAGATAAATCATCACAAGAACAAGTGGAAACTCAAGAGAAAATATGCAATATATTGTATTAAGCATTGATAACCAAATGTTTGTAATACAAAATATGGCAAAGTAGTCGGCCCTTAAATGGCCTGTCAATGTACATGTATCCCTAAGTACAACAATGTACATGTATGTCAAAATACATATATCCAAGACTATGAGACATCAAAAACCAATCTTTCACTTGTTTTTCCCTGACTTTGCTCTATCAACCATCGCCCTAGGATCGCTTTGCATCCCAGGAGTTTGCAAATAAAATATCATTATTTTTATCAAATAACTGCACTAATAACCTACCATTAACAAACTTAAAAAATTAACTTATGGTCAAATTATTTATGACAAACACTCACCAAATCCGGTCAGGGTATAGATGCATGCGGTTTGCTCATGGAAGTCCTCTCTATAATTGTGTTCGACAAATAAAATATCATATCTCAATTAATTCAACAATTCAACACTGATCAACATGTTTTCATAAATTGAATAAAAAGACTTGGTCATTAATGAACATCTCACCACAAGAAGAGACCCAGTCACAACCATGGATTGAGCGGAGGGGCTGGGAACTGCTGCTGCTAATGGCTACAATCACGAAATGGGGAAATACTTAGACATGCATGAATAAACAATATAGTAACATGGTTAAATACTATACATTGTAATTCCTGGAATAGTTACGTCTGTATGACTTACTTCTATTACATATGTGGCACTAACTGTAGCATCAATGATCCTTATTAGGTGAGGTGTAGATGGATCTCCCATGTGTCTTCTATAGAGGACATCCACACCCTTTCTAGGAGTGGATCCTCTCTTATACACTTGGCCATTTGGACTACGAGGAGAGGCAACTGTTGATTGTTTCCTAAATATAGCAGGTGGTGGCTAAATCACCAATTACTAACATAGTTAGAAATGCATTGATAAATGAAATAGCATGTATTAACAAACTGAAAATGATGAAATACATATTGATGTACGGTATGCTTCAATCAATTCTAAGAAACGTGCTGCCACCTGTTGATTCCCTACGGGTTGTGTAGCGCTTGTCTCCCCACCAGGGGGGAGATCACTAGATGAAATGATTTCCCTCTAAGGGGGATCTACAACCTACAATTTAGAAAATTGTAACTATTAGATCGTGTAGCATTAATTAAGTAACATGTGATAACAAACTAACATGTATTAAAATAATGACATGTTAAAAAGTTACCTCAATGTGAGTTGTTGTCACCGAAGGTATGAAAACATGTTGTACATCAAACAGTTCTGGTGCATGAGCCTCTGGACTATCCTGGGAATCATCGGTGGAAAAGTATTGCCCCTTGTCCTCT
Source organism: Larix kaempferi (assembly GCA_027924585.1). Lineage (NCBI taxonomy): Eukaryota > Viridiplantae > Streptophyta > Pinopsida > Pinales > Pinaceae > Larix > Larix kaempferi. Next base: position 9,812,681 of record BSBM01000922.1, read on the forward strand.
TCTTTTAGCAACTAAAATTTTTCAAGTCATTAAAAATATTAGCAATCTATATATGTGTATAGTAAGGAAAAATAATTTACAAACAACACTAAATTGTTAACCATTTACTTACTTCAGTAAAATACCCATTAAATCTATCATCTGTCTGGACAGGACCAAAGTAAGGATGGTCGCATACTGTGCATGGGTGGCGCTCTCGGATGTGCTCATGATGTGTAGGTCTAATACCACCACTAGATTCTACTCGACCACTGGAAGGTGGTGGCTCTACCCCACCAAGAGGTGGTGGCTCTACCCCACCAGGAGGTGGTGGCTCTACTCCACTAATAGATGGTAGCTCTGATGGCCCTTCCTGGTACATACCTTGAATATACGTGCTATGGCGAACAACCACCCATTTCAACAATAGGAATACCTCCTATGTATGTGGGACCAACTCATGTTCAGGAGGCACATCTGTATTGGGTAGCTGCCTGCGAGGTGGAGCTACTGAGAAATTGGGATTTGTGTGCCTTGCATTAGGACATTGTTGAGGCATCCCCATCCCAACTCCCTAGTACTCCAAGATATCAAAATAATTAGCATGCTTCCCCATAACAAATTCTGCGTACATATTTCTAAGAAAATATAACAGCATTTCCCTATTGTTATGTGGTGCTACATCAAATACCATGTACCATCGGTCCATCCAATTATATATGAATGGTTTATATGTACACCACTAAATAGAAATATTCCTTTTGTTTACATACAGGATTTCACCAGTCTGTGGATCTGTAAAAAGGGTAAAGGTATGTTGTTTTGTTATCTTCAACTTCTTGACTTCCTTGTAAGTAAGTCCATAAGCATATTCTTGCATCTTTCTCTCTTTGTATGTATCAATGTCTTGGAGTGCACCATTTGACCTACTAAAGGTCTCTATCATTGCATCCAAATTCGATGCAAGCATACGATGCCTATCATCAACAATAACAATTGAGGCTCGAATGTATCTGAGCCTCTGAATTTATCTTTGAATGTCTGAGTGTGCATCCATGGTTGTCATTGCAATAAAAATAAAAATAAAAAAAATCATTAGAAACATATACATGTGCTATAATGACATCTCTCATAAATGAAACATGTAAAAACTTTGTGCAAGAAAAAATATATTACAAACATAAATATCATCTCAATATACTATAATAACAGTTACTACATGTAAACCAAAGTGGAAGGTGAGGATCAACTTCATGTAAATCGATTAATGATCGATGGCGGAGAGATCCTTTGTATCCAATTCATATCATGTTTGTGGCCCTTTCCTTGGTCAGAATCTAGTGTATGATGAGGAAGATTTGGTGCTGAAGTCCTCTGCGTCAGTAAGGGGGGGCAAGATTTTGAATGTGAGGGTTTATCTACGCTTGTTCCATGAAGTAAATCTCTTATCAATTGATATGGATGAAGACCTAAATCCACCGATTGAGTGTCTTGGTGGTGAAGGAGGTCAAAAAAGATGTCGTTGTTCATCTTTGAAACAAAGTAAGTGGTGTGTCTGCAAGGAGGGGAACCTAGTCCCTTGGGTTTTGGGGGATGATGTAAAATCCAACATGCCATTGGGTTGGATTCACAAGCACTGGTTGGACATTTTTAGGGTAAACTAATGTGTGGGAAAAAACCATAGGGTTTGGTTGAGTCAAATCTAGAAAGCAAGCCTAGGTTATAATTCATAGTTCCTCCTCCTAGCCAAAGGGTGGATGGCTTTTCTTTTCCAATTTGCAATAGATGTGGAGAAAATATTGAGGAAAAGTTGGTGTTGGGATTCAAATCACTTATTTCTTAGGTGGATGCAAAATTCATTAAGGGGATTGATAGTATGGAGGAATTTCCATATGTTAAATAACAATTTTGAAAAAATTAGTTTTGGAAATTTTATTTACTTGGATTTTTAATTTAGGGAAATATAAAAATTTATATTTTTATTAAGGAAATGAGGCAACAATGAATATTTGGATTCCTACCTTTCCAATCCTCCTTGCTCTTCGAATTCACCCTCCACTTCCATGTTAGCAACCCTGAATGCACGAGCGTTTTGGTTGAACTCAGCCAATGAACAGTGGACGCAAAGTGCGGAAGTGGCCTATTTTTGGATTTTAATATATTAACCGGAAGGTGCGAGCGATGTGTATTCCAATAATGCTCTAGCATTATAGAATTCATAATGCTCGCATGTTATGTATTTCTATAACACTCGAGCATTATTGAATTCATAATGCTCGAGCGTTATTGAATTCATAACGCTCGAGCGTTATTGAATTCATAACACTCGAGCGTTATGTATTTCTATAACAATTGCACGTTTCGATTTCCTATCCCATGTGTTAAGTGACATGGCAGGCCTGGGCTTGCCCATTCCTAGTTCAAAGAAATGCTCACGCGTTTTACTTTCACTAAACTTTAGTGCGTTTCATGAAAGCACGATTGTATCTAAAAGGTCCCTCAACTTCGTGCGAGGGCCCATTTGTTATTGTTAGATATGTTATACATGTGTGAAATGGCATGGTCTACAAATAATATATAAGTTTATGTTGTAATAACAAATCCCCATTAATACAAAGAGGATGACCTATACGCATACCCATCTGCTTGGTATTAATGTGGATGTGCTAGTTAATTAGTTGTGTACCATATCCAAAAAAATGCAATTAATTAAAACAAAATTGAGAAAATAAGATTAAAAAAATTTAAAAGCATGTGACACTAGTTAAAATTACAAGAAAAAAAGCCAATAATTTTTTTTGGCAAGTTCTTTGAAAATTAGATTTTATTCCAAATTAATTTAGCGATCATTTATATCAAAATAAAAATATTAAAAAATAAATATTAATCTACAACTATCATAAAATGTTGGAAGTAATCAAATATGTAGAAGTCCAAACCTTTTTTCAGTATTTTGCACTATAACCCAAAGACTGTAAACCTTTCATCAAATATTTGAACTTCAAGAATGAATTGTGTATGTGTGTGTTTCTTTTTTTTTCCAAGGAAACCTCGTGGAGAAACCCAAATGATGTCTCGTCACATTTTTGGATGTCATCCCTAGTAAACTTGGCATAAACTAGTGCACCTAACCCAAGGGGATTCAAAGTGGGAACTTATTGGAACATAATAAATTAAATGTCCAATAAGATTAGCATCCACCGATTGATGTCATTGTTGTCAAGGATTAACTTAAACTATTGGTGTCATTGTTGTTAAGATGTTGTCAATAATTTGACACATTGTGCAACTACCCTATGAAATTTGCATGGGGTTAGCCACATTGATTCTACATCACTTGTTTTACACTAGGTACCATCCTCAAACTCTTGAAAGTGCTTAGGAGTTTCCAATGGAGTTATTCTTATGAAAACACGCACATAATACCTTCTTCAAATTTTGAGGAAGTGCCTAGGAGTTCCAAGATAATTGTTTTTAAGAATGTATAGATAGATAGACCAATGGGCTAGCTTGAGATGTTGAGTGCATTAAATGGACCACAACCCAACTTCCATAGACTACTGCTAAGATCATTCTAATATCTATCATTTGATCTTATTATCGCAGCATTGTTAATATATATGATAACTCAACAAGCTAGAATAGCTGGTGCTCAAGCTTGCAATTGGGAAGCTCAATGGTGCTTGATAAGTATTGGTATATGGTTTATAGTGCATGAATGAGCGCACCATGCATTCAATGACTTTTTTTGGGTCCTTGACAGAGTTGGACTTATTCTCTATTCATGGCTAGTGTTCCTTACTTCTCAAAGAAGTACAACCATCAAAGACACCATAAAATCAATGGAAACCTAGATTGTGATGAATCTTTTTCCAAGCTCATATTTAACCCTCCGAGAAGGTTCCAAGAATGTGAGTACCCATGTTCTATTACAGGTTCAAGATATTTAGCGTGGATTGTTTCCATGGTGGTTTCAATCCATCTACTTTAGCATTTTTGAGTTGTGAAGAGATTTAATATTCCACTGTTTCTATGTCAAAGAGAGTCAAAGTTCCACATTCATAGCAGTGGGTAATTTTATTCTAATTTTTCTTTCCTTTTCTAGTAGAGATGTGTTTTAATGAGATCTTTGTGGGTTTTTTTAGTTTCCTAACTATTTGATAAGAATTGAAAGGGATCATTGACGAAAACAAGAGTAGGGCCTTTAGTGCCAAGTATCACCTCTATTTTATTTTTCTTACAATATTTAGTATTGTGAATATGCCATCAAAGAGTTCGCCTTAGTGTTATTTATCTCCTATATCTTTTTATTATTTACTTAATTTTTTTAATTGTTAAATCTTAGTTTTTCAATAATATTTTCACAAAAAATATTGTCATTTATGAATGAAATTGATTGTGCTATCCCTTTATTACTTATGGTTGTTTGATCATTAAATGTTCTTGATCATGTTGATTTTAAAGATTTCTTTGTTTGTGGCTTTAATGGTCTTCTGGATTTACTAGTCATGCTCTCAAGAGTCTCACTTTTTCTCATGTGGTAGAACATGGAAATTCCTTTTTCCTTAGAAATTTCCCTCTTCCATATCTCCCCATTAGAATATTGTCAGTGAAATTTATTGAGCTACCCAAAAAAACAAGTTTCACAAATCAATATGTTCAATAATATTCCATATATTAGATATATACCATTTCAAAGTCAATATTTTGTTACATAACATGCACACCATTCCAAGGTCATGTGTGTTTCTACTAATGTTCATTCTCTACTTTTGTATATCCTAATTAGTTTACAAACACATTTCAATGTAATTGTGTTCATATTTGTTCTTATAATGTGTATCAAATATATTTCAAAGTGGTTGTGCTAGTGTTTATTATATTTCAAATATAAGATTTTGTTATTTTTATGAATGTTTAGATTGATTTTTAACCTTTAATTATCTCAATACCTTAATAAGTTCTTATTGAACACGTTCAATTGTGGTAGTGCTAATATTTTTTTTTTACTTATTTCTTTAGTCCTCCCGTAACATTTGGGTGTAATGAGAGAGCATGGTAGTATTGAAATTCCAAATAAATCAATCACGAATTGTGGAGTAGGTTAATTTTTAAGTGTTGCGGGATAAGTTACTTTTTTAAGTATTGATAGAATTGATTGTTAACTAGTTATTGAGTTCAAAATCAAATATTAAAAAAAATAGCACCATCAAAGTTGGACACTTATGAAGGGGTTAAAGTGTTATGTCACTCATTTCTTACAAGTTGTTCTAGTTTGAAATTATATACATATTGTAGTTTTATAACATGGTATTTTTTCATTATTTTTTTATTTTTTAAAAATAAAATTGTGTAAAATTTATGATAAATAATTGAAGAAGAAGAATTTGATATGCGATGGAGTATAATACCTTTTCGTAAAAATAAAAAGGTTAAATTAAATTATGTAAATATTTTCTTGTTTGTTTTCAAATATATATGATGATTTTTAATTTTTTAATAAACATTGGTGAATAAATGACGAATGTATAAGTATTTTGATATTCAAAAACTTTAACAGCATCAAGATAACTTTCAAAACAACCTTTTTCCTTCACTTATGTCAAAAATAATGTCTATATAACAAAGCTTTTCTGAGAGAAATATCAAGATAATCTTCTTCTTCATGTTGGAAATTATTTTATTTTTTAAGATATCTGCTTTAATTATAGTTTGCTATATACTTGTCTTCTTGGATAGTCTTTAAAACTTCCATAAAAACTCGATATGTACTTTTTTATTCTCCCCAAATAACAAAAGTAAGAACATAACACAAAGAATAATTATATATATGTATAACTATGTGTACATTAATAATTAAATATATAAAATGTGACCTTTAAAATATGGAAAACAATAATAATTATAAATCTATCTTAATTTTGAATTTACCAAGTGCCAAAAAGAATCAAATCTTTTAAGGTACAAACCTTTCATCACATTTAATAATTTAAAAATATTTTACACTTCAAAGGATTTGATCCCTCTTAAAACTTAATAAATCTACAATTAAACAAATCTATTTTTTTTAAGTAAAATGTCTCCTCCCACTATGGCCTAGCAAACCAATTCTTTAAAACCTAATCCGGAACAACTAAAAAAGTTTACATTAATATACATAATTATATTGAATATTCCAATTCAACTAAAAAACCTTAACATCAAATACCAATATGAAAATTTTGAAAATCCAATACATATTCTAGATATTGAATTCCATCTTCCCTTCAAAATTCAATAACATTCCAAATTTGAATAGTAGTATGCAAATTCTCAAATAAACGGTACCGAATTCCATTATCACTGACAAATAGTATGAAATTTTTCAAAATCCCCTAACAAATTACAAATACAAATTTCAATAGCAATTTGCGAATTCCAAAATACAGTGTCTAATTTTGCATTCTCACAGGGACAAATTACGAAGGCCCCGGATCCAGATCCGATTCAATCTTTTGATGACTAAAATATGTTTGAATTCATTTGCGTGACTTTCTCAGTAAATGTCTTTTGTGAGAAACAATGTCAATAGATATATCGTGAGAATCATGGCATGTGCCCTGAATGGAGAAACTGCACGGAAAAAGCATTACAAAGAGCGTAAATGTGGGCCACTGAGAGATTCATGGCATGTGCACAGTGCCATGCATGGAAATAGCAAAAATAGAGCGCAGATGTGGGCCAGTGAAAGACAACACCCTGTCGTTTATCAACACGATAAAACGCTTTTCCCACCGTATAAATGTAGTAATCGTGTGATAATTCTCCGCAGTACAGCATACCTAACCTTATCCTCAACGCGTTCAGAGTCTCCTTGGACTCTGGACTCCTGGAGTCCATCTCTCGCGTCTCTTATTATGCAGCGAAGCCGCCTGGAAATGACAACTTGTCTAATATTCCTGACTTCATATTGTATATGAATAATCAGATCTTCTAGTTATATAGATAGATTGCCAGGCTTCATTTGCACTGATCAAAAATTAAATTTCCCTCTGCTTCTTTCTTGGTTTGCATAATATATTGCCAGGATTCATCTCTGCATTGAGTAGTTTAATTCCACTTTGGTTTTTTTGCTATCCGGCCTGGTTTGCATATATAGACCGCGAGGCTTCATTTGCACTGGGTAATTTCTGATTTTTCTTCCATCTGGCCAGGTTTGCATTAATGGCTGTTAGTTTAGGTGGAATTTTAGAGTCTACGCCATTCTCTGATAAAAGAGCTCCCTGTGGTGGCCAAAATTTTCTTTCCCAGAAAGTTGGGGGCAGGATTTCTGTACGGGTATGTAGGTCGGCCTCCAATAATAATGATGGATCAGTTCATTCATGCAGTAAAAATGTTGGGAAGAAGGAAACAAGAAGAGAGGATGTTATGTTGCCTTCTTATATTGAGAAGGGAAGCACCATGAGATGGTGGCTTCCTCTTTTTGGTTGGTCTCAGGCTGATCAGGAGCGATGGGTAGACGATGAGTCCAAAACAAAATCCATGAATAAGAGTTCAGACGATGTTGAAAAAGAAAAGGGGGAAGCTCCAGTCAAGCGTTCCAAGTTTGTAAGGGGACGTTTGACTGCAGAGAAGGCAAAATTACTGAGAAAAAACCTTCGGGACACTTCTACGTTTCATGACGTTATGTATCATTCCGCCATTGCTTCTCGTCTTGCCTCACCGGATAACGAAGGTTAAGGACTTTGAGAATTAAGTTCTTGAAAAAGCCGAGTTCCATTAGGGTTTTGCATTGCAAGTATGGATCTATGTGTACACGATTTTTTTTGTAAATTATATAGTGTAGGGTAATTCTTGATTTATTAAAGATTTGGTCACCGCATGAGTTTACTGCCCGTTCTATGCTTGTGAAGCAGTAGTCTTGTAACCTATCAATAATACGGCCTGCAATTGCAACCGTATAAATTATATCAGTCGTATATTGTGATAATTAAATCACGTTTCCGAAAATATCGTGCATTTTTCGGTTCCTTATTCGTTCAAGAATGGAAAGGTAGGGTTGGTGAAAGACTGGTTATGATTATGCTATGAAATCATCTCTGAACAATTTTCGCAATGGATCAGTTTCTACACAGTTTCAAAATTCTGTGTTGAGAGGTTAACTAAATTCATTATTGTAATAAATGCCATACTTGAACTTTGACGAAAAAAATGTCATACCTGAATAATGTGTTATTAATTGTTTTTTGGGGGCTTGTTCTCATTTAATTAAATATTTATGAATTGGTGTATTTTTCGTTCAACTACTTATGAAAATGTTTTTTTGGTTTAAGTACTTATGAAAATGGTGCTTTTTTTGGGCTATTACTAAGGGACTTTTTATTTTTGAATTTTGTAAAATTTATTTTTGAATTTTGTAAAATTTATTTTTAAATATTTTAAAGTGTTAAAATTATTTTTTATTTATAATAATAGTTTCAATAATTCAAAATTGCAAGCTTGAAAAAAATTATCTAATTTATTTACAATAAATTTTTTTTTTAATTTAGTAAAATTTATTTTGAATATTTTAAAGTATTAAATCTATTTTTTTATTTATAATAATAATTTTAATAATTCAAAATTACAAATTTAAAAAAAAAAAAATTAATTTATTTATATAATATTCTCAATCATTAAAAATGCAAGTTTGACAAAAAATTATTAACCTAATTCTTAGCATAACAATTAAACTAAAACAATTACCATAGAAAACTAAAACAATGTTTGTCTTCTTCTAGTATATATTGTTTAGAAGAGAGTACTTTCGAACTCATTAAAAGGCATCATAAGGATTTATATACTTGCTCTATCATATCAATTCATTAAAGCAAGATCATTTAGATATGTGGCTCCATCATATCAATTCACAGAGACAATAGAAGATGATATAATATTTAATTAAGTATATTATCGTGAGTGATATATAGATTTAATTTAGTTGTGGATTTTTTCATAAAAAAAGGTTAATCGTTTTATACAAATTATGAAGTTTCTTCCTTCCTTTTGTTAGGACTTCATTTAGAGTGAAAACTCTCAAGAGGGTAGTTCTAATAATCTTATATGCTTGTCTATTCTATTTGGGAATATTTTATTATCTATCTCATAAATTGTAGGGGATATTGTTTATAATGCTTCCATGATGTCTCTTATAAGCAATGTCACGATTGTAGGAGACAAGGCGTCCTCCCTATTTAATTATTGCACATATAGCATATTGTGACACATCAATTTCGATATCAAAAGACTACTAGAGATCAGGAAGCTGTAAAACTGGGGTCGAACATAGATTTTGCTTGAGGACTAGAACTTCTCAAGTGCAGAGTGCTGCCAAAAGAAGCGAGATTGATTGAAAAGCTAATGAAGGGGCCAAGCAATGTGAGAAAAGTTGTGATAAAATGTTGAACTCAAGGAAAATCAAGGTGCACACCCTCCTAATCAAATAAACCCAGGGTACTAGACTAAAGTCTAGGCAACAAAATATTGTCACTACTTAACGTGCAATTTATGATTGTGCTCTAAATCTAGTACTAAATGGACATGCTACAAGAAATCCTCCCAAATCGAGTTGAACACTAAGGTATCATCCAAATAAATCACAAAAAAATACCAATGTGGGCACGAAAGATATCATTAATTAGCTGGATGAAAGTTGTAGGATCATTAGTGGAAACAAAGGGCATGGGAAACCTTGGTTTTAAAAGCATTATTCCAAGTATTATTATCGGTCATATGAACCTGATGGTACATGTTAGTCAAATCCATTTTAGTGAAGAAGTAAGCACTACGTAGGTGGTCCAACAAATCATTAATTCAAGGTAATGAGTAATAGATTTTGATAGTATCCTTGTTAAGAGCATGATAATCAATCATGAGATGTCATTCCTAAGTTTATTTCTTAGGGATAATAAATGGGAGGGAAGAACAAGGAGAGGATTCAAGTTGAATATGCCCATAATTCAAGAATTGTTGGAGCTGGTGTTCAATTTCTTTCGTTTCACAAGGAGAAAGGAAATAAGCTAGAGCATTAGGGAGAAAAGAACCAGGGATTAATTCAATGGAGTGTTGGATAACAAAAATAGGAGGAATACCTTCTAGAGGGGAAAATACATTCATAAACTCAGTGAATAAAGGATCCATGTTAGATACGATGAGTAGAGAGGGATTGTCAAGTTTGATAGAATGCAACAAGAAGAGTGACACACAAATTTTTAAACTTTAACCCGGTGAACCATAACATTATTGCGCAATAGATGATTAAGTTGCAATGAAAAGGAGATAAGTGCATAGGCATTTCAATTTCAGTAAGTTGATAGGGAATTTTACTAGCATGATTGACAACCTTGCGTTGCTATTGATAGGAAATGCCAAGGAGGATATGAGCATAGACCAAAGGGGATATATCATATTCCATAGTGTCACGAAAAATGTAACATAAAAACGTTAATTAAATAGTAGTTGAGGGAAATCCTTGTGAACCCATCCCAATTAGTAAGGAGAATGATAAGGAGTAGTGGGGAGGGATAAGCGCTAAACAAAGTCTTGAGCACCAAGGATTTTCTTATGACCATTGTCAAAGATCATGGTGGTAAGGAAATGCTTAACTTGACAATTATGGGTGAAGAGAGGGGCCTAAGTAGTGAGGGAAGCATTTGTAACCATGAGAAGCAAAGAAGGGTCTAGAGAAATAGGGTTTACTATTAGGGTCTAGAGAAATAGGGTTTACTATTAGGGTCTAGAGAAATAGGGTTTTGTAAAAAAATGAAATAAGGGTGAAACAATAAAGCTTAAAGCATTAAATTGTTTATCAATTCCGATAACAATTCAAATTCAAATTGAAGTAGGAAACAAATCGATCATGTGGTTGTTGACCACCATTCCAAATATGTTCACTTTTATGCTTTATAACACCCCTTGAATGCCTCCATAGTTGCACAAGTCTTCATGGATGATGTATTTTAACTGCATGGCATGCCTATTTTGGTTGTGTCAAATTGTGATCCTACATTCACCAACAATTTCTAGTAGGAGCCGTTTAAACTATAAGTTAACCAATTAACATTGAGCACAACATATCATCCCCCCAAAAATGGTCAAACAAAAGTGGTTGTTATCAAAATGGTGATACAATAACAACTATCATGGTGCTGCCAAAATGCTACACTATGAGGCAATTATGGGAAAAAACCCCATTAGGGGTCTAGTACTTACCAAGCACATCTAAGATTCAAGCGATCTACAAAACCATGCTTGCTCATGTTGACATTCTCTGTACACTCAAACACAATTTTTTGTTGGCTCAAAAAAAATGAAGGAAGATGTCAATCAACATCCATTTGAGTTCCAATTTGAAGAGGATTGGATGATCATCCTGCATCTTCATCCCTATTAGCAAAAATTACTTAAGGAGAAACACCACTAAAATTTCACACCTAAGTTTTATGAACCCTATCCAATTCACCCAAATGTATTGAACATGTTGCTTACAAGTTGGATTCTAGCCACTCTAAGATCTAACCAACGTTTAATGTGTCATGCTTGAAGAATTTGGTAAGGCTCAATTTTCGAATTCAAATCATCATCCAAACATTTAATGATTTTTATTTCTATAATATAGAGTCGATGCAAATACAACCTACTTGGAAGAATATGCATGCGAGGGAAGATGAAGTTTCTAAAAGACTTGATCGCTTTATGGTAAACAATGCTTTGATTCAATACTCTCAGACAATGGATAGAATTCCTATCATACTCCTTTTTTAGAAATTGGAAAGGCTCCCAAAATAGTTGAATTCATATGCATGATTGTTTCTATAAATATATTTTGTGAGACACAATGTCAATATATATATCGAGAGAATCATGGCATATTCCATGAATGGAGAAACTACACAAAAAAGGCATTAAAAAGAGTGTAAATGTGCGTGCAAGATAAAAACCTACCAAAACACTTTTCCTTTCAGATGATTTTCTTATGAAATTTGTTGAAAATCAAGTCTAGAAATTGCAGTTTGTGTAATTATGCAATTTTAACAATCATAATAATTTTTCCTAGAGAAAATGCTACATTTTAAAACTATCCACATCATTGAAATCACAATTTGAACAATAGAAAATGCAATTTCACCCATTTTTTTGTTAAATTCCAACGAATAAGAGGCATTTTGGTGGTCTCTTATACTACTCCGTATATGTGGGCCACTGAGAGATTCATGGCATGTGCATAATGAAATTTATCAACACAATAAAACTCTTCAAACTAAATAAATGTAGTAATCATGTGATAATTGTCATCGGTACATCAAACCTAACCTTAGATTTAACGCGTTTAGCGGCTCCTTGGATTCAATGTCTAACGTCTCTTATTATTCAACAAAGCTTCCTGGAAATGACATCTTGTCTAATATTCCTGACTTCAAATTATATATGAATAATCAAATCTTCTAGGTATATAGATAGATTAAGAGGCTTCATTTGCACTGAGTAATTAAATTTCCCTCTACTTCTTTCTTGGTTTTCACTTAGGGTTTTTTGCTATCTGGCCTGGTTTGCATATATAGATTGTGAGGCTTCATTTGCACTGGGTAATTTTTTATTTTTCTTCCATCTTGCTAGGTTTGCATTAATGGTTGTTATTTCAAGTGGAATTTTAGAGTTCGGGCCATTTTCTGACAAAAGATCTCCATGTGGTGGCTAAAATTTTCTTTCTGAGAAAATTGGAGGCAGAATTTCCATATGGGTATACAGCTCCTCCAATAATAATGTGGATCGGTTCATTCAAACCATAAGAATTTTGAGAAGAAGCAAACAAGAAGAGAGGATGTTGTGCTGTCTTCTTATATTTACAAGGGAAACACCATGAGATGGTGGCTTCCTCTCTTTGGTTGGTCTCAGTCTAATAAGGAGCGATGGGTAGACAATGAGTCCAAAATAAAAGCCATGGATAAGAGTTCAGAAGATGTCAAAAAAATAAATGGGGGAGCTCCACTCAAGCATTCCAAGTTTGTAAGGGGGTGTTTGACTCACAGAAGGCAAAATTACTGAGAAAAAACCCTCAATAAACTTCTATTTTTCATGACATTATGTATCATTCTACACTTGCCTCACCAGATAACGAAGGTTAAGGACAATGAGAATTAAATCCTTCATAAAATAAATCTCCATTGGGGCTTCGCATGGCAAGTATGGATCTATGCGTGCAGGGATTGTTTTGTGTGTAAATAATACATTGTAGGGTAATTCTTCATTTATAAAATATTTGGTAACAACAATTGCTTACTGTACATTCTATGCTTGTGAAGCAGTAGTCTCGTAACCTACCAATAATATGGGTTTCAATTGCAACCATATACATTAGGATACCATCAGTCATATATTGTGATAATTAAATCACATTACTAAAAATATCGTGCATTTTTCGGTTCCTTATTTGTTCAACCATGGATATATATTCGAATGACACCACTAGTTTCAATACTCCTCGAATTCTACCGCTAAGTACAGATTCGTTACATGACAAAGCACTTGACCAATGACTCATCACTTCTCTATATTTTCTATAAGATCGCCTAATAACTTAGGAAAAATATTAATAATTACGTCAAAGAATTAAATTCCTCTTGAAATGTCAAGACCCCACCTTGGGAAAATTAACCAAATTAATTTTATGAGCCCATGCTCCTTCATCAATCCATTTTTTCACAAAGATGGGTAATCTAATGTGGTGAAGAATTAACCTTTAAAAAACGAGTTAACATGATCATAGGCCTTTACAAGATTTATTTTTAGAAGCTTCCATATTCTTTGTTTTGATAGAGTGAATAACTTTTTGGGTAACACCAAAAACATCGGATATATGTCTATTAGCTAGGAAACAAAATTTCTCCTTTGACATTATTTTAGTTAGTTTAGGCCTTAAACAATTTGAAATGATTTTTGTGATAATTTTGTAAGCAAAGTTGTATAGAGAAACATGCCTAAAATCATTGAAACCATCATGCTTATTACATTTAGGAATGATATCTATGGAAGTTGAATTTAGAGCATCAGACATAAAACCCTCCACTTAGGACTATTATTACAATAATTAATTCAATTAACTAGCTATCAAAACATAATTTTGAAATTGTAAAAACTGATCAATTGTGAAATTTCAGAATAGAATAGTTCAAAGATAATTTCATGGAATAATCATAACCAATATTTCACGTACCCTATCTTTGTTAACAGAGGGATAATCATAATTGTCTTATTGTTTTTATCTTTATTTTTAAAAATAGGAAGAATGAGGCCTTGAGTTGAAGGTTTAAGGAAACCCTACTTTACTAAATTGAAAAGAAAAGCTATCCATAAGGGATGATGATAGGGCCACCAATTTTTAAGTTTTTTCTTGTATCCTTCAATGTGCCTATCTTTCTCTTTTATGAAGTGCTTAACCTTAAACTCTCTTCTAAAGAAAGAAAAAATGTCTTCTTTTATAGAAAGGATTTGAATGTTGTCCATGACATCAAATGATTTATAAAGATTTTTAAGATGGGAATTCTAGTCTCTCTAAAAAATCATATTATTAGATTAAGTTTTATGACTTAGAATATGCTTCTAGAATTCTAAAAATCTAATTTAGAAAGATGCAAAATCTTCTCTTTGTTTTTATTAATATAATATATATATATAATTTAATTTGAATTATATATATATATATGAGAGTTTATATATAATGAGTTTTGTTACTCGAAGGTTGAAGACTCTTATTATTATCCCTAAATTATTATAAGTTAAATATAAACTCAAAATTATATTATACAATTTGTAATAAGAACAAAACAAAATGACCGTTCATTTTCAAAATAATTTACAATATTTAAAAATAAAAATCCAAGTATAAAGTATGTTATAGGAATGCCATGGAAGTGAAAATGCACGGAAATGGTATTCATAAAACGGGAAGATGGGCCCACACGGACAACTCCCTTTACGGTTTCCATTAAAGATACGATGCTCCACCAAATTTCCATGAAAGACTCCACGTTTAGAAAGTGCGGTGAATGGGCTAATCACACCGACATGGACAACATCCTTTACGGTGAATGGCTATAGCATGGAATTTTTTTTACGGTGAATGGCTATAGCATGGAATTTTTTTTTACGGTGAAATTTTAGACTTGAAAGTGAAGTTAATAAGTAGAGAGATTTATTATATAATGTTTTGCTTATTCGAATGAAAAAAATTGCTTAAAAGTGACATTCATAAAGTGTGATGTGAATGTGGACGATGATACACAGAGTGACAACTCCCTTTTCTTTGAAAATACAATGTCCGAAAAAAGTTATGTGAAAGATATTATATCATCACGATTTAAAAATAATAATAATAGTAAGTAAATAAATATATTATGGCTATTTCTTTAGATTTATTTAAACTCTATAAAAGTTTTAAAATTTTGAATTTCTCCCCAATCAGCGAATCCATAAAAGAAATGAAGCAATCGTGTCATAATTCTCATCCATATATTAACGAACCTTATCTTCGTGCAATATGGTAGAACATGGAAATTCCCTTTTCCTTAGAAATTGCCCTTTTCCATATCTCCTCGTTAGAATATTGTCAATGGCATTTATCTCTACCCAACAAAAATTAACAAAAAAATCACATATCAATTTGTTCAATAGTCTTCCATATATTGGATATAAAGCATTTCAAAGCTAATATTTTGTTACCTAATATGCACACCATTCCAAGTTCAAGAGTGTTTCTACTAATGTTCATTCTCTACTTTTATATATCTTAATTAGTTTTTATCAAACACATTTCAATGTAGTTGTGTTCGTATTTGTTCTGCTTATTTAGGTTAATCAATGTGTATTAAACATATTTAGAAGTGATTATGCTAGTGTTTATTATATTTTAAATATAAAATTTTGTTATTTAGCATGCACCCTATTCTAGGTGTCATGAATGTTATATTGATTTTTAACTTTTAATTAAATATACCTTAATAAGTTTTTATTTTATTGAATACAATTGTGGTTATGTTAATATTTTTTTTTAACTTATTTCTTTATTTATATCTTTATTTATAGTCCTCAACTAATATTCCAGTGGAATAGGTTAATCTTCTGAGTGTTATGGAATAAGTTACTTTTTAAAATATTAATAGAATTGATTATAAACTAGTTATATAGTTCAAAATCAAATATCTAAAAAAAATAGCAACATCAAAATTGGACACTTATGAAGGGGTTAAAAAGTTATGTCACATATTTCTTACAAGTTTGAAATTATATATATACATATATATTAGTTTCGGAACATGGTATTTTGTCATTACTATTTTATTTTTGTAAAAATAAAATCTAATATATTTCTTATAAGTTGTTTTAGATTGAAATTATATACATATTGTAGTTTTGGAATATATGGTATTTTATTATTGTTATTTTATTTTTGTAAAATAAAATTAATAAAATTCATAATAAATAGTTGAAGAAGGAAAAGATGATATGTGATGGAGTAGAATACCTTTCCATAAAAATGAAAATGTCGAATTAATTTCAATGAAAAGAGTGATCACCTAAAATGCTCAATCTATATTTTCTCTTCAGCATGGACATTAGAAGTGGACCTCCAACTTATTTCCTTGTGCATATATCTCTTTGTCTTTTAAGATAATTATAAGATGATTTAGGATTTTGCACTTCTCTAAATCCTCCATGATCTTTTGTATTTTTACTATGTTATGAATTTGAAACTAATGTTTCTAGCAGAAACCCTACTCATCTCGAGGTAAGAAGAACTCAATGAAAAGATTATGAAGAACACATAATTCTCTCATTATGTCTTTTTCCTAATCTTTTCATTGGGTTCTACTTCCCTGAACATGAGCATGTCATATCCCGATTTTGACCCGATTGCATTAAAATTGTAAATGATATAAATATCATTATTAAATCATGGTGAGGAGCTCAAGGCCAAGGCCCCGCCATTGATTTAGATTTTTATGTATCGGCAATTAACAATAGATGCCTATGGTTCTTGTGTTGGACATGCACAATGTAAATAAAGACATCATGTAAATACGAATTTTAATGAAATACCCACAACTAGCTATGCAATGCAACAAAGAGATGGGGGCATGATCCTACAAGGAATAGGGAGGAAAATTATTCAAATCCTTGAGCCAATAGTGTTAAGCCAAATGTCAATGAATGAACCCCAACTACCCATTTTGACTTATGCACCCAATCATTTAATTCTTCCATGAGTTGGTTGAGGCAGTTAATGCCTTGGGAATGAAGAGGTATGGAAGCCAATTTCGTGCATGGGCAAGCCATCAACCTGGAATAACGTACTTTTGCTTCCAGGGCAAGAAAAAATCCACAAAATTGTACCCAAAACCATTCTCCACCCATTGTCTTCGCTCTTTCACGTAGTCTGAGCTAGGGGGGGTCTGTCTCCTTCACGTTTTCTACCATTTTCCTACATTTTTCATAGTTGGGAGCTTGTTTTTGTATTGCACAGTGGCTGGGAGAAAGGGAGTCACGTTTTGGGAGTTTATAGAGGTCGTTTTTGCCCCGGGAATGCATATAAACGTTTTCTAAAAACGAATTTTCTCTCCCAGGGTTGATTCCCCATCTACCAATTCGTTTTTGGTTGCCCACGTTTTTCAGCACTTGTGTTTTTGTTGTTGGGTACATCCCCGTGTTGGTTTGAAATTGTGAGCAAGAATTAGGAGTGGGAGTGGACCACAATTGGCTTGATAAACCTAGTGAGGAGGTAACCTCTCAAGAAGATCAAAAAGGCTGGTTGCTCTTCTATGAACACCTTGAAGAACACTAGAATGGAAGGTATGGCCTGAGGGACTGTGTAGTAGTGAAGGGAATACTTCCTTGTGCCAGGTGTGAGGGTATTGTGGGGACCAAGCTAGATAGATCTTGTAGAGGGTGTCCACATCTCTGTTGTTGAGCTCACTAGCTTAGCAATTCTTCGTCTCCATTGCCTTAGCAGCCTGATAAACCCAACTGTAGATTGGCTTGGCTGATTTTGGTGTATCTTTGGGCTATGTGTGAGTCTGTTGTTCCCTTTTTCCTTGTAGATATCATGCCCAACTCAGGGGTGGTAGTGTGTTGAGATATTGATGATCACAACTGGCCTATGGTTGGGTGGAACGTTGCAGTTGCATAGCCAGTTGCTTAGGACTAATTTGTTATAAGATAAGTACTCTCTTGTGTTAACTCTGCAATTTATTTATTTGATGAATATCTTGAATGTATGATGGATGTGTAACTGAATCTATTTCCACTGTGTTTCTTACATTTATGCAATTGCATATGTCTTTTATATTATGTGAATGTTTATTTAATAAGTATGGGGCTAGATGCCTCGTTTTAGCATCACGTTCTCTCCATCACACTGCTATGATGGAGGGGACGTGACAGAGTAGGTTTTTGCTCGAAACATCGGTTTCAAATTCATAATGCAATAAAAATCCAAAAGATCATCGAGAAGATAATTATCGTTGAAGAACTAGATTTCATAAAAGCTTGATCAAAACTTAAAAGAGAATATCAAAGTGTTTATATGTCAAGGGTTTTTTTACATTTGAGATTTTTTTCGTTAATCATTTTGAATAGAAATAAACAAATATTATTACTACAATTTTAGTTGTTTAGCTATTGATGTTGCATTTGTGTTTTCTATCATATTTCTTATATAAGGCATTTTTAACTAAGAGTTATGTATCCTTTCATAAATGGTTAGTTGTTTTTTAATGGTGAAATGTAATAGATTGAAGAACACGATTAGTTGGTTTTTAGTGATGAAATGCAATAGATTGAAGAACACCATGAATCATCAAGTGAGATCCATATGTTCAAGTAGAATATGAACTAGTGTTAAATTTTAATTAAAAAATTACAAAGGTTTAATGACATAATTATGTAAATATTTTCTTGTTTGTTTTTATATAATGATTTTTAATTTTTTAATTAAAATTGGTTAACAGTTGACCAATGCATAAGTTTTTTTATATTCGAAAACTTTAAGAGCATCAAAATATCTGCCAAAGCAATGTTTTTCGTTTACTTATGTAAAAAATAATCTCCATATAACAAATATAACAAAGCTATGTTTCATATAGTTTTAATTTTTCCCATACTTCCTTGTAATAATAATTTTACAAATATAAATGTAATTATTAAATATTTATATTAAATTTTATAACTCAATATTGAATCTCCATCTGTAAGTTTAATATATTTTTTACCAAATTAAAAATAAAGTAGTAATGTAGAATATTATTAATATTTTTGTTTTCCTTTTTATTAAATTTATAATTAATGAGTTTGTAAGTTGGAGCATAGCACAAATAACAATTATATATATCTAGAACCATGTCTATATTAATAATTAAATATATAAAATGTGAATTTTAAAATATGGAAAACAATAGAATTATAAATCTTTCTTAATTTTGAATTTATCATGTCTTAAAAGGAATCAAATTTCTTGAAATGCAAACATTTCTTCAAATTTCTTAATTTAAAAAAAAATTACACCTCAAAAGATTTAATCCTCTTAATACTTAATAAATCTACAATTAAATAAATCTATTTTTTTTTTAAATTAAATATCTCCTCCCACTAATCTTTAGAAACTAATCCTGATCAATTCAAAAAACTATGTTAATATACCTAATTATATTAAATTAAAATATTAATATCAAATACCAATAAATTTGAGAAATTTGAAAATCCAATACATATTCTGGATATTGAATTCCATCTTCCCTTCAAAATCCAATAACATTCCAAATTTGAATAGTAGTATGCAAATTCTCATATAAATGGTACCGAATTCCACTATCACTGACAAATAATATGAAAATTTCCAAAATCAAATAACAAATTACAAATTTCAATAGCAATTTGCGAATTCCAAAATAAACGGTCTAATTTTCCATTCCGACCTACCAGGCTACCATTCTGTTGTCACAGGGACAAATTACGAAGGCCTCGGATCCAGATCTGGATCCGATTCAATCTTTTGATGACTAAATTACGTCTGTATTGGTTGAATTCATTTGCATGACTTTCTCAGTAAATATCTTTGTGAGGAACAATGTCAATAGATATATCGAGAGAATCATGGCATGTGCCATGAATGAAGAAACTGCACGGAAAAAGCATTAAAAAGAGCGTAAATGTGGACCAGTGAGAGATTCATGGCATGTCCACAGTGCCATGACATAAATTAGAGAGTAAATGTGGGCCAGTGAAAGACAACTGCCTTTACGGTTGCCATGAGAGACACCACCCTTTCGTTTATCAACACGATAAAACGCTTTTCCCACTGAATAAATGCAATAATCGTGTGATAATTCTGGGCAGCACAGAAAACCTAAACCTTATCCTCAACGCGTTCAGCGTCTCCTTGGAGTCGGTCTCTCGCGTCTCTTATTCTTCAACGAAGCCGCCTAGAAATGACATTTTGTCTATATTCCTGACTTTGTCACTATATACGAATAATCAGATCTTCCAGGTATAAAGATAGATTGCCAGACTTCATCTGCACAGAGTAATTAAATTCCCCTCTGCTATCTAGCTTGGTTTGTATAATAGATTGCCAGGATTCATCTGTGCATTGAGTAGTTTAATTTCACTTTGCTTTTTTTGCTATTGGTTTACATAAATAGATCGCGGGGCTTCATTTGCACTGGGTAATTTCTGTTTTTTCTGCCATCTGGCCAGGTTTGCATTAATGGCTGTTATTTTGGGTGGAATTTTAGAGTGCAGGCCATTCTCTGATAAAAGAGCTCCATGTGGGGGCCAAAATTTTCTTTCCCAGAAAGTTGGGGGCAGGATTTCCGTATGGGTATGCAGTTCCTCCAATAATAATGATGGATCAGTTCATCCATACAATAAGATTGCTGAGAAGAAGCAAACAAGAAGAGAGGATGTTATGTTGCCTTCTTATTTTGACAAGGGAAGCACCATGACATGGTGGCTTCCTCTCTTTGGTTGGTCTGATCAGGAGCGATGGGTAGACGATGAGTCCAATACAGAATCCATGGATAAAAGCTCAGATGATGTTGAAAAAGAAATGGGGGGAGCTCCAATCAAGCATTCCAAGTCTGTAAATGGACGTTTCACTCCAGAGAAGGCAAAATTACTGGGAAAAAACCTCCGAGACACTTCTACTTTTCATGACGTTGTGTATCATTCCGCCATTGCTTCTCGTCTTGCCTCACCGGATAACGAAGGTTAAGGATTTTGAGAATTAAGTCCTTGTAAAAACCGAGTTCCATTAGGGTTTGTCATGGCAAGTATGGATCTATGTGTACTGCGATTTTTTGTGTAAATAATACAATGTCGGGTAATTCTTTAGCAAAAGATTTAATCACCGCATTTGTTTACTGTCTGTTCTATGCTTGTGAAGCAGTATTAGTGTTGTAACCTATCAATAAAATGGGTTGCAATTGCAGCCGTATACATCTGGAGATCATCAGTCGTATATTGTGATAATTAAATCACATTTCAGAAAATATCCTGCAATTTTTGGTTCTCTATTTTACTTAAAGCATGGAAAAATAGGGTATTGGTTATGATTATGCCATGAAATCATCTTTGAATTATTTTATTTTGAATTTTCAAAATTGATGAGTTTCCACACAGCTTCAAGATTCTGTTTTGATCGAGAGTTAATTAAATTGATTATTGTAATAAATGTCAAACTTGAACTTTGACCAAGGCATCATACGTGTTTCTTAGTTCTGGATTGTTTCTATTTTCCTTCAAAGTCAAGAATCTTACTTGGGTCCATGCCTACACTTACGAGCTATTCATAGAAATATAATTTATAACATGTTATTATAAATTAGTAACATTTAAAAATATATCTAAAACAAATCTTTTGTTACTTTTCAACATGGTACATTTTATAAATGAGGGAAAAGTTTATCATAGAAATGATAAATTGGCAATGAGGGAAAGTTTATCATAGAAATGATAAATTTCATTTACTCATTTGGTTGTACATTCGGAAATTTGAAAGGTTTTATTGAGGTTTTTAAATAGTTTTATATATGGTAATTTGCTATCATTTCAAATTATATTGAACATTACATTTTATCTTTGGAGCTAACTATTATTAATATGATATTATCAATAACATTTTTTAACATTTTTTTATGAGTGATTTTTGTAGGAGTATTATGTTCAAAATGTTTCCATAATTTAAATTAGAGTGAATTTGGGAAATTTGTTCTTATGGATAACTATGAGGTGTGTAGAAGTGGTTCTTCAACATAAAGTTTATATTTTTTAGGATTTTCAAGTTGAAAAGACTATAAGCATAATGTTTTTCATTTGATCCATTTCTTCTTTGAGTAATAATTTATTGATTTATAGCTAATTATGGATGATGAGTTAATTGGAGGATGTCTTCTAAAAAAGGTTGGAAATTAAGACAATTAGATTTTCACAAGGAAAATGACTGATGTATATTGGATAAACTCTTTCAACCACTTGAGCAAAGTATCCACCTTGTCACCCTAAAATTTCAAGGTCATTGAATACCCTTTGGCCATGTGCATGCTAATATGCTTCTAAGTGCCCATTTTGTAACAACAACAATAACATCAACTTAAAAGAGAGTTCTATGGCTATAAGATGGTTTAATATTTGTGGTGGTGAACATGAGGGATTATATAGGTTCTTTAGGACTCATCTCCACTTCATTTAAATGCCGTAGAGTTCAATTTCATTTATTAAATAGTGTAATCTTTTGGGTGACTCTTCATATTATTTTTCTAATTATTTTAATACCTTTGTATTTAGGCTCAATTTCTTAGCTTTAAGGGTTATTGTTTAGTGATAAGTGTGATCTGTATGTTTGTGAGGGGGCAATCTATAGGTTTTTTTTTCATATGTCTTATTTTTAATATTTAAATTTTCACCTTAGATGGATCAAATCAATCTTCTATATTGTAACATGATCATTGTCAATGAGAATAAGGCTACTCTTGTTACTATCTATTAAGACGTTTTTCATTAAAAAAACTGGAAAGTTTCTATAAAGAAGTCATCATCAAAAATGAGTTTTTTTTGTCTTTAATATTTCATTAAATTTGAAATATTTTGCATTCTAAATTTGTTGGAATTTTAGTACTTAATTTTGAATTAAGATTTTACATAAATTAAAAAAAAAAACATTAAAATTGGGATTTTTGGTTTTTTTTATCAAAATAAGAAATGATTAACTATACAACTATTTAAAAACAATAAATTTATAAAACAAATTCCAAAAACATCAAATATAAATATACAACATATACATTACAAAATAATCCAATAAATTAATAAAACTTAGTAAAATGTTATAATATGACATCATATAAAATTATAAAAAAAATCATTAAATATCCAAATATACATAGTATATTTCATCTATAAAAATATCCTAAAATTATATTTTAAATTTGATTATATTCTAATTTAATTTAAATATATAAAAATAGAATGTATTTAAAAAAAATTACTTTACAAAAATATTTTTTCCTCACCAAAAAATTTAACAATTAATTACAATTATAAAATGATGATTTAAATATACAAATTCAAAAAGTGCAAAAATTTCAACTATCCAACATCTACATTACACTATACCAATAAAAAATTGATATATTTAATCAATAACATTTTTTAATTTTGAATTCATTTGAATACACCAATAAAAAATTGATATATTTAATCAACAACATTTTTTAATTTTGAATTCATTTGAATACACCAATAAAAAATTAATATATTTAATCAATAACATTTTTTAATTTTGAATTCATTTGAATACATATTGTTAAAATTACATATTTGAAATTTGAATATATTATTTAATTAAAGTTATTTTCCTCTTAAATAATTTAATTATGTGGATAAGTTTAGAATAACATTTATCTATATTATTCTTCAATTTTTCTCTTAATGGAGGTTGTGTTGGCGTTGGTATTTCCAACACTGTCAATTATCACTGCTAGCTTGTGTGAGGTAAGCTTACCTAGGAACTCAACAACCCCAGCTATTCTTAACTGTTTGTTGGGCCTATTTGCATGTATAAATACATTTCATTCTTAGTAATTTAATCAAGTTATTTTGATACTTCTTCATGGTATCAGAGCGGGTACAACCCTCACTCTCTCACCAGAGGGGCTGTCACCCTATGAAGGCACTTTTGCATATCATGTTTTTTGCAACTCCAGCCGAGGTTTTATCTTCTCATATTGCAATATGCTAAGATCCAGTTCTCTGCTCTTGGATTTACTCATGCTAATCCATTGAACAGGACACCCTCATCTCTGCTTGCATCTGAGAAAATGTGGCTGTGAATCCTAAGCTGCCAGTTCTGACAGCTTTCTCAGATCTTTTTTGGATTGATCTGAGATTCTTTTAGGATTAAGCATGGCTTGCCTGGCCCATTTGTTCCAGCAAATATATTTGAAGTCTTCAACAATCAACCTCAAGCTCAAATTCGTTGTCTATGTGATTTGAAACTTGCCAGCTGACAAGTGGTTCGATTGGTCATTGTGGAAGGAAGCAACTACATAGGCGGACGTATGTTTATTTTATAAATTGGTGTAGAATTGTGGCACATCACTCCAGATATGTGCAGATCCCTTGATTGTTTTTAGCAGATTGAGATCAAAATATGTTGTGATTTCATGGGTTCATCTTTCTTTGACTCGAAGCTCATGGGTCGGCACCTTCGAGCACACTTACTTTAAAACCTACAGCGTTCAACATATATTGCAGATCGCACGAGGATAGTGGGTATTCTCCCACTCAAATCACTCGTTGTCCATGTCATCATCACTGGAACATTTTTGGGCCCTCCTCAATCTTCCTTGCAGATCGTGGCTCAGTTTCCACGTGGTACCTTTTCCAATTTTGCTCGCGGTTTAACATGATTCCGTTAGCTGCAATTTGTGGTGCATTTGTTGTTCTATGGGAGTAGTGATATCTGCTAAACTGCTCATGCCCACGAAGCAGCTGCCATTGCTATTCCATTCTGTGCCTAGTGCCATAGCACAAGCTCTTGTGGGCATTGATTGATCGAAACCTGGATATTGATTTCTTGAAAGGGTCAGTGCAAGCTAATGAGGGTCACTTTTGGCGCTTTAGATCCAATAGAAAACTGAAAAAGAAGGCATCCCTCAACTTACTTGGATTTTTTGAGCTACTTACGCAAAATATCTTGCATTGAGTAAAAAAGATGAAATGTAGGAAATTGAATAATGTTTCTGAATATATAACTTTTATGTATTGAAAATTTGCATAGCTATGTCAAGTTTCATTTTTCCTAACAGACACTTATTATTCAAGCAAATGATAAGGTATATGTTTTTGTGGGTAGAGCCTTTGAGGGCCTAAATGATGGAATCAAGCTACAAAAATCGGCATGCATGTAGAGAACACATAGCACTTGTGTGCCATTATTTTTCAAAAATTAAATTAGTAATTTTATAATTTTTTTATAATTGTCTAAGTGATCAAACCTCGAAAATAGTACCTCTTTTGTGGGTAGAGCCTTTGAAGGTCTTAATGCAAAAATCTTGAAATGGGTTTTTCATAAAACGTGGAGGTTAGTGTCCTCTTGTGCACCATACAATTTTTTTTGAAATGATTGAGAATTGAAAAAGTTATGGAAGAAACACTAACAGTGTGTTTCATGAGTTAAGGAGGTAGGACAGAAAAGAAATTGAAAGAAAATAGGAAAAATTAATATTTCAAAATAAAAGTTACATATTTGGAATCTACAGAAAAAATGCTATTTGTGTCTAAGATTTCGTCAAAAATGACTCTGTGTAGCATATTGTAATGAGTGGCTAAGCACAGGCTTCTCCAAAAACTAGAAGAAATACCCAATTAGCTTTGGTTTTTCATTAACATAGCACAGGTTTGGAATTACCGAAGAAAACTCCAAAGCATACACATAGGATTATTGTTGACATGTGAGCATGTGACTCGGCCTGGTTTAGGCTCTACAAAACACAAGCGCGTTCTGTTTAAATTCAAAAATATTACCGCGCTTTTAGATGTACATAACGCGCTCGCGTTATATAACTACATAACGCATACGCATTATATAACTACATAATGCGTACGCGTTATATAGTTAAAAAAATGCGCTCGCATAAACTGAGCAAAACCCTAGTTTACGAAATGAATGCACAATGAAGCCACTGGACCATTGGGAGATGAGGGAGAGGACCCCCTAGAGGTAATCGCATGCCAGGAGACCAACGAAGTCGACGATTCATCAGTCCGACGTCCGGTTTCTGAGTTATGTCGAGTTGCAAGTCGCATGAAAAAGCCATTCACGGACACTTGGTAAATTTCCGTCCGGGAGCCAAAAAGAAAACGGAGCAACAAGATTGCGTGCCGTTGGCTCCTGCAAGTGTGTGTGGGAAATGCCGACATGGGAACATTGCCAACACTGGCTCGGGGGAGGGTTTTGAGGAATTGATCGACCAATGCGAGATTGCATGCAATAAAACTGAGCAAAACCCTAGTTTACGAAATGAATGCACAATGAAGCCAATGAGCCATGGGGAGACAAGGGAGAGGGCCCCCTAGAGGTAATCGCATGCCAGGAGACCAACAAAGTTGACGGTTCGTTGGTCCAACGTCCGGTTTCTGAGTTATGTCGAGTTGCAAGTCGCATGAAAATGTCGTTCAGGGACACTTGGTGAATTTCCGTCTGGGAGCCAAAAAGAAAACGAAGCAGCAAGATTGTGTGCCGTTGGCTCCTGCAAGTGTGTGTGGGAAATGCCGACGTGGGAATACTGCCAACACTGGCTCGGGGGAGGTTTTTGTAGAGTTGACCCACCAATGCGATATTGCATGCAATTAAACTCAGCAAAACCCTAGTTTATGAAATGAATGCACAATGAAGCCACTAGTCCATGGGGAGACGAGGGAGAGGGCCCCCTAGAGGTAATCACATGCCAGGAGACCAACGGAGTTGACGGTTCATCGCTTTGACGTCCGGTTTTCGAGTTATGTCGAGTTACAAGTCACATGAAAATGTCGTTTAGGGACACTTGGTGAATTTCCGTCTGGGAGCCAAAAAGCAAACGGAGCAGTAAGATTGCGTGCCGTTGGCTCCTGCAAGTGTGTGTGGGCAATGCTGACATGGGAACACTGCCAACACTGACTCGGGGGAGGGTTTTGCAGAGCTGACCCACCAATGTGAGATTGCATCAATAAAACTGAGCAAAACCCAAGTTTACAAAATGAATGCACAATGAAGCCACTGGGCCATGGGGAGATGAGGGAGAGAGCCCCGTAGAGGTAATCGCACGCCAGGAGACAAACGAAGTCGACGGTTTGTCAGTCCGACGTTCGGTTTCCGAGTTATGTCGAGTTGCAAGTCGCATGAAAATGTCGTTCAAGGACACTTGGTGAATTTCCGTCCAGAAGCCAAAAATCAAACGAAGCAGCAAGATTGCATGTCGTTGGCTCTTGCAAGTGTGTGTGGGCAATACCAACATGGGAACACTGCCGACACTGGCTCGAGGGAGGGTTTTGTAGAGTTGACCCACCAATGCGAGATTGCATGCAATAAAACTGAGCAAAACCATAGTTTACGAAATGAATGCACAATGAAGCCACTAGGCCATGGGGAGATGAGGGAGAGGCCCCCCTAGAGGTAATCGCACGTCAGGAGACCAACGGATTCGACAGTTAGTCGGTCTGACGTCTGGTTTCCAAGTTATGTTGAGTTGCAAGTCGCACGAAAATGTCGTTCAGGGACACTTGGTGAATTTCCGTCCGGGAGCTAAAAAAAAACGGAGCAGCAAGATTGTGTGTCATTGGCTCCTGCAAGTGTGTGTGGGCAATGCTGACGTGGGAACACTGCCAACACTAGCTCAGGGGAGGTTTTTGCAGAGTTGACCCACCAATGCGAGATTGCATGCAATTAAAGTGAGCAAAACCCTAGTTTACGAAATGAATGCACAATGAAGCCACTGGGCCATGGGGAGATGAGGGAGAGGCCCCCCTAGAGGTAATCGCACGCCAGGAGACCAACAGAGTCGACAGTTTGTCAGTCCGATGTCTGGTTTATGAGTTATGTCGAGTTGCAAGTCGCATGAAAATGCCGTTCAGGGACACTTGGTGAATTTCCGTCTGGGAGCCAAAAAGAAAATGGAGCAACAAGATTGCATGCCATTGGCTCCTGCAAGTGTGTGTGGACAATGCCGACATGGGAACACTGCCAATATAGGCTCGGGGGAGGGTTTTGCAGAGTTGACCCACTAATGCGAGATTGCATGCAATAAAACTGAGCAAAACCCTAGTTTACAAAATGAATGCACAATGAAGCCACTGGACCACGAGGAGACGAGGGAGAGGGCCCCCTAGAGGTAATCACACGCTAGGAGAGCAACGGAGTCGATGGTTTGTCTATCTGACGTCCGGTTTCTGAGTTATGTCGAGTTTCAAGTCGCATGAAAATGTCGTTCAGGGACACTTGGTGAATTTTCGTCCGGGAGCCAAAAACCAAATGGAGCAACAAGATTGTGTGCCATTGGCTCCTGCAAGTGTGTGTGGGCAATGCTGACATGGGAACACTGCCAACACTGGCTCAGGGGAGGGTTTTGCAGAGTTGACCTACCAATGCAAGATTGCATGCAATAAAACTGAGGAAAACCCTAGTTTACGAAATGAATGCACAATGAAGCCACTGGGCCATGGGGAGACGAGGGAGAGGGCCCCCTAGAGGTACTTGCATGCCAGGAGACCAACGGAGTCGACGGTTCGTCGGTCTGACATCCGGTTTTCGAGTTATGTCGAGTTGCAAGTCGCATGAAAATGCCGCTCAGGGACACTTGGTGAATTTCTGTCTGGGAGCCAAAAAGAAAATGGAGCAGCAAGATTGCGTGTCGTTGACTCCTGCAAGTGTGTGTGGGAAATGCCGACATGGGAAAACTGTGAACATTGGCTCGGGGGATTTTTTTGTAAAGTTGACCCACCAATGCGAAATTGCATGCAATTAAACTGAGCAAAACCCTAGTTTATGAAATGAATGCACAATGAAGCCACTGGGCCATGGGGAGATGAGGGAGAGGGCCCCCTAGAGGTAATCTCACGCCAGGAGACCAACGAAGTCGACGGTTTGTCGTTCCGATGTCCGGTTTCCGAGTTTTGTCGAGTTGCAAGTCGCATGAAAATGTTGTTCAGGGACACTTGGTGAATTTTCGTCTCAAAGCCAAACAACAAACGGAGCAGCAAGATTGCGTGACATTGGCTCCTGCAAGTGTGTGTGGGAAATGCCGACATGGGAACACTGCCAACACTGGCTCGGGGGAGGGTTTTGCAGAGTTGACCCACCAATGCGAGATTGCATGCAATAAAACTGAGCAAAACCCTAGTTTACGAAATGAATGCACAATGAAGCCACTGGGCCATGGGGAGATGAGGGAGAGGGACCCCTAGAGGTAATCGCATTCCAGAAGACCAACGAAGTTGACGGTTCGTCGGTCCGACGTCCGGTTTCCAAGTTATGTTGAGTTGCAAGTCGCATGAAAATGTCGTTCAGGGACACTTGGTGAATTTCCGTCCGGGAGCCAAAAATCAAATGGAGTAGGAAGATTGCATGCCGTTGGCTCATGCAAGTGTGTGTGGGCAATGCCGACGTGGGAAGACTGCCAACACTTGCTCGGGGGAGGTTTTTCCAGAGTTTACCCATCAATGCGAGATTGCATGCAATTAAACTATGCAAAACCCTAGTTTATGAAATGAATTCACAATGAAGCCATTGGGCCATGGGGAGACGACGAAGAGGGCCCCCTAGAGGTAATCGCACGCCAGGAGACCAACGGAGTCGACGTTTCATCAGTCCGATGTCCGGTTTCTGAGTTATGTCGAGTTGCAAGTCGCATGAAAATGTCGTTCAGGGACACTTGGTGAATTTCCATCCGGGAGCCAAAAAGCAAATGGAGTAAGAAGATTGCGTGTCGTTGGCTCCTACAAGTGTGTGTGGGCAATGCCAACGTGGGAACACTGTGAACACTAGCTTGGGGGAGGTTTTGCAGAGTTGATCCACCAATGCAATATTGCATGCAATTAAACTAAGCAAAACCCTAGTTTACGAAATGAATGCACAATGAAGCCACTGAGCCATG
This sequence comes from Larix kaempferi, assembly GCA_027924585.1. NCBI lineage: Eukaryota > Viridiplantae > Streptophyta > Pinopsida > Pinales > Pinaceae > Larix > Larix kaempferi. The sequence goes on from BSBM01000922.1 coordinate 9,842,854, forward strand.
GGAAAATGAGGGAGAGGTCCTCCTAGAGGTAATCGCATTCCAGGAGACAAACGGAGTCGACGGTTCGTCAGTCCGACGTTCGGCTTCCGAGTTATGTCGAGCTACAAGTCACATGAAAATGTCGTTCAGGGACACTTGGTGAATTTCTACCCGGGAGCCAAAAAGAAAACGGAGCAGGAAGATTTCGTGTCGTTGGCTCCTGCAAGTGTGTGTGGGCAATTCCGACGTGGGAACACTTCCAACACTGGCTCAGGGGAGGTTTTTGCATAGTTGACCCACCAATGCGAGATTGCATGCAATGAAATTGAGCAAAACCCTAGTTTATGAAATGAATGCACAATGAAGCCATGGGGCCATGGGGAGACGAGGGAGAGGGCCCCCTAAAGGTAATCACACGCCAAGGGACCAACGGAGTCGATGGTTCGTCGGTCCGACGTCCAGCTCTAGGCTATGTCGAGCTGTAAGTTGCATGAAAATGTTGTTCAGGGACAAGAGACACAACATTTTATCCCGGGAAACCCTCATGGGGAAGAAAACCTAGCAACCTTTCTTAGAATAATTATATGTTTATAAATCAAGTACAATGAAGCCATGAAAAAACATTGACCCTGAAGGGTTTTACCACTTGAGAAAACCTTAATGACACATGACAACAAGGGTACTTATCTACATGAAGATTACCTCCAAGCCATAAGGATAACCAAGCATATCCTTCCCAACCAACATTAGAAGGCACTTTATTTCTCGAATCCCAAGGTAACGTTTGTTCCTTTCACCAATGTTGCTTTGAGCACTTGTATGTAGTTACTCATATGTAGTGTTGAATCTAATTGTACAATCAAATATTGGGCATTGATGAAATGTGTAGCATGTATTGCACTTAGTTTTTAGTAAATTACACTTGAACATTGACTTAACTTGTAATTTAATCATCCAAACTCACAAATTTTAATTACACCTATCCAATTAGTGTGCATGAGTGAGTTCGTTGAAACCTTGAAAAACATTGTATTGCATTTAGTTTGATTAAATTACATGAGCAAGAACTTTGACATAACTTGTAATGATCATCCAAAATCACAAATTTTAATTAGATACCAATTAGTGCACGCATGTAGTGAATTCGTTGAAACCTTTAAATATAATAGTTTGTTCTTTTGACATAGCGCATTCATGAGTAATAGATAATCCACACAAATCAACACATTAGATTGACACAAGAACACGTGGAAACTGAAGAAAAAATACAAAGTGAAATGTATCATTCATTTATAAGTGAAATGTCAATGTGCATGTCTCCAAAAGTACATGTATCCAAAAGTACATATATATCCAAAAGTATCCAAAAGTGCATGTCTCCAAAAGTACATGTATATCCAAAAGTATCCTAAAGTACATGTATCCAATGAAGTCAATGTACATGTCTCCAAAAGTACATGCACAATAAAGTCAATGTACATGTCTCCAAAAGTGAATGTATCGAAAAGTACATATATATACAAAAGTATCCAAAAGCACATGTGTCCAAAACTATCAAAGCCACATGTACATGTATCCAAATGTTCATATATCCCATAAGACACATAAAAACTCAAGCTTCCTTTTGTTCTTCCCGACGTTGATCCTCTAGGCACATCTATAGGATCAGTGTGCGTCTCTGGTTCCTGCAAATTAAATATCAATTGTTAAATTCAACTAACTATGTACACTAATACATTAGCTCAATAATTAACTCAACAATTATCAACTGGTGCATGGAAAGTGCATGAAACACTTGGTCACTGAAGGACATCTCACCTCAACTGAAAAAGGAGATTGCGTTGCTTGTGTAGCAGATGGAGCCATTGGTTGAACATCCAGGATGGTTGAACTAGGGGGGCTAGGAACTGCTCCTGCTGGTGGTGGCTACAATGAAAAAATGTTGAAATAGTTAGAAATGCATGAATAAACAATAGACAACAATAATAAACTATGTAAAGATAATGTTGAAATAGTTACATGCCTGTGTCTGATCAGTAGCCATTGCAGATGTGGCACTGAATGCTGCATCAACCATCGATGCAAGGTTTTCAGTAGACAACTCAGGTTCCTGATGTAGTAAACATGCAATTCAAACATTAACAAAAACGATTTATGCACTGGATTTCAAGTTAAACAACAAATATCATCGAAGGATATATATTACCATGGTGTGAGTAAGCCCATGGTCATGGGCAGCTAGAGTCTTTCTAGGAGTAGAACGCCTCACATACACACGACCCTTGTTCACGAATGGCCTGGAGGGAGATACAAATCCAGGCAATGGTCCAGATGTCTCAGATGGTGCCTACAGTCAGCAAGTGTTCATGTAGTTAGACATGCATGATTCAACAAACAAACATGTATTTAAAAAATGTCATTTTTAATTGTTTACTTGGAGCCCAGATGTTTCATGGGATGGTACGACCATGGGTGCTACCTCCACATTACCTTGCCCCAGTGAAGGATTTGCCATCTGCAAGTTTAATAATTGTAAATATTAGACCGTAGATAGCATTAGTGAACTAAAATGTAAAGTATGTGGAAATACAAATTAACAAGTATTAAAAAACTGAAATTTTAAAATGTTTACCTCAGTGTGAGATACAGCAATAGGTTCTATATAAGATGGGCCTACCAAATGGGTAGCATCATGCTCCCCTATAGAGTCTGGAACATCCAGCTCTGGGGCGTCGTTGCAGGCATAAAGAATCAACTGCAAGTTCACAAAATTAATATATTAGCTCAAACTATATATATGTGTACAAAGACGAAAATAAATGAAGAATTTATTACAATTAACCATCAACATGCCTCTCTCAAAAACCCACTGAAGGCAACATCTGAGGCAAGACCATAGCAGGGACGACCACATGATGTGCACTCATGAGGATTAGTACTAGGATGGGGATGTGTTGATGGTCCTGCACTAGTGGATGGTCCTGATGGTCCTGCACTAGTTGCTGGTCCTGCATGGTGACAAGCTACCGTATGTACCACACCAGGGACAAATGTCCCTTCCTCACCCATATGTTGAACCATAGTGCCATGGCGAACAACCGCCCGTACCAAACTCAAAAATGCATCCTGTGTTTGTGGAATAATACGATGTGCAGGTGGGACATCTGGCCCAGGCAACTGCCTGCGAGGTGCAGGGATAGGGCGATCCTGGTCTCGAAGCCTCGCATTGGGTCGGTTTTGGGGCATCCCGCCACCGATCCCTTGAAACTGCAAGATGTCAAAATAGTTTACGTGTTTATGTAACACGAACTCTGCGTACATCTTTCGAAGGAAATACAAGGGAATTTCCCTATTGTTGTGTGGTGGCATGTCAAAAACCATGTACCATCTGTCCACCCAGTTATCAACAAATGGTTGAAATGTGCACCACTCAATGGAGATATGCGGCCTGTTTGTATTTGGGATTTCCCCCGTCCGAGTGTCCCTAAACAATGCAAGTATGAGCTCTTTGGATATTTTCAACTTTTTATTGCATTGTAGTCTAGCCCATCAGCATATTGTTGTCTTTTTCTTTCTCTATATGATGTAATATCATATAGTACATTGCTAGACTGTGAAATGGTGTCAACAATTGCATCCAAGGTTGATGCAAGCGAGCGGTGAATCCTGTCACCACCACTAAAAGCTGCACTAATGCCCCTCAAGTGGGTAAGCTCAATCAGTATCTCAGCATTGGTGTCCATAGCCGCAACTGCAATAAAGGCATCAATACGAAAATCATTAGAAACATATACATGGTATATAATGACATCTCTTCAAAATTGAAAATGTATTGAATCAAACTCAAGTAAGCAATTTAATGGCATTCACTTACATACATTTAAAACTTAAAATTAAACATTTAACAATTAAAAAGTAATTTTCGTTCAACTTCTTTCTAAAAGTTAAGGCACTTCTTAACCCTCATTGGTGACTTTTCCATGCAAACTTGGGTTTAAACTTCTTGGAATTTAGGAGTGTTATTTTGACATGTTTTGGCCTTTACATCCATTGCAGAAAACAATATTTCCATCAACTTCATAAGCTAACATTAAATTTATTGATTTCAACATATTACGCCTTGTGGTTGGAGGGGAGGACAAAGTGGCATGGAATGAAATGGATATGTATGAGTTTGTCTTGCCAATATGATTACATATGTACTTGAGATGACTATCAATGATTAAGATGTTGAATAATCAACTAGATATTGTGACTAGAATGACAATAACAACAATGTCAACTTCTCAAAACAGAGACAATTTCTCTCTACAAAATCGATCTCTACATTGTATGGCAAGTTCAGAAAATTAAATAAAAAACATAGTGATTTTCTATATGAAGTCTTTCAGTTGAATCAACGGTCCCTGAGCATTGAGTAGATTGATCGAGGGTGTGGATAGGGCAGGCCCGAGAGACACTTTGTTAATGTGTTTTGGCATTTAGTCAAGGGTGCTTAACTAAGAGGCAATGTATAGATACATACACTTCTGATGAAATTTTGATTATGTTCATGGACAAATGATTGTGATGAAATTTTGAGAAACCAAGTTACTATTTTTTTTTGCATTTTTTCTATTCATGCTTGTGCATGCATTTCATCTTGTTATGGCCATTACCAAGGAAAATTATTTAATTAGTATCATGGGAAATGGCCTTTGAGGGTTGGAAATTTGGGTTTCATGTGGATGGATACCTAAGTAACCGGACACGTCCAACAGGGTCCCTGTGTCGTGTGGAACATGGTTTTAGATGATGGTTGGTGGGATAGGGTAGTCCTTAGCATCAAGATCATGGAGCCAATCATTTATTTGTTGCGGTTTGCAGACACAGACCAACCCATCCTAGGAGATGTTTATGAGGGGTGGGATTCCATGATTGAGTCCATGAGGACCATTGTTATGGAGAATGAGTGTGCTGAGTATGAGACATCGACAGAGAACTTATGGTCCATCATACAGGGCATTCTTATCTCTAGGTGGGATAAGAATTGCACACCTTAGCATTGCTTGGTCCACTCATTGAACCCTAGTTTCTACGCTTAGGATTGGCTCAGTGATGGGTCAGGGCCCTCATCCAGAGTCCCTCCTCACATGGATGGAGAGATCTCAGAGGGGAGGAAGATAGCATTTAGATGGCTACTTCAGGATAGAGACCACCTTGAGGTGGTGGAGGTGGAATTTTATGAGTTTTCTAGTGGCACTGGGAGATTTGGAGGATATGAGATGGTTAGAGACATGGGGGTTAAGAAACCCCTTGTTTGGTGGACAACTCATGGGGCAACATGCCCTCTTCTACAAAAGATAGCCTTGAGGGTCCTCTCTCAAGTTACTTCATCCTATTGTTGTGAGAGGAATTGGAGCACATATGGGAACTTGTACAGTGTGAAGAAGAGCAGGCTTGAGCAATCCAGGGCAGAGACGATGGTGTATGTGCACTCCAACCTTCGTCTTATTTACAGGAAGAGGGAGGAGTGGGCGAAGGGAAAGACATGGATGCGGGATGTCTTTCCTGATGAGATGGGTTTGGACAATAGTACTGAGTTGGCATTAGCCAACATGGATCTTAATGATCTAGTGCTAGAGCCGATCACTTTTGATGAGGGTGATCGTATGTAGGGGTCATCCTCCACACCAGTAGATGCAGTTAGTCAGATTGGCAGAGAGGAGGAGGAGGATCAGGGCAATGATGAGTTTGTTGATTCAGGCATGGAGGAGGACTATTGAGTCATTGACAGATGGGATTCTTCCATCTTGATCCACTCCTTTTTTGTATTTCAATTAGACTATTAGACTATTAGTCTATTTGGCATTTGCTTGTGCCCAGTGGCATTCCGACATCTATGTAATACATTTTGATTTTGATGACTTAATGAGAAATATGGTTCCGAGTCTCTGACATGCATCTATGTGTCTCAATGTCTCGTTGTGATTTGTGATTGTGAATGACAAATGTGTTGTGATTTGTGAATGATCTAATTTCTACTAAATATTTCATATTTGTAATTGTAAATGTAATTTCTATTGAATATTTGTAATTGTAAATGTTAAATTTTATTGGATCTATATGTCTATATTTTTAAATTTTAATATATTTTAAAAATATATATATATATATGTATATAAAACGTGTCCTACGTGTCCTAATTTCAGCGGTCACCGTGTCCCGTGGGGACACTCGTGTCCCGTGTCCTCATGTCAGGTGACTTAGATGGATACATTGTAGAAAGGGGGGAGTTCTATTTTTTTCAATTTTTGGTTGGATTAGGAATTTTTGAGTTTTTGAAAAGGGATTCATTTTAATTATTCACTAATCTTGGTTGAGGGAGATGTGAATTTAATTAGAGATTGGGTTATTCCCAATTTTATCAATATTACAAAACTAGGTTGTTTTAAACAATAAAAAAATAGTAATTTAGGTTAAGAAATGACAAAAAAATGGTATGGGTGAATGAATTACCTGATTAGATGACAATCCACCGGTGAATTTTCCTCCCCTCTAGCTAAATCGAGCTCCACCGATACTTCAGGGCACACAAACCATCCTTGTCCAACCTCTATTTCACATTTCTGATGCGTGAAGAGCGCCGCGGGTGGTCGGGACTGTGTTTTTAAATTGATTTTAGATTTCAATAACGCGTACGCATTTTGTAACTACATAACACGTACGCGATTTGTAGTTCTATAACGCATATGCGTTCTGGTTACCTATCCTACATGTCCAGTGACATGTCAGGTTCAGGTCTTACCATGGCAGGTGCTAAATATCAGAAACGCATTATGTTTTTATGTATCAAGAATGAGTTTTGAAAAAGTAGCATTGCATCTAAAGTGACCCTCATCTTCTTGCACACACCGGAAATCCAATTTTTTTGGCATCAAAAATCAAACTTGTGTTTTTCTCACAGGTTTTTGGAAGAAGTTGCCAGCTTAAAAGGTTTGTGATGGGTGCTCCTTGGTTGTGATCTTGTGATCGTGGGTCTTCAAATTGGGATACAGGCTAGACCTCTTGCGGTCTGTTTTTTTTACTCAGATCTGGCTAGACCTTCCTATGTTGCCTCTGCATATTTGTTGTTGGTGCTAGTTATGCTCTCTTTGTGATAGAGAAGGAAGCTTGAGTGGGCCAGATGGTTCCATTCAATCTTCAATTGCATTCTTCTGCTGCTTATTTGTGGCTAGATTGCCAGCCTTCCAATGTCACTTGGTTAACTCGAATTTTGTTAATCTTGGCTATGTGATTGGGTCAGGTGTTTTCAAATCCGTATCTCTAGTTTTTTAGTGGCCTCGGTGGCTGCAGTGCCATTGGTGCTGCCTGGTTCATGGCCCTAGCTACACCACTATTCACACAATATCCTGAAGAGAAGGTCGATTCTATTTAAAATAGAGAAAGAGTGGTTCTACTTTCCATTCACCTCTGGATTTCTTGAAGATGGGTAGAAGATTGCAAGAATTACGTGAGAAGAAGGCTGCTGATCAGCTTCATCATGAGTTCATTTCCTTGCAGTCCGTTGTTTCCTTGTTGTAGGCAGAGAATGCCGAACTAAAGAATCAATTGAGGATTAATTTGACTCAGAAATCCCAAAAGGTTGATATCCTACAAAGAAACATGGAAACTTCCCTTGGAAACCTTGAAGACAAATTTCTAGCAAAAGTTGGTCTTCTCAATAATCTGGAAGACGAAATAAAAGCTTTCTCAACAACAAAACATGATTCCTTAAAGGAGCATGTTTGCAATCTGGAAGAGACTAATGCCCAACTAACTAATGAAGCTGCTCACTTACAGGTTTCTGTTGATGAGTTTTGTGCAGCAGCAGCTTCTCTTCAAGTAAAAGATGATCGGTTGTTTGATGAGTATCAAGCTTTGAAGGAAGCACATGACTCCTTGTTGTTGCAGCTGACTGAGAAGGATGAGACAATTCAAGGGTTATTGGTTTGCAGACAGGACCTTGAGGAAAAAGTCTCTCGACTGCAGAATGCTGAGATGAAGACTGTTGAGCTTCCCACCTCGCCTATTGATGATTGCAACCCACCTATTTGTAAGAGTGATAATGTCTCTACTTCATCACATTCTTTATTGTATACTAATGGTTGTGTTTCTCCTAGCTTTGAAAAACACACTACAGGTATTGGGTCTCGTCTGCTAAACAAAATGGGCTATACTGGGGGAGGACTCGGGAAGAATGGATAGGGAATTGTTGTTCCTATTGCCCCTGAGTTGCAGACCTCAAAAATGGGTCTTGGATATGATGCTGCTGCTCCCTCTTTGTCTTCAGCTGGCCTTGCTGAGTCAAGGAATGTTGTATTTGTTACAGGTGGAATTCAAAATGAAGAATAACCTGTTGATGAATGTGTTGCTCAGTTGGTTGCCTATAACAAGCCAAAACTTGAGAATGTTGTTATTGCTTCTATGAGTGAACCAGAACCTCAACATGCTTCTGTTCAGCCAAAACAAAACTATGTGCCATATAGACATCCTCATAAGAATCGGAGGAATGTATCTAGGAAACAAAATTCTTGGAAGACTGGAAATTCTAGTTTTCAAAATTTTCAGAAAAGATGTGAAAGACAGAACCATGGACCAGTGTCGACTATTCATTGTGGTTGGATTGATGAATGGTCATGGAATCATTTAAATGGATGTTTAAGGACTTCATATCGATGTGTGTCTTCGATTGTACAATGTTCCTCTTACCATTGATTTGCTTTGAGTGGTCCAGTGATGTTTGACCAATGATGGCAGTTGACTAAAGCTTTGACTGGTTTGCTTCATTGATTGATATTTGATCGATATCTATTGCTGCATTTTGTTATCGGTGATAACCCTCAGTTGTGTTTAATGGGGGAGAATTGGAGATTTGGAGGTCTTTTGGCATCACTTTTTCCTATTGTATTCGAGGGTTTTTTGCCGTATCTTTGTCATCACTACTCTTGGAGCCTTAATTTTATTTCCTTTGTTTGGAGCATTGCGCTAAGATATCTACTCTCTTTCTAAAGAGTGGTTGCACACCAAATTTAGTCAATGAATTGTATTAATTCCTCACTTGTAAATGGGTATCTAAAATGGCTTTGTTTGCCAGAACCCATAATGAGGATTGTTGTCCATGATGGCATTTATTGATGGTACCTCTCATTTTGCACTTTTGAGTAGTGGATTTCAGGCCACTCATGCAAATAGTTTGTTGGAGTGTCACCAGGCTTTCGTCTCCCTATACTGCTTTGTTTCACAGTGTCTTGGAGCTTGCCACAATGGAGTGTTTTGTTGGACATTATCACCGGCTACAACTAGCACCTTCATCCTTTTGCCATCAGTTGTGACATTCACTACCACCATCTTTTCCACTCAGTTCAACATTTTGGGGGGGTGGTATCCAATGCTTCCTTGGGGTAGTGTGCATCAGCAGTTTGGATTATACATTTAGGAGTTCAAAACTTGATACTTGGATCTTCATCAGTTTCAGCTCCATTGCCTTTTTTTTCGGCATGTGTTATTTTCTCTCTTTTGAGGAGGAGTTTTTCCCATGAGGTTTTCTCCTTTTCTCCAGTTACGAGAGTAGTTTGTAAATAGGTACCTCATCAGGCCTAGTTGTCGGGACCCATCTTTGCTTGTTTTTTGTTTCCTCCCTATGTTTCGCTTATGGGGGGTGTTGGCGTTGGTATTTCCAACACTGCCATCTTGTGTGAGGTAAGCTCACCTAGGAACTCAACAACCCCAGCTATTCTTAGCTGTTTGTTGGGCCTATTTACATGTATAAATGCATTTCATTCTTAGTAATTTAATCAAGTTCTTTTGATACTTCTTCAAGTTGATCTACAAAAATTTGAGATTCATGGAAAAGTTGACACAGGGTAGTTTTGGAAGAGCCAAAGATATTTCGCAACAAGAAACATGAGACAATTTGATGTCTCCTTTCTAATATTATAGGGTTTTGGCATAACACATTCTTGAAGTTGACCAAGAAGCCGTAAAAGTTATTCTCTACCAAGAAACATGAGACAATTTGATGTCTCCTTTCTAATGTTATAGGGTTTTGGCATAACACATTCTTGAAGTTGACCAAGAAGCCGTAAAAATTATTCTCCACCGAGAGCTTCTGCCAAACCTACCTAAATTATGTGATTTGGTTTCAGATTACTTCATTAACAACGCAAAGGCCTCTCAATTGTGCGACGATCTCCTTAAGAACATCTAGTACGCGAAGGTGAGCTATCAAATGCAACGTCCTATAATTTCAATGAACATTTTGCTTAAAAAACTAAAAATTCTCAAAGGATGAAAGAAAGCTTCCATGGTTTGGATTATTGTGGCTTCTAGTACAATTGCCATATGTGCAGTTGTAATACCTCGCATGCTTTGATTGTCATTGTTGTTGGCTTAGTCATGCCGATTTTCCTTCCAATTGTACAAAGCATCGAATGCAATCTCCCATTATCGATGGCTTTGGTGTTCTACTTATAATCCATTTTAATGTTTATTTTAATTGAAATTATTATTCATCAAATATTACATAGTATTGGAGGTGAGTTTGTTTGTAAAGCTATGATAGATTTGTAATAACATTTCATCAACTACAGATTGAGTAGTTGTACTAGTATATTGATATTTCTTTTTAAAAAGATAAAACATCTCTAAAAAAAGAATAAGATTTCTTTAACCAAATATTTTATTTGAGCATAAAATAACAAACCTCTCTAATCCCTCCAACCTGAATCAGAACTTTGCTACCCAACTTCGAAGCATAGGGTTATCTAGATTACCATAAACAATGCACTTGAGTAAAAAGCCATTACTTCCATCCTCCTCACTCCTCAGAATTTATTTATAACTTTTAATTTCTTTATAAAAAAAAAAGAAATTTTTTAAACACTCAACCAATGGGAAACGATATCCTTATACTCAATTAATCAATTAAGTAACTAAAAGTTTCTTTGATCGAATCATGTGAAAAAATACTCCTACCCGAATTGACTCACAAAAAGTTTTCTTCAACAACAACAACAAAAAGAAAATTTAACATATGTAAATCTCTTAAGAATTTATTTATAACTTTTAATTTATTTATAAAAAAAAAAAAATTCTTTAAACACTCAACCAATGGAAAACAATATCCTTATATTCAATTAAATAATTAAATTTTTTTGTCCAAATCATATAAAAATACACTCTTACCCTAATTAAGTAACAAAAAGTTTTTTTCAACAACAATAACAACAAAAGAAAATTTAACTTATATATCTCATCTAGTAACAAACTTACAATAAATTTAAAATCTTATTAAAATTCCCATCAACCTAAAACTCTGCCAAATTTTGGACAATATAATTATCAAATTGAATAGTAACATCATTCGACAAAATTGAAATTGAATAAGAACATCATTCGGCCATGCACACGGTAGAACTTTCTGGATTAGTGTAGCAATCCATCGATTATACACATGGTAGAACTTTCTCGATTAGTGTAGCAATGCATCCATTCTTGGTCGTTATTCTCCTCTTGGTTTACCATTTGTATACTTATACGGTTTCCATGAAAGATACCATGCTCCACAAAGAGATGACGTTGAGAAGAAAATCTACGTGTTCTTGGATTCACGTTCTTACTGTTCAACCGAGCCGGCTGAGAACGACATAGTCGTGTAAAATTGCTGCGTTGAGAATTATAAAGGTATCGCAAAAGAATCATAGAAGTATCAACAGATATGCTTTCTCTCTCTTAAGATATTATACACCCCGCAAGATATTATACACCCCGCAGATGCTTATATATCGAGAAAGATGGCCATGCTTCATTTACATTGACTAAAGTACTTACTGTGTAGTTTTGATGGCCATGCTTCATTTACATTGACTAAAGTATTTACGGTGTAGTTTTCATAGTAGTATAATTTGGTGTACAGAAATTTGGAGTAATTTGAATTTGTCGAATATTTTGTACTATAGGGATATACATTTTTATTAATGAAAAAGTAAATTTTAAAAACCATTTTTAAAAAACCAAATTTTAATTATTTAATAACCATAAAATATAAATAACATTCAATTTATTATTTTGTATAAAAATGAATAGTTTTTAATATACACTTATATATTTGATTAAAAGTATTATGTATAGAAGTCTACTTCAGTATTTTATTCTTATTGGATTTTCTTATTATGCATTTTTTCTGTATCAAATTGTATCCATATCCGTATTAATACTCGAATTATGCTACTATAATAGTTTTCTCTGCTATATAAGTTGGTATACATACATAGATTTCCAGGCTTCATCTGCATTGAGTCATTTAATTTCTATCTTATTTTCTTGCTATTTGGTTTGGTTTGCCTTAATGGCTGTTATTTCAGGTGGAGTTTGGGAGTGTAAGCCCTTCTCTGAGAAAACGGCTCTCTGTCATGGCTGGAATTTTCTTTCCCACAAAGTTGAAGGTGGCTCTTCTCTCAGGTGGCCCTCCAATATTAATAATGGATCAGTTCATTCAGACAATTATGAGAATGCCGGCGAAAAGCTAACGAGAAGAAGAGAGGATGCCATTTTGGCTTCACATATGGACGAGAGAAGAGCCACAAGATGGTGGCTTTCCCTCTTTGGTTGGTCTCAGGGTGATATGGAGCGATGGGTAGACGATGATATAAACGATGGGTAGACGATGATATATAAGAGTTCAGATGATGATGAAAAAGAAAAGGAGGAAGTTCCGCCAAAGCGTTCCAACTTTTTGAGGGGAAGTTTGAGTCCAGAGAAGGCAAAAATACTGAGGAAAAACATTCGCAACACTTGTACGTTTCGTGACGTTATGTATCATTCTACCATTGATTCTCGTCTTGCCTCACCGGATAACGAAGGTCACGGGAGAATACTTCTAGATATAAAGGGCTGTTCAATTTTAAGCAGTCTTGGATTTATATATAGGATTTGTAGTGGTAGATAATCTTGTATTTGTATACTAACCACTCTGTGGTTGGTAAGCAAAATAATGTATTCCATCCATAATTTGGTCTGCAAATGCAACCATATACATCAAGATATGAATGGACTATTTGGTAAAGAGTATAAGGGAAGGTCGAGTTGTGGAAGCGACCTATTTTGAGTAAGAAGCATAACGGATATAGAGGAAAGCGACCTATCAAGTAGTTAAAGAGTTAAGCCACTAAGTCGACGATGACAGACAGGCTAAAGGGGCGAACGTGACAGGCCATGATGCGGTTGTAACTATTTTGTTGATGACTGCGGCTGTCAGAAGGGTGTGAGAGCCACGAGTGGCCTAGCAAGGAATCCTGAAGTGAATGGAGTAAGTTGTCGACGACAACAGGCAGGGTGGCGGGTAACCATACCCGTTTTGGGGGAATCCTAGGATTTTGAGCCTATGCATTGTAAAGACGTGACTTACGAGAACGATCTATAAAAGGGCACATCTTGTATGGGAAAGGGTTAATCTCTAAGACTTGAATAACCTCTAGTAGCGGAACAATCTTCACTGTAAAATATTCTAAGTGCTAAGAAGTGAATGCTATTGTAAAAGGCTCTGCAACTGCATGCGCAGAGACCTATAGAGAGAGAAGAGAGTCTACAGCTGAGTGCGCATACTGGAATTGTTGTACCCTTCCCAAAGATAATACAACAACAGTTCCTGTGGAAGTAACTCCCATCCTAGGGGTGAACCACGTTAAATATTGTGTTGTGTGATTGGTTGTATGCTTTTATTTCTGTGTATTTGCTTATGCGAATGGTTGAGATTCAGTTTATGAATGCATGAAGTGTTGCTTTTATATGTATTCGCCACAAAGATAGAGATGGGAATAATATGTTAAGTGACCACATGGATGAATGGATGATTGAATGCATAAGTAATTCATAGTAGATGAATGTATGAAGTAATCGATCAAACATTTAGCGTAGCACCGGAAGTGCACAGTCACATTATTATTTGTTATAGTGTATAAGGTCGCAAGGACCGCGGTCTAAAAGGCTTGTTGAATGTGTCTTCTCCACTAAGTAAGATCCATTAAAGTGGTTGAGAATCAAAGCGGAAGTGCAGTCTTTGTGGCATTGTCCTATCATCGAGAAACACCTGGCATTGCGTAGTCCGTGGATGTGCGATAGCTTAAGTCTTAGTTGTGAAGAAGTGGGACTTCACGCAGTTCGAAGCCTACAGTGTGCTCTGTAGCGCATTGCTTGCCAATTTTTTTAAACATGCATCACTCGGTTGTAGAAACCTGATTCTACAGCCCCCCCATTCCTTTGCCTCGGGTGAGACCTCAGTTTGTTCGCAGATTGTTGCCGAAAGGGCCGGTGAAAAGGGGTTTTGTTGGTTTCTTGAACCGCACAAAACCTGGGTATTTATAGAAAACCTCAAGATAGTTATGTAAGCCAACAAATGGTTCTGTTGTCATGCTAAGAATCGCTGATGAGTTGTCACACTTGAAATAGTGATGTGCTCCGAAGAAAAGGTTTCGTTGAGTGCAGAAAATTGACACCCAGACAAGAAAGAGATTTGGGACTGGTGTGAAAAGACAGAAAGAGACTTCGCAAGGAAGGAAGATAGACATCTGCGTCTCTTTGACATATATTGGTTGAACAAATACCTGTGGAAAGATATTCACAAAATTTTATGGGCATCCTTTGGAAACAAGTTGCACGAGTGGTTATCGAGGCTCACAAAGCGAAAGAACTGTTTCCAGTGAGAAGTACCCACTGAGTGGACTCCAGATCTCATTGCGAGGGTCAAAGCAATAGATAGTCCACTTTCGTGAGTAGTTGACTTTTGGGTTGACAGTATACTAGAAGGCTTCATTACAGAGCCGTCATGGGGGCTTCATTCATTGATTGCCTACCATAACACGTTCGTCTATGGCATATGAAACAATACCCCTAATTTTAGTAAATATTGGAAAATACCTCCCAAAATCATTTTTTTAACCCCCTCCCAATATGCCTTCCTAATTTAGAAAACCCCCTATTTTCCTTATATATTGTATGTATCCATTTTTTCATATACATTTTTTATACCCCTTTATCTATCTACCTACTATATTGGCATGATACCATGGGCTTGACTAAACCTCCCAAGGCCTGTAATAGGCACAAGTGGTTGGGTATTCAAGCCCCCAAGGCCTCTCGAGGGCCTATAACAAGCCCTGGAGGCTTAGATCCTCCCAAGCAACCATACGGGCTTGGATGCCTTCATGGTATACAAACAAGTGAATATGGGATGAGTAAAACACAACAATTTAGATATGTCTCAGATGTGGAACTCTACAACTCCAAGACACTAAATATCGTCCTGAAAATTTCTAAAGCTCTTAAATCCTTCATTGGAATCCAAGAAGGTAGGGAAGAGTAGGGACAGTCGATCTAGCAGAGCCATATGATCTTTGGTGAGTGCACCCAATTAGTTAATATGCTTTCTACAAAATCGCTGGAGTTCATGAGGATGCATCCCCTGCATACCGAGGACACAGGAATGGGGTGGGGATATCCTCTTCATTTGGATATTGAATGAGAATGCCACGGGAATGTCCATTAGTTATGGCAGGGGTCAATCTGAGGCTAAATGAACTATCTTGAAGTTCTTCTAATGGTGAAACAGGGGAAGCCAAATTGGAGAAACAAGAAGCGGGAGTGCAACAAGAAGAGAGATTGGTGGAAACTCATGCCCAACTAAAATCCTAGCAGAATTTGCAAAAGCTCCTTTCCAAAATCCCAGTAGAATCCCTTATTTAATATGTGACCCCAAACAAAATCCAAAGATCAAACCTGAACCAACACAATTGAAATTGATGACTAAATTAAAATGAATTAGCTATGTGAAGTAACAAAATTAAAAAGTATTTCACTCATTTGGAGTGGGTACTTACGCCTCATCGACATTGGGATGGTAGATCTTATTCACAAAACCAATTGATGGTGATGAGTATGGATAACCAGCTCGTAATTCCACATGAATCTTCCAAAATCCACCTTTGTAAAGACCTAAGATCGGTACAGATAATGAATCCTGTTTAGCATCCCAACCATTTACTCATTAAAAAATTAAATATTAAACAGTACTTTAAAGTTATAGACTTATTGCAGAAGAGCTCAGACCACAACACCATCTCATACATGCATAGTAAGTAAATAATGTAGTAGCTAAAAACCTATTACCAAATATAATATTGGTCAATCAAAGAATCTTTCAAATTTGCAAATAACTGCTTGTCATCAAGTAATCTTGAAATGTATTAAATTTACCACGAGTTTAAGTCAAGACTCAAAGAAGGTACGGGGTACCCTGATTTTGGGGACACCTAGAGACGCTTGAGGACGAGGTACCTCGATTTTGGGGAGGCCTGGGGACACTCAGATGCTGATGGAATTGATGCTACAGATGTAGATGGCCTAGCAGAGATGGCTCTAGGAAGCCAAATAAACTATGTTGTTCATTGTTCAATGTTTTCTGAATTTTCTATTTCATATTTGGACATGCCATTAGGCAAATTTTGGATGTAGTATGCCAATGCACATATCTCACATCTATTATCAATATCAAATATGTAATTTGAATTTCCACTTGGTTTATCATATTCAGACTTATGATTCATAATTTCATATGTAAATTGAAATTTCCATATTCCTAATAGCTTAACCATACACAGATTCTTGGAAGATTTCAGAGCTACAGCTCTAATACCATGTTAAACTTCGTGACATGGTGAGCAGATATGCACTCAAATAATTGATTCATACAGCTAATAACTGAAGAATAGGTTAACTGTCATCAGATCTGCTTAAATAAAGCACTGTATGAAAACTCATTAGTGTCAATACTGCATATCTTGAGATTAGATCAAACCAGAAAATAAAAAAATAAATAAATAAATAAATAAATAATAATAATAATAATAATAATGGTTATATCTACATACACAGTAATCTGGAAATTCAAGACACCATAATAGAAATATGTTCTATATCATCAATCCAATTTTAGCTCTATATAGTATAGACTCATAAGGCAGGGTAAGGCTAATCTCAAGCATGGTTGGTGACATAATTTTCTATAATTCACCCTCATACAAATTCATACATAACAAGAGCCCACATAATAGATCACAATTCCAGATGACAATTTCTAGGTTATACATGACTCTGTGGCCATGGAAACATTGCTTCATCATATTCTAGTTATACAAGTGATAGCAAATTCCAGAGTTGTGGGAAAGTAAACATGGTAGTAATGGAGATGCAGACATACCAGTAGACAAATGCAAGTAAATGCACCTAGAAAGTTGATAGATGATTCCCACTCTACCACATGAAAATTTAGTGCATGAACTTAAGCATCCTTCTATCTTAACTAGCATTGATTGTTCTTTATGTGTACATACTACAACCTTTTTTCTAAAATCTAAGGTATGTACAAAACAAAGTACAGTGAAAGAGGGGACAAGCTTGTGCATTTGAGAAATGCAGGCTATCCCTGCAGAGGGGCCAGAGTTGGCCATTAGAACCATAATGGTCCCTATATAGCTGTATGGTTGTTGTTGCATATGGAGAATGAGCCAATTTCTCACCAAACGTGTAGAGACAGTTATCAATAATGTTTTATAGTCCCTAGTGAGGGACTAGTCAAAGAGAAGAAATGGGATTAGATTCTAGAAGAATAATGGAATACCCATACACATGTATTTTGTTTTAAGGAATTCGACAAATTACATATCTAGTGACCAAAGGTAACAAAACTTCCTTTCAGTTGTCTATG
Source organism: Larix kaempferi (assembly GCA_027924585.1). Taxonomy (NCBI): domain Eukaryota; kingdom Viridiplantae; phylum Streptophyta; class Pinopsida; order Pinales; family Pinaceae; genus Larix; species Larix kaempferi. The sequence continues at coordinate 9,860,612 of BSBM01000922.1, forward strand.
ATGATTTCAACTCTTTGGTTGTAGCTACAAAGAAGGCAGTCCCTAAATCCTATTCTAAAGTACTCAAAATAGCTAATACATGAGTGACGAGTCCACAGCAATTGAAATTATGGGTTTCATTAATTTTCCATGACCAACATAGAGCTTCTTGAAAATAAAATTAATAAACAATACAAGTAAATTATATAATTAACATTTACAGCAGATGAAGCAGTTGAGGTGCCTCAATCTTTATTCTTGGTTTTGCTGGAAGAATATTTTGCACCTTTGAGAAAGCTCCATTGAAGAACTGCATGCATTGTTAGAGCCATATATGCTTGAAGAGGTGACACAACCGTGCAGTCAAAAAAGTCGGAATGCAGATGAAAATCATTTGAACAGTAAGTTTGAGGCCATAAGAAAGATGTTATAACTTTGAAGATGCTAATAAGGCCTTTCGAGTGTCCTCCTCTCCAAGTAAGTACTCTACCTGCCATGCAGCTGCTATGGCAATGGTAAGACTTTCTTCATTATGGTCCTTTCCATATTGATGAGATTGGCATCTCCCTTTCATCATATTCCATTTTGTGGACATTTTTACTGGCCATTTAGTTTTCCTCTGTGATTTCCATGATCTGTCTTGTTTTGACCTATTCACTTCACTTGCAACGTTGCCAGAACCAATAATATTTGAGGCATTCTAGAGAAGTTTTGACAAAGTTTCTAGGATATCATCAAACCCACCCCATGCAAGTATTAACTTATGAGCTTATCTAAATTCTTCTTGTTTTGTTTTATTCTGAAGAACAACGCTATAGTCCATGATAAGTTGGGTGCAATGTTTAACAACTTCTGATATGTCTTTGGGTGGAATAATTGATGCAATATTCAATATAGCTGTGTAAGATGGTGGAGTACTAGCAGAACTTAACATGCAATTGAAGTTATTAGATGAAAATAACTCACAAAGGGCTATCTTGCATGACCAGTTGCTGGCTAAGCTGCAACAAAGATTTTTAACCGCAAGCAAGATGCCTTCTTTTTCGTTGGTATCTAAATATGTCGGTATCATGAGAAGACTAATTAATACTTTTACTAATTCAATGAGAGATTTTGGAGGAACCCCTTCAGACATGGCATATTCACAAAACCTTGCTGCTGCGAGGGGAGATCTTTTTACCAGAGTAATGAAATGATTGCATGCCTCAGATACTGGCACTTTGGAGGGGAAGTATGATGGAATTAGAAGCTTGGTTAGTAGTTGGTCAACAAAACATTGGTCAGTTGCAAGAGAGCATAGTATGGAATCCAGGTTCACCACCTACATTGAAAAAAAAAATGAAATGAAATGATGAATAGCAATGCACTCTAGTTGTTTTATAAAATTTGGAATTATTCTTCTAAGTTAACCAAATATTGATTTGCATAATAACAATCACGCTGTGCAATTTCCAAGATGCTCAACCAACAACCAAAAATGAAGGAAAAACTTTATGAAATTGAAGTGCTCTAATGTCTTTCCAAAGATGGAAATTGGATGGGAGAATGGACTTTGGAGCTTTCTGATAACTCTCCTAGAAGTTTCCAAAATATTTCCAAAGATGGAATAGGATGGGTGAATGGACTTTGGAGCTTTCTGATAACAAAAATTCAACTCCATTTCCTCAAAGAAGAAAACTTTAGAACCAGAGGAACTAATCCTTTCTATATAGTAACTAAATCCTAATAAGTTATTTGTAAAAGAGACATCTAAATATCCAAAATCCATATCTATAAATTAAGCTATGAAGGTGATATTAATGAAGATTATGAAGATCAGGACATGGATTAGGATGGAAATTACTAGGTACAATTTAATTATGCATCCCGAACTCTAACTTGTATGTCATGAAATTCTCGGAATTTGTATGCTACAATAATATACACTCTAAAAAAAAATTAAATTTGTGAATCACTTTTCTTATGGGATATTCCAGTCAATACATGCATATGGCACCTTCAAACATGGGCCATATATGTTTCTTACTAACCTGGAGTCCTTATAAATGGTCACTTGAATACAAATGGCCCAAAAAGAGCCACTACAGCTGATACCACCACAACGGCCTGGTTGTAACGTTGTCCAAATTCTTCAAGCCATATCTGTAATTTTGGTTTGTTAAGTTGTGCTTCTTCAGTCAAATGCATAATCTTGGACAATGTTGAATCCTTCCATGTCTCGGGTGCCTAAAAAAGAAAATATCAAAGTGTGGACACTTTAGAGTGTCTCTGTAAAATGTGGAGAAAATATACTCAAGAAATAATGAAACATACAGTAAACTAGAAACTGAGAAACTGATAAAAAAATTCTTGTGGACACAATAATTTTTCCAATAAAATAGACAAACTTATTAATTTTAATTAATGTTAACAACTCTCTAGTCTTCACTCAAAGATTTTACTTTATAGATGAAACTTAAAACATTAAAAAACATCAATCAAATATTTTGATTTCCAAAACCTAAAAGCATGGGAGTATAGATGAAGAGTGTAGACATTGCATATCTAAATCTTGGATCTATCCAACAAGTGACAGACTATAAATATGAAAAGTAAGAATTCTACAATTACAAACCAACAACCATCAATTATATAGATCAAGCTACTTTCCTCTCTTTAACCTCAAAATAATTATTACAATGTTACATGAAACACCCATAGAAGGTAGGATCTCTACTTGGATGAGTGATCTCAAGGAAACTCATCTTGTGCTTATCTCAAGTAGACAAATGGAAAAAGAAGATAAACTAACATATAATGAGAATAAGGAAAGACTAACTTAACTGTCCAAAACTGGCACATTGGATATACTAATCAGGTTGCCTCAAATCAAACAAGGTCTCGCTGAACCTTCATTATCGATAAGGAAAAATCAATATAATTCCCATAAACTAGCATGCTGGCTATACTAAGGATATTTCCCCAATTGAGAGAAGTTATCATTCAAGTTTCATTGACATTTGTCAAATGATCCTACATCAGTCATCGTCACAGGAAACATGCACACCATAAAGGAATTCAGATAGTATATACATGTTATTTGAGAAATAGTCTTATCTACCACTATTTATGTGCCCATAACTATTGTTTAAGGGATGCTTGGGGACTAAGGCATGCCTAGAATTGGAAAAGGTTGTTGTTCGTCACTTTTTTAGGGTTGTAATATGACCAAATGGTCTACCCTTTTACTTAATTTTTTAATAAAATCATTAATTATTTTAGGATCTTTGAGATATGTTCCAACCTCATCAAACCTCATTTGAGGAAAATAGGAATTTCACATCCATCCAAAATTCAGCAGACAACAATTTTCAGGACTCTAGCCAACAGAACTGCACCGAACCAAAGAGAAGTCCACTAAACCATCAAAATATGCCACATGTCACTTGTTTAAAATAGCAATGACCTCCTAAAACATATGAATTTGAGAAAAAATGATGTTTTCCATCATGAACAAATATAGACAGAACCACTGAAAACTTGCTAAAAATAGCACAATCCTGTACCATCCCCCTGGAAACACTAATCTCTTAAATTCAAACTCTGTAATGTAACTCAAACTTTGGAATTGAAATCTAACAGCTCTGGTGTAAAGGATCATGGCCATAGAACCGACTAAGAACGTGTTCATGAATTGTCGATGTCGAACAACCAGGATGGACTAAGGAGAAGTCTAACATTCTCCAAGGGTAAATTCAATGTTTACAATGATGTCCTATTTTGTAAATGTTATATGCCAATTTAAGCTTGAACTTTTAATTGTTGACTACATATTACAACTATTTGGTAATGAATATGATACTTTGTTTCATTTCATGGTTGATGTTATCGGTTACATTTGTTGATGACAATTGTTATATGTTGGAACTTGAAGGTTGATGTTATGGTTTCATTTGATGACAATGTTATAACTACTATATGATTGTTCTTATATGTGTACCAAATGGTTGATGCTTTAATGATTCATTATTATTCCATTTGTTAAATGAAATATATGTTTTCATCTTGTCTGCAACCAATTCGACATTTTACTATTTTTTTGAATTTATATGTATCAAAATATATATTATATAAAAAATGCTCCCAAAAAGCTCCACTCCTGGAAGCTTTTGAAAATTGTGCTTCCTACTCCTGCTCTTGTTCCTACTTCCATCTCCTGCTCCCTGCTCCCTGCTACCCACAAACTTGATAACATGTGTTGGTTTCAGACTATTCCCAATCACAAACTATACTAATGTCAAAGTCATTTTATTGCTAAAGTAGATACTTTAAACAAGGATGTTATCTCAACGTCTAAACTAGGATAGGTACTCTATTTTGGCATTTAGGGCCACTGCAGGTATGATGTATAGAATTGTGTTTATGTGTTTAGGGACACACATCATCCACTTGAGTTGTATTTCGGATGTCCTCTTTAATAAAACACAACTAATATGCCTAAGCCGCAAGCATTTTCCTACATACACTATAAAAGTTCCGATCCATTGATAAGTTCTTTCTGAAATTTTTGTTGTTGAAATAAGGGTGCAACTATGAAAATGTAAGAAAGTTTTTCTGCTTCAAGAGTGGTAGCATTAGAACAATTTAAATATCCAGGAAGTAGAATTATTGGATATTGTGTACTGGAAAGAGTTTTCTGAGTTACTGTCTATGTTATCAAGACCTTAAACATTTAGTTTGTTGAATTCAATAATCTCAATCAGGTCAACTTTTTTGAGACATATGTTCTCGAAATTAGGGATTAATAAAATCACTATGATGGTTATTTTAACCTATACATTTTCATTTTCATTGATAGACTAGACATTGGAATCATCAGTGAGATCTAATATAAAAGCTCATAATATGTTGAACATTGAAGATGCAACCAAAAATCCATTGCCTAATATGAGAAAGTGATGGTCATCTTAACGAGTAGTCCTCCATGGTTGGTTAGCATAGTCCTAAGTCAACCATTATGATTTTGCTTTAGAAGGCTAAGTAGTGCAATGGGTTTTAATAATCCTAGTCAACAAAACACAAAGATCTATGTAGGGTAGCAACATGGTCTCGGAATAAAAAAACAACCACAAGAACTAGATCTCCTCTTTGCAAAATCCAGGGTGCATGCAAGGGGAAAGTGTGACCCCAAAATGGCTATCAAGATAAAAATATGTTGCTAAATATAAACCCCACAAATCCACTATGGTGTGATGGGGAAATCACTCTCCTGGAGCCACAAACATGCAAAAATAGGCATGTTTTATTGCTTCTTACAGATCAAAATTATGTGTTGTAAATGCAATTGGACATACAACTCTTTGATTCTATTTTTTTAAAGAGTAAAAGTGCTCCAAAATTGCATCAAAATATGCAAGCTAGGTGCCATTGGTAAAACTTAAAAAATTATAGCTCCAACATCCTATTGTTGGACGAACACATACGGGGTTCTATAATTTCAATACCAACCTAAATGAAATACAACTACAACTTTCCACCTTTGGAAGGAAAATATGTGCTCTATAATCCACTGCCTTGTGTGAATATGTTCATCACAGGGATTTAGGTTGCCATTGTGATTAGTTCTAAGATACAATATATGTAATTATATTATCAACATCATTATTTATGTCAACATTCCAGGGGTGTGCAACTCAAGTGACAATCTCACCATGGTGTAGATAAAGGGATTATCACTAAAAATAATCCTTCAAATTTTCTAACAATAAGATATTCAACAATGGAAAGGACATACAAAAAAATCCCACACACAAAAGAAGAATTGTATCCAAATAAATACAAATTTCCAATTGGCAAGTATTATATGGAGCAATTAAAAAAGATTGCAAGGGTTTGATTCTATGTGATATGCTTTATGATGAAGATATTCATAATTCAACCCATTACCATTAGTAACTATGTATAAAAGACGACAATTTATTAGAGTTGATGCAATTACAAGTTACAACAAGAAGAAAAAAATTATATATCAACATTTAAAGGCCTAAATTTCAGAAGCAAAGACTACAAATTCTCATTTAATCAGGGGCAAGCTATGTTAACTCTGATATCCACTCTAACTAATATGCATATTTATGGCCCCCAAGAATTATTGGAAACCAAACAACACTTTATGAACTCAACTATTATAATGATAGTTTCTGCATATAATTACCAGCATTCATTTGCATTGATTGTAAAAGAAAATACACAAGAGCTACAATCAATCCAAGACTGTAGAGATAACACCACAGTTCTTGGTTTTACCATATGGAAGAGGACACGATGACTCGTACTCTGATTAGCATTATATCAAATAACAGAACACACTCATATGTTGAAGTGCTTTGTCCACTTAAAAAGCATCCGATATTGGCCAACAGGGTGGTAGTTCACTGGTGAGGTCGACAAAATGTTAAGCTGTCCACCAGGGTTTCATTCCTCTTGACATCATACAGAGCTACAGACCTGACATCCATAGGAATATTGAGTAGTAGAGTTTCATTTTCCATTGCACTGTCATTTTGACTCTTGTGTGCACATTACGTGGATGAAGGAACCAGAGAATCGATCCTGAGTACAGGTCATACATATAACTACAATAAGAGAAGAGTTCTAGTGGCCATCTAGAGGAATAAAGACACTAGTATATCACTAGAAAGTAGAAACAGAGTACTCTCCACTTGGTTAGTGAAACTACTATATATTGAATTTTGTGACTCAGTAAGTCTCAGTACCAGATTCTAGAGCTACTAAATTCATTGAAAATTTGTTTAGAATTGTATACTAACCTTTTTAAGAGTTGTTCATGACTCAACAAATTTGGATTTTTGTTGCAGAGATATATAAGTAACTTTGCAAGCAAATCTCTTTCTACAGTGTTCATGTCAAGGGAATCTATAACCCATTGTGAATTGAGGCAGCATTGAATCATCTTGAAGAAGAGACATACTTTTCCCTCCTATCTCATGGTGCACAACAACAAAAAATAAGAATAACATGTGCAAACTATGAACTATAAAGCAAAAGGTCAAAGAACTACTTACCACAATTGCTCTAGCAGGATCTATCCACCAATATAGAGTGCTTACAAGTTAGCAATGATTAGACCAATTGCATTGGTGATCACATCAAAGAAGTGATCTTGAGCCAATGCCTACACAATCCCATTAGTAAAACTTCGACAATAGAGTGCAAGGAACAACTTCACAAGAGTAATTGAAACCATGATTCGAACCACCCAATGCCATTTGTAACCATCTAAAGATAAACCATCTTCCTATAGAAATTTGAAAATAGAATTGGAAGTTAGTGCCATGTCTATTAACGGTAACCAACAGAGAAACAATTTAAAGGCACTTGCATTCATTATGGTAGTCAAGAAATTCAATTCCTAAAGAGGTCAAAAGACTGTTTTTCTTTATGTCAAATATGTTATTCCATAAAGTATGTGTAAACACCAAATTAGTGAAAAAATTCATACCCTTGCTTTGATTCAATGTCTTTGCTAAAGACAATGTTGGCCTCACAATCCAACACTAAGGCTGGAACCTGAATTTGACATGTTTGCATTAGAAGCAGTCAATTAGAATCATAAAGTATATAGCAGCGTTAGAACCCAAACTGATTATGAATATTACATAGATCAGTATTTGGCTTACCTTCTGAACACTGGCATGTACATGTTCTCCTTGCAAAAGAAATGTGCGGTCCTTGATCTCAGGGTGTAGAGACCTATCAATATCAAGAGGTAATGGGCTCATAGACAACAACCCACGATTTCCACATTGAGCAGGGAAGAGCCAATTCTCATGATTTTCATGCAAACCTCTCAAATAATCCAGTGACACGCTATTTTCTTCTGCTTTTTTTCGCAACTGCAAATGTATATGGCATGTGTCTGGACTGGCCCTCAAGTAAATAAATCCATCAAGAACAAGCCCAGGTAAAACGGAAACAACTGGATCAAACCATGAATCATATATGCTAAGATCCGTTCCATTCATCCATTTTGCCTCATGTACAACTCTCACAAACACCTGGTATATTCAAGACTAGTAAATTTGTTTCTAACTTCTTTTTCTAGTGCTAAAATGTCAGAGTAGCCTCAGGCCAATGCAAACAAGTTGTTCACAAGAGGAGAATGAACTACTGTCCATGAAACAAGAAAATACATGTAAGCTAGTCTTACTTCATCCACGCAAAGAAGAGAATGTTGTAGTCAAGAAAAAGAGTGTTTGAAAAGCAAAATTAGCAAAAACTTGTACTTATGAAGAAGTAGAAGCCAACTTAAAGGAAATTGATGAGACATTAATGCACTATGAAGGTAAGAAAGATATTGGTTTAATCCCTTATAAGATATGAGACAAAGGTGGATGAGAAACAAGGTCCATTCCTTATATTTCTGTGAATCACATAGAGATTTTATTTCTTATGACCACAATTATTGCATATTCAGTAATACAATATGCACATATTAGGGCCTCACCTTAGAACAAATATGTACCTAATATCACAAATAGTTAACCTCAAGCATTTGTAGCTAAAGAAATAGACCGAAAGTGCCCATCACCATAGTTGACTGAACTTTGAAATTGTGCGAGTGAAAGATTCTAAAGTATTGTTGTGATGATTTCTTTTCTTTATTCAATTTTGTAAACATCATAAAGCAACTAATTACATTTTTTGATATATAAACATATGTTAAAACCTAAGGGACCTAGTTTGGTTATGGACAACCTCAAATTAGAGTGATGATGGAAAGCTTGGAATACATTTGGAAGGCCTATATGTTAAGGTTGTCTTCATGCCCAGAATTGATGCTACTTATCCAGAATTCATGGTTTTATGGTTGTTCGTTGTTATTTATGCCCAGAACTTCAAAAAGGATCGTTGTTTGGGGTTAAATATGTGCCCAAAATTACATCAACTTGGAAGAGATGAGATTTCATCATGAAAAGAGCTCATAAAGCTACCTAGAATGACTTAAATCGCACCCAGACTTGGTTTTTAGGGTCTGAAATTAACTCAGAACTGCTTTTTTAGTTTTGTTTACACAATTTTTGTGGAGAGAAAGCACCCAGAATTCATAATACTGCTGTAAGCTACTGATTGGGAGATTAAAACAACCCTTATTTGTGCCCAGAGTGAAGGATTGAAGCTTTTGGAGTGCCCATGTCTGCTCTTCGTGTCCATATCCATTGCCATAATTGTTTCTTAATGCCATTTCAACCCTCAAATTCAACCCATCATTCCTCCAAACCTGTTGTTGGTGGATGTTAATCACTTTTCATTGGGTTGTTCATGCCCAGAATTGTCTTTTAACCCTCCAATTCGGCCCAATTTTAGAGATAAGTCTGTTTGGTAGTGGAAATGTGCATAGGGATGACTGATTCATAATGTTTCTTGCCACATATTCACTCAGCACAGGAGTTGAAATCTCAACAATCACAACGATGGAGTCAACTGGGATAGGGGATATGCAATAAACCAAATAGATTATGTGTAGACATGGGTGACTAAGTGCACATGCTCCAGACAAGGGTTACAAGCACTTTTTCCACGAAATAGAGATGATGTTGATGATGAAACAAACTGAGTATTAATACTTGCCTCATTTTGGTTTTTGTCATGTTTTGTGGATGCTCTTGTTTGTCTTTTCTTCAGAGTAAAATAATTTGGATATGTTACAAACAAGGAGACTAGTGCCAAAAATGCAACTAGGAAATTTGATCCTGCATGTGTGGAAGGAATTGTAGAAAATGGAAGAAACAATCAGGGGTGGGTTGTAGAAAATCGAAGAAAAAATTAGGCGTGGGTATCCTTGGAGGCGTAAATGAATGGAGGATTAAAAATGTAGATGGTCTACAGGTCATGGATGAGACATAAAAACTTTGGCAGTTCCAACTCTTAATTACACCATAGGGGACAGACATGGGTTTGGGCGGACCTAGAACCTACATCACTGACCCCCATATACGAGATAGAGAGATATTCTTGAGTCTAGGTAGAGCAACCAGAGTTGATATTATACTTTTACCCATCAAATAGAGAGAGAGGAGACCCATCCCTCAATGATATTTGATTTTGAACAATCCCCGCAATGATCTTCGAGATCTGATGCAGCACCTTATCTCATATTCGATAACTGTATGCAAGAAGGTATCAACAGGAAAGCATTAGTAGGAAGGTAGCATCCTGAGAGCAGGTTGTCAAGATAGAAAGAAGAATAGAGTTTCCAGTACCAGAGCGATCGCAGAGCGCCCAGAACAATATTTGAGTTGACTTTCCATACGTATTATATGACTGCCAGCATCTCTTCCTTATTGATATGCCAAAAGTATCTGCAAAGGTTTATTTGAATTATTTACAGGCCAATTGCATTGTCTACATGAAACTCATGAATTATGAACTCTCCTTCCAATCACAATGGCCTACACAATAATGAATTATCATCTTCCTGAAGGATTTTTGGAAGGAAATTCAACATTTCCTGTTTGGTTTTTGGAGTTTGACACAATCTTGTGTAATTTTCATAGTAAATATTCTTATAAAATCATAAAATGAATTAGTTGCTTGCTTGATCTTCCTGATATCCTTGATTATAATTTCATCTTCCATGCAATCTCTAGTGTATTGTTTTGCATTCCATCCACTTATTTCCCTAGTCAGCATCCCAAATACTTATATCTCTGAGATATTTGATGCCCATTGAAGAAAGCCATTACATTGTTGAGCATCGGATGTCTTTCCATAGTAAAAGGATCTTGTTATAGGAGATCCCATCGTTGATCATACAAAAGGAATTTGAGATGGTTTTTCAAGCACTTGAGCCCTGGGAATTAATGAAACTACCATTAAGAAAGCTTAGAGCGTTTGAAAAGATGCAATTTTTTTTCAATCAGGATTTTATTTCACCAATCCATGTGGAGGGTTATCAATTACCATGCCAGATTGGCTCCCACGACCTTCTTCATCAGTGCAATATTTATACTTCCAAATTCCCTGTTGAATTTTTTTGAATTATCCCCTAGGAGATAGTAGAATTTTCTTTCCCATCATGCTTCCCTTTATTGCGAAAAAATGGACCCATTACTTTCCTGCAGATGGAATAACGGTTTTAAACTGAAGGGGGGGGCAATCTATTGCAATCCTAAGTATAAAAAGTGGTATTAAAGATCGTGATACATGTTTTCCCAACATTGGCTGTCAATTGTTGAAGACTGCAAAATGGATTGAAAGTATCAAATTGCCTCTCTAACCGCTCTAGAGTGGAGGCCAACAATACCACATCATCTACAAATAAAATCAATGAAATCGGGATCTGATGAAGTAGGAAACCATCCTTGACCTAACTTGAGTCTCTGTAAGAAACTAGTTTGTTGTTAAGAAGTGATTGGAAAGAGCAGGTGTCTGACAATTGTCTGTCTAGTTTCTGAATCTAAGGATTTTTTCCCATGTTTCTAATGAATAGAGTTTGTTTGAAGCTTACCATTGGATCTAGATCAACAAGACCTTGCAGATTGACTAGATATAAATATATAAAAAATTCAGTCAGTTATTTATGTACAAACTGGGTTCCTTAGTTCACAAATCCAATTAATAGATGGTGGATTCGATAGAAGATAATGGTTTAATAACTGTAGCATTTAAGTGAACATTTATCCCGGGTGATGAGATCCCTATTGTGAGGGGTTCTGCATTATCAGCTTTGCAGGGTACCAATGATGAAATAGGAAAGAAAGTTGTTTTGAAGTTGATGGAAGCAGTGGATGAGTACATTCTAGAGTCCCAGACCCAAAATGCGTGCTTGACAAACCTTTTCTTATGCCTATAGAAGATGTTTTCTCAATTCACATAATTTTCTTTGCTAATATAGGGTAGTTCCACCTTCCTGTCTATGTTGCTAATATGAAGTGTTTTTATTTGTTAAATATAGTTTTTCCTATTTAGCTAGAAAATGTATTTTCATTAACATGCTTCCAAATAGGATGAAATTTCATCAAGAAAATAAACCCAAGGGCATCCAATATGGCTTGGATGTCCACCCTCCAAAAAATGATCACATCTAAACTTCAGCCTAAGAATTCTAACACCTAAAGAAAAATACACAAGTTTTTAAAAACAAATAGCCCTCGGCTTGACTCTCCCCAGGTTGATTGTGGAGCATGATTTTCTCGTGGGTGTATTTCTCAGCTTGAATCTCCCAAGAGATGAAAGATCCCATTGTAAATTTTGAATCTCAATCCTCCTTAGACTTGGCTTGTATTCCTCCTGTTAAAGTGAATGCCATGTGTATGTTAGGGTTTGTTCTTTCTTTTATAATTTTTTAAACATAGTCCATATTTTTTGGTTTTCTTCCACTATGGTTGGTTTTGCTGATCGGGCAGGCACAACATGAATTAATGTTGTCAAGGTGCTACATGCCAGTCTTCTTTATGTAGTAATATCCCACCCTCCTAGAAGGCGAGCTGAAAATTGGTAATACAAGCAGGCCGAATAATGAAGACAATAGGACCTCTTGGATAAGGTAGGTCATGCGTTGGTTTCACTAAATCCTGATGTCTTTATTTACCAGCTTGAACCAGAATGTTATAGTGGGGAAAGAGTTTGCATAAGGTATTTAAAGTGCACCTGAAATGAAATATTATTCGAGCATGATCGCATTGCCCAATTTTATAAGCCCTTCAAAATGGAGATGTATACAAGTGGAAGAAGAATTGCTTCTTTGAAAATGCATTGAAGAAAAATATTTATGCCTTCAAATACATCGTGAGAAGATAACTTAACTACATGATACTAATACCAAACTTCATGATGATGTTATTTCACTACAAGATGCTAATGGGAAAATTCTTGATGAAGTTGCTTCTGCAGGACAGTAAAGCCAAACTTCGTGATTTGAATGCTTCATTATCAGATACTAATGTCAATATTTCTCAAGAAGTTACTTCATTGCAGGACACTAATAATTAGCTTTGTGAGGAGGTTTATATGGACAATATCAGACACTTGATTTGAGATGAAGGATATGACTATGATCTCTTGCTGCTATCGTGGGCCGAGAAGGACAAATCTATTCAATGCTTGTGACAGCTCAATCAAAAAATTAAACAAGAAGTAATTTTATCAATAGGTAACAAAGGCCAATTAGATAATCGCATTAGAAAATTACAAAGTTTTCTCCCTACTACTTTTAAGAAGTAATATGAACTATTTTATAATTCAAACTTTGCATTAATGAGATGAAACAAACAATCTGAGATGAATTAAAAGAGAAGTGAGACAAACTTGACAAATTGCAGGAGGGTATTTTTATTTGACACATAGTTCCTGTTCTTCTGATGCAAATTCTCCTTATTTGCTACTCATGAGTAAATATTCTCCTAACATTGGTGTTTTTGGGAAGCATACTAAAACCATAGTTTTTAGATTACTTCAGCAAACGGATTCTACAAACGGTGGGGTTGGTATGCATGGACATAATATTATCATTCCTATTCATCATGCGATGTCACAAGTGAGAGAAGGCTTTGTTTATCTTGACTACATCAATAGATGACAGTCACCTTGATTATTCTACCACTACTGAATTGTAGGAACAAAAACCTGCACAATTTGTTTCTTCTACTACTATAGATCAATATCACTTGGAATTAGAACCTACACAATTTCTTTCGTCTAGTATTATACACCAACATGAACCAAAACCCTCACCATCCCCATATTATCCATATTTGCATTGTCATCATGGTGATAAGAGGTATTATCAATCTTCATCAAGGTATCAACATTCCTATCCCCGCACTTCTAAGCTAAAACCTGATCGAAATGCACTGAAAATCAAACCACATGGACTAATTGTAGAAAACACTCACCGATCTACGACTAGACCATAATAGTCTGATCTACTGCTAGACAAGAAGCAATAAAGGAGATTTCTATGATAAAGTTGATCTGGCTAAATTTTCCTGTAATTATATGCCATTGCAAATAGATACAAATCAAAAGAACCCAAGTAAATACAATTCAAGGAATCAACGGAAAACCAAAGAAAAAACAATTCAAAGAATAGATGGGACCTGTGATAAGATTCATGTCACAGGGAACAATGCATTCGTCATAGCTGGTATCATCCACGGGGGGTTCACTAGTGAGGGAATATCATATCACGTCCATTCATATTGGGGGGTTGAATACTCTTAAAAACCTAGAAAATATATTGCCCTGTATTAAGGGGTCAAGGGGGGTTTTTAATTTCACATAGTAATATAAATATTGGGGGTTTTATTATTTGGGTATGCTGAGGAATAACCTCCAAATCGTGGGATGAATTCACACCTCCAAATCACGGGCTCAATTCATACCCACCTAAACCTTAAGTACCTTCCATTTTTATTTGATATTGCTTATGATCCTAAGTTTTACATAAATATGATAATAGTGTACCAATGATAATATCGATAGAAGTCTCTTTGGATTATTGGCCTTGAGCAATCCTCATTTAATAGATTATTTAGGCTTGGTTTGAATTGATGTTATATTGTTTTTCATCTTTAAGTTAAGAGATGTAGTTAATCGAGAGTTTCAGACTTGAACAATTGTATTGTATTTTTGTAGGCATTCAAGTAAAAGATTTAAATCTTCATTTTTTAGGTTCGGGTTTAGGTGGGCACTGATATTCAATTAAACCTTGCTCCACGACAACCAAGAAAAGTGAGATCAATCATTGTTGGCTCACTGGAACCAAGAAAAGTTAGATCAATGTTTCTTGACTAATTATTTCTTTCAACTTTTTGTATTCTTCTTTAATATTTTCACATTGCTAGTTAGGAATACTTGTTAGATTGAGTTATATTTGGCACAGTCATAATTGTAATTTCAATTCTTATATGTAAGGCATCTATCTTAATATTGTATTGTAATTAACATGATTCACATAGGTGAAAATCTAAATCCTTATTTACATACCCTATGTGTTATCATTACCATGAAATGTTATCATATAAGTTTCACCATCTAGGTATCTTTATAACTATTGCATGGTTGAAAACTAACAATGGAGATATTTCCCTATCCTTTAAAGATTAAAAAAAATAGGTACAACCCAAGAAAAGGTAACTAATTTTGTTAATTCGCTTGATTGCAAGAATAAATTTAGAGTAAGTGGAGGCAATTCATTGGATCTTGTGAATGACCCAAATCCAAGCTTTGCACATGATCATATGGTGTTATTGAAAAGTAAAAGGAATTTGTCTATGTTCATTTGGGTTCAAACATCAATGATGTTTGTTTTTATAGGAAGGTAGGGGTGTCCATCACAAAAGGGTTTCAATTTTAAATTTTTATGGAGTTTAATTTATTAAGCTTATAGAAAACGTGAGTTCTCTATGGCTATATTCATATTTACATGATATAAAATTGGTATATTTGTAGGTTGTGGTGTGAAACATCTGCAATTCTCATATTTTCTAAGCATTGCACTAACAATTGGACTATAAATATTTTACATTCTTTGTTATGTTGATCTCTTGACTAGGTTGCGTTTTACGCATTTTGGCTTCCCTAGTATTATTTCTTTAGGTGTTCCACTATCCAATGCTAAAAATTGATCAGTCAACCCCGCAATCCTAGTGGGATCATTATTAGCGTTATACTATTATTGTATTTAGCTTCTTGTTTGCTTATACTAAGATGTGTTAGGGCTCCTTTTTGTTGCAACTTGATAATATGATATAAAGGGGGTGTTAAAAATGGGTTGATAAAAATGGATACCTACAATATCTGGTGAAACTAGGGGTTTTCTTAATTGGAAAGGAATATTGGGAGGGGGGTTCAACAATACAATTTTAGGATGCATTTTCCAATATTTAGTGAAATTAGGGGTATTCTTTAATATCATGTGAACGATCGTGCTATGTAACAAGTTCACTGAGTGAACCCCCCGTGGTATCATCTTGGTCCCTGTTTCGGCAGGAAGGCGAGTGCCATGGTGGCTAGAGTGAAAGAAGATTATGTCTCCTATCCGAGCTCATCCCTGGCCGTGATTTCTCCACCACGAAACCCTGGCCATGATTTCTCTGCGTACTGGTAATCCCGAAACCCCTGGTCGTGATTTCTCCACCATGAAACCTGCCTCAACGCCTGATTTCTCTGCTTTCACCATGCGATTTCTCATCCGGCCATGATACCATCCCCGTTTCTCATCTATTTGTCAGCCCTCCCATATAAAAAAGACCCGAACATATTTTGTATTGTTACATTAAATAAATAAACCCCTTTTCCCCCTTATATATAAGCAATATAATTTTTAGTTTTTCAAGCTTATTTAATACCCCCAATATGAACGAACGTGATATTATATTTCCTTCTAGTGAAGCCCTTGTGAGAGCTGTGGACACGTTGAAGTCCTACAGCGCAATCGAAGCAGATTTTTTCAAAGGTTTTAGAGGTAAGTACCTGAACAACTTGAGTTTATACATTAAAATGCTTTTAGCTAAGAAAGGCGTTTTAATAATGCAGTAAAATTCCTAGAAGTTTTGAATATGTAATGGTCAATAGAATATATCGTGATTCTAACAAAGATACACACAATTTGAGGAGTGGAAAAAGATATAAGTACACTACTAAGAAGACTTCCAGTGAACATGGACTCCATGCAGATATTGACTTAGAAGCCCACCCTGATAGCCAGACCACGACCCTATCAGCCACCTATCAGCCTATTACTCCGTAGAACCCGTCGGTTGTGAATACCATGCCTCCTATCTCTCAGAATTTCGTCAGTTCAAAACCCTCCCGTTCTTAATATTCCTAACCCTTAGAGAGTCAATACGAGTAACATTGCAGGAGCAAGCGCTTAGACCATTCCATCACATACTATTCCATCTCAGAATATCCCGATTCAAAATATCCCGCTCAGTAATATCCCTAACACCACTTAGAGCACCATGCAACCAAGAAGGAGAATGAATGACGACATAAGATTGTCGATATTTAAAGGAACGGGTCTAGAGGACCCTGAGTAACACTGGTTTCTATGTGAAGCCATATGGAGTGTCAAGCAAGTTTAGGATGATGCTGTGAAGCAAGCGCAGCTCGTCATTACGTTCAGAGATAGAGCCTTGAACTGGTTCATGGAGTATTCTCAGGGACATAATAGAACCTTAGTGGAGATTAAGGCTGCACTATTGAGTGAGTTCAAGAAATCAAAGTCAGAATTCCAATGTATAACAGAATTAAAGGAAATTAAGCAAAAACCTCATGAGACAGCTTGGGAATTTGACCAGAAATTTAAGACACTGTTGGGCCAAGTAAGTTTCGTCATAGCACTGCAAAAGCACCAGTAGTGGTTTATAGCCGTGTTGTTGCCCCATATCAGACTGTCGTTGATGCAGCAGAAGGTGGCTTCGCAGGTAGAAGCCTTGGATATTGCGATGAAATTAGAAGCTTCACCTATAGGAGAGAGTAGCACTGGAATGTCTTAGATCCAGACCCAACTAGCTACCTTGACATTACAATTGCAGGACATGAAGAAGGGGAAAGAACAAAGACAAGAAGTTTGGTGTACAGGATGCAAGGGAGAAGGGCACACTAGAGAGAACTATCCTTTATTTTCATAATACCCTAACAGTGGAGCACCAAATCCACTCAATTAGAACCAAGTGCAATGGTGTGAGATATGTAGAACTAGAGGACACTGACCAGAAGACTGCTACTTAATTCAGAAGTATGTGCGAACACCTAAGAATCTATATTGCAACTTCTGTAAATCAGTTGGACATGATGAATCTAACTGTAGAGCATATCACCTCATGATGGAGAGAAAGTGATATCTAGAGCATATGCAGGGTGGTGGAGTATACAGAGTCCAAGAAGAAAATCCGTCGAAACAAGAAAACGCACAGTATGACCAAGGTGCATACAGAGGCCGTGGAGGATTCTGCGGAAGAGGAAGAAATACTGGCCCAGTACAAGGAAGGGGGAGAGGCAAGATGATCTTTTATAACTGTGGCCAGCCAGGTCACTTATCTAGAGATTGTACCAATCCATGTACTACCTGTAATTATTGTAAATCTTTTGATCATGTTATTGAGTACATCCCAGTGTTAGCAGCAGAAATGCAGAAGAGAAATCAAGATGTACCTAACCCAAACATTCAATTGATCGTAGCATAGAGAAGGGTTGCGGATCCAAGTGTCAATGCAGTGACGCGAAGTGGCATTGCCATAGGAAGAGATAGGAAAGCAAAAGCTTCGACTTCTGGAGACTTTGAAACTAGAAAGACCCCTGTTGAAATGATCTGGATCAGAAAGGCTAGCAGAAAGACACCTACTTTCAACCTGGAGAAAAACAAAGAAGTCTTTGAAGAAGCGCGGGATGTCTTCAAAGAGCCAGCACCTACATCACCAAGAACCCTATTGAGAAGTGAAATAACGCATATGGAAGATATTCCAGCCGCATATGATCAAACCAGTAATGCAGCAGAGACAGGCACCTCTGTTGCGCGGTTCCTACGGAGCTGCATGAAATTATTGAAAAGCGCAGATGTTGTGGTGGAATTACAAAAATTGTTAAACTAGTATGAACCACGCAGTGAGAAGGATACTGGCAAGAGCGTAGTTCATCACATTAAAATCTATAAAAGAACAGGAACAGAAATAAGGCTCAGTGCGGAGATAGGAGATTATGAGATGGATGAGATCATCCTAGATCTAGGATCTAAGGTAAATGTCTTGACTAATCAGACATGGCAGTAGATGGGAAGACCAAAGTTGTTGTGGTCACCCATACAGTTGAGATTGTCCAAACAGCAAAAATTCATACCTTTTGGGAGATTAGCCAATATTATTGTTGACATCGATGGAGTGCGAAGTCATGCAGACTTCAAGGTTATCAAAATTGTGGATGATAGTCAGCCTTATCTAGCACTTTTGGGTGTAGACTGGGCGATGGATAACCTCGCAATCATAAATCTAAAGACCAAGAAGATGATCTTTGAAGGGCAGGACATAAGGGTCATCGCACCATTGGACCCTTCACAAGGAGAAAGATATAGTGAGCCGATTTAGGAAGAATCCAGAGCACAGGATCTTGATCGAATTTACAAGATGACTGCGAATCAAGACGACTACGTTAACCCTGCTGTGGATGGAGCACTTAGCTGGAGATGTGACAACTCTTGCATCTGAGACTCTAACGTAGGACTGGAGAATTGGTAAAGCCGTATGCATGAAGTATCTGCAAGAAGATGCGCGTAGATCACAAAGTCACTGCGCTGGATTGGAACCGAGGTAAGTCCAATCCCCACCTATGATAGTTAGACTAATGTTTACACATTTATTCAAGAATATACTGTATTAGTTGTAGCTGAACACCGCATACCAACACTAGACATGGAACTGAGCGAGACACCTGCAAGATGGTGGAAATTGCATAAACAGACTTTGACCACATGGGATTAGTGCAAGCATATGATGCAAATCAGATTCATGGAAAACACTGCGCTGACCATGGTAAAGTACAATGGACAGACAAGTCGAAGGGATCACGTAGATATCTATTCGGAAGCATGGATAAAGGGACCGCAGATAGAATGGGTTCATTTGTTTGTGCACATATTAGACCGGATCCTAGAGGATTGGTATACATACATGGAGATTCATAGAGGAACCGCTGATTGAGCTATGTTGACTGCAAAATTCCAGAGAACTTTTGGCTTTGAAGATGAAAGCCTAATCATAAACGAAGCTCTGCAAGTTATCAAAGAAAGGATATTCAGAGCCGAATGCCCAAGCATAAACGAGGCATTGGAGGAAATCAAAGAGAGGGTGTTTGAAGATGTAAAGGTACCTGTGAACCTACAACCAGAATGGGGAAGGAAAATAGAACATGGCTTTGAATGCTATAATATTGTTGAAAACGAAGAATAACAAGAAGACACTGATGAGGAGGATTGTTATCGGACAATCCACTCGAGTGGACGTGAGCCGGATCTCCCTAGCTAAAAGTGAGTCTAGAACAAATAGAATAGACTACCAATGCATTTCCTAGATCTACTTAAGGATCGAGTACTAGATTTCTTACCTTTCACTACGCAATCCTTTCTCCTAAATGTTGCTACACGTCTTGCGTTCATCAAATACAAGCTGCAAGACCTGTCAAGACAAGAAACAAGAGAAACCAGTAAAAGACATCTATACAATAAGAGATCTAAGTAAACAGTTAAGCAGGTAAACTACTCAATATCATTACACACATGAACAACATTGGTGGAAAGCATTTATATTACTGCAAATAGAGGAGTACATGATAGAGATATAGAACCACAACTAAGGCTTAACACTGTAGCCATTCTCTGACAAATCCAATTGCCATATCCTTCCAAAGAAGTATGAGTTCTCCAATAGGTGAGTGTAGATGTTCTAAGAGTGATTTCACCAGCATGTAGATACCATAGTCTTCCTTGGGATGGGAGTGAGCTTCATTTATATAGGACTAAATGGATAGGGTATGGATAGGATAGGTTGAGAGATGGTAGGAGAGGCTCAAGGGATCTCTCCAAAGGTCTAGGAACCGAGTGCCAACTCTTCCAAGAGGTCAGGGATAGGGTCCCAAGTCAGCAAGCTTCGAGATGGACCTCGAAGAAGTTATTTTTTCCATTTAACTGACTTCTTCGCACCCTGTAATGGAGCAAGGTGCGACGTCGCATGTCACTAGCATGCAACCTCCGACGACCCTTAAAAACTTAGCACAATTGGGTACAAATCCTCCCAGGATGATTACTTAGTCCAAGTATCTTCAGGGGTGTATACACTGAATCTTATGATGAGTATATTTTGGGTGTAACAGAATGCCCCCCAAAGCATGAAGCTGTTGAAGGTAGACAGGTGAAGTGCTTTGATAGAAGTAATGGCAATAGACTCATCGGACAAAGGACACTACTGCAGTACAACTAACTCTGAACTCACAATCTCATATGAAGTACAACATGGCTGCCGACCAATACATTGCAGATCCATGGTAGTAATGTCTAACTGAACACAATCATGTCTTCTAGACACAAGCGTAGATCCATGATGAGATGATAACACAACCACGACCAATACAAATGTGGATCCGTGTGATATAACTCAATACAAACTCCATCGCAACCTGGGTAAAACATGACTCCCCAGGGTCTTCAAGTTGAACCCGCAATGATATGAATCTATCCATGTGATTACAAATGTCTTGACGTCGAACATGGTAGAAACCACTTGATTACCTGCCATTGATGTAAACCATTAACAATTGCGAGGGAGATCACCATTGATGTCAATGATTCCCAAGGTATCACAATACATATCATCAAGCGTGAATAAATGAGTTGAATTCGAACGCAAGATGAAATCTTTCAATCAAGAGTCAATGATGTAAACCCATGATGAAAGCGAGGTAACCTGCCATTGAGGCATGCAAAGCCAAGGTACTTAACTGGTTTCTAGATTCGATCCTCGGATGATGAGTTGAAGTCGACAAGGATGAATCCGTCAAAGGAGGGCCATGATGAATCCCCCATCAATCGACATGAAACACGACAAAAATGTATAGGGTAGATCGGATGATACAGTAACATGCAAGACTAACTCAGAGTAAACTGACATAATGGTGGGCGTATTGACTACAGATGGTAAACATACTCTTGAACATGGGCATGGCATGACTTGGAAGTATTGACACGATGAGTGCGACATAAATTCTCAAAGCGACTGATGATGGAAGCTTTTCTTTGAATGACTCAAAGGAGTGATAATACTCAGGAAATAAGTGCAACTCGAGGACAAACGGATGATCCAAGTGCTGTATGCAAATGCAGATGAGTGCCATGTTCAAGAACGACTACATACTGCCACTAATAAGGTATGTAACACAAACACTTTCCTTTTTCCCCATCATGAATGATGAATGCCTCATGTGTTTTTTACGAGCTTGATGAGGGTAACCAGATGCTCGGTATAGCTCATCTCATAGATGAGTCCAATCCCAAATGTTTTCTGAACCTGGGATAGGAGGGGTTTGTCCCATGATGGGCCCTTCAATGTGAAAATTTTAACAAGTCCATAGAAGGTAAACTCGGTCGTCATTTTGTGTTTAGAGAGTCTGAAAAGAACTAAAGAAGACTCCAATGGTCCTTTTTCGTAAAGTTAGCCTCATCGCCCGAAAAAGGGTAAAACAACACGGGAGAGGACTCTTCCAGTCATGATTGGCTAGAGTATTCATTTTTCGTAATTAGTGCATCCTGGTCCAAAAAAGGGGTAAAATATCACCAGGAAGACGACCATTCAAATACTTTAACAAGCATGAATGCGACAAGTTCACTTGGCAATATTTTTCGTTTTTCGAGAGCCTGAAAAGAGCTTAATGGTAGACTCCGGGGGTGTCCTTTTCCGTGGAAGTTTAATGAGCCCGGAAAAGTGATAAATTATAACTTGGTATTTGTTCTCATAGTTCCATGAGTACGAGAACAAACAAAGAGTAAACTCATCATCACGCAATAATTACAGACTAACCGTTGCAAAAATAACGACAAAACGTTCAAGGGAGTGTTCATACCTGTGATGACTGTTGTGATACGAGAAACGACACAAAATACCACTTACAACTCCTTCACACTAGAAAATGTGTCAAATAGCCTCAAATATGACAAAAATGGTCAAAAACTATGATAAATGGCCCAAGAGCATCAAAATATTTGAAAAGGAATATTCCATTCTATTTATAAATAGAAAAATGGGCCAAAATAGATTTCATTGTTTCATTTGCCAATTTGGGAGGAGAAGTATCAATTTGGAGCCAAAACTTCCTTTGTCGATTCTAGGAGCTACGATCCGCCATTTCACTTACCGTCAAGAGCAGGTAAGCCTAAACTTCATCCAGCAACTTTCCAGTGGATTAGATTTTGTTTTTAGGTTCATTTTTTGGATTTTTTGATGGATTCATGGAGGGATACTACGCTCTCGGCTCGTCGCAGTTGGCCCTTTATGGACCTGTGATGAGATCGATTCGTCGCAAGACTCGAATGGGAGAAGTGCGACGACATCGCACTGTACGCAAATGTACAGTGTGACGGTGGAGTTGCAAATTCCAAACATCAAAAAGAATCCAAAAAATGGACTTGTGAAGGTTGAAGCAGGACCTAACAGTGTTAAAATGTCCTTCTTGGCAAGTTGTTTGCTATCCAACATGGTTTTAGAGTAGCGAGAATGAGAACATGAAGTAGAAGATGAACAAGCTGCCAATGATCCACAATGCGTGGATGCCTTGAGGAACTGTGCTTTGCTTAAGTTCTTTGAGATTTAGGGGATGAGATCCCAAATCCCATTGCTATCACACATTCTCTAGAGTTGGGATGCGGCCTAACAGTATTTCGTGATTGGTGAGCACATCCTCACAATAGATGTTGAGGACATCTATTTTCTCACAGGTCTGTCCCGGAGAGGGGACCCTGTACATCTTACTGGAACATGGGCCAGTGACCGCACAGTTGATGACATGGTGTCACAGCATTGTATCGCTACTTCTCGACCTTCCAGTGGGAAGATTCTTATCAGGGATGTGGTGAGACGCCCACTGCATACCATATTGCTTACTATTACTAGAGTGGTGGGTAGCCAACCCCCACACATGGCTACTCGGACCCAGATGCTTTATGCGGAGGACTGCATGTCCCCCATGGTTTTCAACTGGTGCGAGGGTCTCCTCGCAAACCTCCGAGCTCAGCTAACCAAGTGTCGACATGAAGATCTCAAGTAGTTTGGTTATGGGTCGATCGTGGTATCGTTCCTCTTGGAGCGGATCCCTCTCTTGCGCCCACAGGTGGTATTAGATGACAGGGAGCCTAGAGATCCCCACATGCTCAGATGGACTAAGGTCATGACTTGCCATGGTGGAGGACCTATCATCAGCTTTGGTCCTGAGTTCTTTAGTTGGATGGAAGGCCAGTTACTCATGGTTGAGGACTTCTCGTACAGCGGTACGGATTTCAGAGAGGATCCTAAATTGGTGCTACCTAAGGGTGCAGCATGGGGTGACATAGGTGAGAACAAAACCCTTGTACTTTTAATTTTGTATATTTATCATTTTTTTGATGGAGTGCTAACAAGTATATAACATGTGTGTGTAGATGTGGGGCCCATATGGCTAGTAGGACTTTCTCTCTTGGTGAGGAGAGACAGAGGTGGGGAAGCAGTTGTGCCCCCAGGAGCTCATGCTTCCATCGAGGAGATCGAGGAGGTATACAGGAACTTGTCCCAACCGATAATGGAGGTTCCTGAGCCAGCAATAGATGACCTACTGAGACCTATGCAGAGGTTTGGGGTTGGAGCGTCCGTACGCTTCAATGCCCTACTCTGCAAGGTGGCGAGGACTATGGATTGTTTCCTCACTCAGCAACAGCGTGCTATCCGTGCTAGGGGTGGTGTACGGGTCAGGCGTCAGGCCTGATGACACTATTATACTTGTACTAAGAGCTTAGAGGCCTCAGATTTTGTACTACTGAAAGCTATGATGCTTCAGATTTTTGTAGAGACTCACTGAAAGCCATCGTGCTTCAGATTTTGTACCAGCGCTACTTTTGAGCGATATATATATATACAGACATTATCGGCGATTTATACACTATGTGTTTTAAAATGATGAGTGATGTGATCTTGTTTACATGTTTTCTTTTATACATTACATTATTTACATGTTGTGAATGCTTTTACATATTATGGATATTATGTGTGTGTGATGTACCAATCCAAAATGAAGTTGGCCATCGAGTTAGCAACTGTGTTTAACTCTCGTGGAATGTGCAAGTATTGAACGGATTCAAATGACCTTTCCAGGAGATGTACTCGTCTGAAGAGACGGAGTAAGGTGGGATCACAGATGGCATAAACCCGGTTAAGATGGGAAACCACTAATTGAGAATCCATGTGGATGACAATGTGGTTCATACCCAAGGAAATGGCGTTAGCTAGGGTTCTGATTACTGCCTGATACTCTACGGCATTGTTGGTCGCAAACCCTAGGCAACTTCCTCCTGAGGTAATGAGCTCACTTGTTGGGGAATATAGTACCCAGGCTGCCAAAGCAAGGTTACGGGTATGCCGGCTGGCGTCGTCCGTGAATCCATAACATGTTGCCATTTGCACACGCAGACAAAACATGGTATAAGGAGCAGAAACAAGATCTAAAGACACTCAAAAACAAAAGTGTCACAGCACACACAAAAACATGCCATGTACAATATATACAAGAAAGTCTAAGCGTGATGAATTTAAGCATAGTATCTCTTCAGGTGAAGCCCATTGAGGGGTTCACCCAAAGAGATTTCGTCATAGTCTTCAAGCTCGTAAGCTCCCTTCTCCAAAACACGTTTGACTATGTAAGGTCCATGCCACATGGATTCGAACTTTCTTGCTCCTAGTTTGTCATGCTTCTGGTCATAAGTGAGGACCAGGTCACCCTCGTTAAAGATACGAGGTTCAACTGACTTGTTGTATTGGGCTTTGATGCATTTCTTGTGTGCTTCATTAGCAAGAGTGGCATCTCGGCAGGACTCGTCAAGTTTTGCTAAGTGCAAGATAGATTCTTCCTCAGTAGTAGTATTACAAAGAAGTTTGATAATGAGTTGTAGAGACAGAATTTCGCACTCTATAAGTAGGACAGCCTCCAATCCATATACCAATTGGAAGGGAGTGAATCCTGTGGCGGTTTTGACAGAAGTTCGGTAGGCCCATAACACTAAGAAGAGCATGTTGTGCCAATTGGACTTATGTGTCCCTACCATCCTTTGGACCATAGTTTTCAAGACCTTGTTAATAGCTTCAACCTGTCCATTGGACTGCGGGTAGTAGGGTGTTGAATTTTCATGGAGAAAACCCAACCTGTCGCTCAGTTCATCAACCATATGGTTCTGAAAATGGGAACCATGATCGGTAACAATTTCCTGAGGAACTCCGAACCGCACTATTACATGATTGAACATGAAGAGTGCGGCGGTTTTGCCGTCCTTCTGGTATGTAGGCATAGCTTCGGCCCACTTTGTAAAGTAATCCACAGCTACAATGATGTAATTATGCCCCCCGGCCGAGGTAGGCTTACAATGCATAAAGTCAATGCCCCATTTTGCGAATGGGCCCACGACAATAACCAGGTGTAACGGGGCGGGATGGGTGCGCTTATTCGTATGGAAGTGTTGGCAAGGAGGACATTGTTTTACGACCTTAATACAATCTTTGAAGATAGTAGGCCAAAAATATCCTGCGCGCAAAATCTTCTGGGATGTAGCCATCCCAGAGAGGTGACCGCCACATGCCCCAGTGTGACAGTCATTGAGAACGAGTTCAGCCTCATCATGACCGAGACAACGTTGAAGAATTGAATCAATGCCATGGCAATACAAAGTATCATTGATTATTAAATAATACTTCGCGTGGTGACATATCTTACGACGGTTGTCGCGAGAGAGTTGAGCTTGAAGCGTTGGGTTTGAAGATACAATAAGATATCTCCATACCATGGGTCAGTCGTACTGATGAGAAACAATGATTCGTCTGGAAAGGAGTCATTATGCTCAACTTCTACATCAGGACGGGGAAGGTCACAAATGAGCTCGGCAAACACCAAAGACTTCTTTGACTTGGCTTTCTCGAAAAGAAGATCAAATTCTTGCAGTATCACGATCCAGCGTGTATACTTGCCCCCAAGCACCTGACGTGTCAGTATGTGGCACATGGGGTTCGAGTCGGCGATGATAGTGGTGGTGCGGAGCAAGATATAGTGCCAGATCTTTTGGATGGTGATGACCGCAACGAATGCGAGTTTTTCGACATGTGAATATCTAGTTTCAACGTCAGCAAGACCCTTACTTGCATAGTATATTACATGTTCCTGGGCATTTTGATCCTCCTGTACCAAAACCATGGCAATAGTGGTAGCAGAAGTGGCGAGATATAAGATATAATCTCGATAATAATTGGGCGGTTGGAGCACGGGGGCATGCGTGATGGCATGTTTGATACTGTCGAAGGATTTTTGAGCTTGGTCATCCCAAATGAAGGGGACATCCTTCTTTAGCAGTCTCATGTACCCCTGAGTCTTCTCCGCAAAATTGCAAACAAAACATCTTAAATAGGTCTCCTTCCCTTGGAGACTTTGAAGTTCTGTCACATCAGTCGAGGGTGGTAGGTTGATAATGGCCTCCACCTTTAAGGGATCAATGTGGATCCCATCCTTCGAAATGATAAATCCTAAGAGGCGTCCAGACTCAATGCGAAAGATACACTTATGAGGATTTAGACGGATATTGTATCATCTGCATCTAAGGAAAATGGCTGTCAGATGATCAATGTGGAACTGGAACTGCTTTGAATGAGCAGGGAGATCGTCCAGGTAAGGTTCCACAATGTCCTTAATGTCATGGAAGGCATACGACATAGCCCGTTGAAATGTGGCGCCAACATTTTTAAGGCCAAACCGGAGTTTGCGGTATGCAAACATTCCCCATGGGCATATGAAAGCCATCTTATGTTGGTTAGCTGGGTTGATCTCAATTTGGTTGTAACCAGAAAATCCATCCATAAATGAGAAGATGACACTTCCAGCACAATTGTCGATAATCTGGTCGATGAAGGGGGTTGGGTAGTTGTCTTTTGGACAAGCCCAGTTAAGGTCCCGATAATCGACACAGACGTGAATGGTACCCTGCTTTTTGTTCACAGGGACAACGTTTGAGACCCAATTCGTCAATGGGACAGGATAAATAAAACCAGCCTTTAAGAGTTTTTCAATTTCTTCCTTAATTGACGCAGTCTTCCAGGGGTGTACCGACCGCAACTTTTGGCGTACAGGTTTGATGTCGGGATAGGTTTTTATTTCATGAGAAACAATTGCGGGGTCTATCCCAGGCATCTCCTCATAGGACCAAGCAAATATGTCTCGAAATTGCTTGAATAAGGTCGTGCCAGTAGCTATTTCTTCAGGGGAACACTTCTGGCCTATGTGAATGTGTTCCACTATACCAGGTTTCACCGAGATGTCTACTGGGATGGTTGGATCAATATTGGCCAATTTTCCCTCCCTGTCTATAAGACATGTAAGAATGGGGGAATGAGGGAACGGGTAGATATCTCATGAAAAGAGGGTATGGATGTTGTCCTCTATGTACTCCAAAGGAGGAAGAAAAGATGACCTATGGTGGAGATCATCCCACTGACCATCGTCAACATTCATAACTTCCATGATGGACTTGTCTGAATGCAAAGTCTGAAGTAAGAGATCAGGTAGAGATGACGTCCATCATAGAGAACAGGATGGAGAGGCCATGGTTAAATGGTCCTCCGGTGCTGATTAGATAGCCTTGTAAATATGTTTAGCGGGTGAAAGAGGCATTATATCTCCAAGCAGGTGTGTTTTGGCTTCATCTGGTACAAGCCAAGCATTAGTAGAGTGAGATAAAATCTCTGTGGAGATCATGTTCACCATAGCAACATGATTAGGGGGGTCCGTGGCTGGAAAAACGCCCATGAGAGATGAATCTTTCAAAAGGACAACCCCTATACTCTCATACTGTTTTGACATCTGTCCAATGGAAGGAACATGGTCACCAGGATGAGTAGTAGTGTCTGGTGTACAAAAATCTAATTGGTCGATAGTAACAATTCATCCTTAGTGGGGGAATTGTACTATGCGGAAGACTGAAGAAGCTACCGCCTGCATGGTGTAAAACCAATTGCGACCAAGCAAGAGATTATAATCTAACGGGGCCGAGACCACTTCCACGTTAATGGTTATGGTCTTTCCGCCCAACTCAACTGCAAGAGCTCATAAGATCCCATGAGGTTGAAAGCCACGCCCGTCGAATGCTTTCAATGTGGTAGGAGAATGATTCAATTCAGGGGAGCCAATGGCTCTCCAAAAGGCGATCAACATGACAAAAGTGGAGGCGCCTTCGTCCAAAAGGGTACGATGGACAATCTTCCCAGCAATGTTCACAGAAACTTGGAATGTGAGCTGGTGTGAGAGCCTCGAATTAAAGTTGTCAAGTTGGAACATGATGGTATTCGAGGAATCTGGGTCGACTGCACCGATGGCTACAAGGAGAGTTTTGCGTTGATTAGGACAATTCTGCAAAACTTTCGGGGTAGACATGGTGCAAGGAGCTTGTGCCAAGTCTTCTACGATATTGTAATTTTGTGCCGCCTGAGCGTTGGGATTGAAAATAACTTTTTGAATCATACTCTTGGGCGGTCGCAATATCAAGTCTAAGGAGGGCTTCTCAATGGTGAGAGAAGTTGATGGTACAGTGACATCAGTTAAGGAGTCGGAAGCTTTTTCAGCATTACTTCCAATGGATTCCTTCGAAGGGACTGGTTCATAAGATCGCGAGCGAGTGTTCAAATTGATCGTCTCGTTACGCAGCATGAGAACATGTGCTGTAGTGGATGGTTCCCCCTGGGCTAGGGGGGTTTGAGCAATCATCTGCTGGTTCTGAGTAGGAAACGGATCATTGAGGACTACAGGAGTTGGTTTACCCCTAAGAAACTTTTGTACGTCGTCTCTATGGAGACATTCTTTGGAGAAATGGTCATCTCCACACAGTAAACAAGGATACTTTAGTTTCCGTTTATGCTTGGTATCGTCAGGAGTGCTCTTTTGTTCCTGCTGGGTGGAAGACTTTTTGGGTTTCACCTTGTTCTTTTTTTACTGTCGAACTTTTGAGATGAAGCTAATTGGACAGAATTCACCTCTTCAGTTATAGTAGGAGCGGTTGACTTGGTGGTGTTGTGGCCAGCCGGAGTCAGGTTGGATGATCCAACAGTGCTAGCAATAGGCTGGGTGTTAAGGGAACCAATGATTCCATCAGTTTGGAGTCCCTTATGTGGTTTCGCAAGGTCATTAACGTCACAGAGTGCATCAGGCAGAATATCAAATAAAGTACCGGATTGAGTGTAGACTAGGTCTAGCACATGGGCACTTGCGATGGCTTGTTCTTTGGTGACAGCACCTCGCATAGCAACATCTCTTGCTATGGTAGGGATGAGGGATTTTGTGAACCAATTTGCTAGGAGTTGATCTAGAATAGGAGCTTTAATGAGACATTGTCTCCTTCGCCATTCATGGATATGATCCGAAATATGAGTGGCGGTATTCTAACGGAGCGAGGTTAAAAGATCGGTACCAGTTTCATACCGTATGGGCAGCTAGAAATGTGTCAAAAAGTTCATGGCAAGAGAACCAAAATCAAGAAAAGAGTGGGGTGTAAACTCAATGTACCACTTGGCAGCCGAACCGGTGAGAGTCTTTTGAAAAAATCTAAGATGAATTGAATCGTCCATTAAGGAATTAGATGAACACCATAAGTGGTATGTCATCACGTGGTTTTTAGGGTCTTCACCTGGCTTGCCGTCAAATTTGGGGATATCAGACGGAAGTTTCAACGAAATTGGTGGCCAGTTAGATCCATGGTAAATAGGATCGTTGGTTAAACGGGATAGGTCAGGCAGGTCCAAAGTATCCAGGAAGGGCAGCTGTGGATTAGGCTGCGCGTATTGATAATACAGATAAGGTGTGTAAGGACCAAACTGAATGTAAGGTGTACCATGAGGAAATTGGCTATAGGGGGGTGTGCCACCTGGACCGTAAGGGGGTCCGCCACCATAAGGTGGTCCATTCCAATAAGGTGGGGGCCCACCTCCACCACCGAGAGGGGGTGGAGGCCCGCTGCCACAACTGGGAGGAGGTGGGGGTCCATAACCGTAATGAGATGGCCCACCACCGCCTCCGCTTGGAGGGGGTGGTGGACCTCCGCTTCCAAAGGGATAGGGGCCCCCACCACCTCCGCTGCTGGAAGGATGAGGGTCTCCACCACCACCATAGTAATTAGGTCCTCCATCACCTCCTCTTGGAAGGGGTGGTGGAACACCTCTGCCACTCGAAGGGAAATGTCCTCCTCCACCATGATAGTGTGGTCCCTCGTCGCCTCCACGGGGAGGGGGTGGTGGACCATTCCCGCCATCGCCGGAAGGGTGAGGGATGTTGTTGGTAAAATGAGGTGGGCCTCCACCAAGGTTAGGTGGGGGAGGGCCGATCGGGGGTGGTGGTGCTTGAGGGATAGCTGGTTGGGGTCCGTGTTGCAACACAGGTTGTTGCCCCCATAGAGTGTATGGATTCCCGGGATAAGGTATCCCATATGGTGCGTTTCTGGGATTAGATTGGCCCCGCGTAGGGTTAATAGAACCTGGATACGCTTGACTCCATGAGGGTTGAGTTACATTGGATGCCCCCCAACATGAGATAATCCCATGGTGGATGGTCTAGCGGGTTGGGAAGGTCCAACGGAAGGTCCGTTGGGGATTCTACCGCCTACGTTCTGGTTAGGAAAGGGGGGTTTCCCCCCAGCCACAACAGGTTGACCACTATTCATAGGTTGAACCAATGTAGGTTGTTGACTAGCTACCATAGTAATAACATTACCAATAAGATAATCCGTGGGAATGGAATACTCTCCCCTTGAATTCTGAGGTGGGGGAAGAACTGGTAAAGTAACTGTGGTAGTGACAGGTGTGTTGGACTGTTGTCCTTCCACAGGTTGGTTCACTTGAGGTGTAGGACTAGACTCTTATGAGGGTTGACCAGTCTTATTAGTGGTCTCATGGTGGGAAGGTTATTCTGGTGATCCAAAAGATATCGGATGAACCGGGATGTCTCTGTCGTCGAATCTTATTTGAAAGTTTCGATTTCGAAACTCTTCAGAGTGTCGCTCGAGACTCTGTCTTCGAAGGTCATCACCCCTAAGACGCAATTGTTCCACGCGTTCATGGATAGAGCCGAAAATCTTGGTAGGGTCAAACCTGTAATAAGGTCTAGAGAGCTCTGGAGTAGTCCAGATAGGTGGGGATGATATGGAAAAATGAGCCACTGGGTCTGTAGAAGATGTCCAATAAGCTGTTGAAGGACCAACAGCTATTGTAAGGTCATCCTGGGGTCGGTTTATCCATTCCAACGATCCAGGTTCTCCCGGGATGACAGGAGAAAGGTCTTGTGAAGCGGGGATTTGTACTCCTTCATCCTGCGGGGGATGAGAAGCAGGTGAATCTGCAGGGGTTTGTGGAAACAAAAGTCCTCCAACATTCAAAGTGGGGTTTTCCACTTCAGTAACTATGACCGCATTACGCTGATCCATTCTTACCCTCGAAATAACCTCCGGATTAAGGGGATATTCGGGTGATAAGTTTAAGATCGTATGGGATCTTCTCCAGGGAAAATCCACCAGAGTGTCAGGATTATCATCCAGGATGGCTGAAACAACGTTCTCCTAAGGGTATGCTAAAAGAAAATCAGTCCAGAAAAACCTACTCAAAATAAGGCAACAAGAAAACTTATGTGACAGAGTGGATTCAAAAGTCTGGAACCTCACGGGATTATCAAGGCATCGCAAACCATGATATACTGCAGGGTCCAACAATATGATGCGACAAGGAGGATTGGGACCATACCCTTGCTTGCATACTCGACTACCTGGACAGTACATGCGTGCTAATCTCCCCGAGTGTTGTTCTCGGTGTATTTCTTTGCCAAGACGGCCAAATGGTTAACTCAGTTGGTTTCAGGAATCCTAGTGGTGTCTCCCAATATACGCAAGGTATGTGGGAGCTCAAATCCGTAGTGGTGTTGTCTAATGCATAATCGTTCGGCAAAAGACCTTTCGATATACTACCGAGTACGTGATACACCCTTCGATATACGCCAGGTACGGATTATGGTACTTGGTGGGTATGTGAAGGAGCTCGATATACCAATAAGTACGTGGAAGACTACAATACCCCCAGGATACAGTGCTGGAAAATAACGACAGCTGCCATGCTTAACGAAGCCGGAACACGTCTCTAACTTACACACAAGTTGCTAAAAATTTTACCTAGTTCTACCGTTAATTTTATCTTGGACGGTTAGGTGAATGCATGAGGTGAGTACATAATCGGAAGCATAATGCAAGCCCTGGCTACGTGCACGAAATATTCTTTTCTTTTAATGAATTCTAGTTATGGGAAGAAGAAAGCTTTTTCCAATAGTATTGCCAAAACAAACTCAATGCAACACAATCCCAATTCAAACAAAACTTGACTATGAAAATATTCTTTTCCTTTTCGACGAAACACAAAAAATCACAACACTACTATCCAAATCAAAGCATTTTTCTTTTCTTTTTCTTTTCAAATCAAAACGACACTAGGTGATGAAAAGAGAGGATTCTGAAATGGAATATGTAAGTTTTTCAATTTCACTTCCAATGGTCTAAAAGCAACAAAAATAAAAAATGCATCTATCTTTCCTTAGCATGGAATCAATTTTGCAAAAATCGAAGCGTTCTTTGAGTCTTTCAAGAAAATGAGCGATTCATAATTCGAGAAAAACACAATAGATCATACATTCATTCAACTTTTCCAAAACACAAACGAGAAGTTTGCAATGCACAACGATTTTTTTCAATAATGTTCGAGAAATGATGGGAAAGAATCACTTTTTAACTTTTCAATGGATGCATCAAAGAGTAAACTTGATAACAACTGAGCTTTCAGATTTAAATGACTGAAAAGAAAACATTACTTGCAGCACTAGTACATTCAGAAAACTCAAGAAAAGACAAGCACTCAATCAAGCTGCAAGACACATTTAACTCAAAATCAAGCAACAGCAAGCAAACTAAGCAAGCAAAGCTCAAAACAAATGTAAACGAGGTCTGGAAGCTGATCTAATGTAATAATCAGATCAGGGATGGAAGGAAGGGAATGCAAGGGTGAACAGATGAAGGTGGAGGAGACAAGAATATCCACCACTACCGGTCTTCAAGCTTGTCCAAAATGGAACCCAAAATCAATCCAAACAAAACCAAACACTCAAAACACAACTCACAGGTGGGATCCCTGGCTGGATCTTGCAACACAGAGAGAGTTCATATAGCAAACCAAAGTCCAGACTGTCAAACAGAGAAGAGATGCCTGCATGCCAAAATTTGACAAATCGGTGCACTTTGTTCTTGTACACAGTGCGACATCGTAGTTTTCTTACACAGGAAGTGCAACGATGTCGCAGTTTGCCAATGCAAGGGATGCGACAAGTAGTTAACAGGTAAAGAGCAGAGACCCAGAATGACACAATGTCACTCTATTCCCACTACCCAGGTGCGAGAGGCGAAGTCTAGATTCAAAAATGAATCAGATCTCTCAGTAATGAACCATGGAATGGTTTGGGAATGAGTTGTATAAACTCAGAGGAAGTAGATCAAAGTCTTCAATACGAAGATCTGATAGTGAAATCAACTCCAAGAAGTAAATGGCAAAAAATAAAAGTCTTTTGTCAAGCAATCAACTGAAAATGAGTCTCAGATAAACAACTACTGACTAGATTCTATACTCCCCAGTATGGTCTCCAGATTTGTTATCGGACAATCCACTCGAGCGGACACGAGCCAGATCTCCCTAGCTAAAAGTGAGTCTAGAACAAATAAAACAAACTACCAATGCATTTCCTAGATCTACTTAAGGATCGAGTACTAGATGTCTTACCTTTCACTACGCAATCCTTTCTCTTGAATGATGCTCCATGTCTCGCGGTCGTCAGATCCAAGCTGCAAGACCTATCAAGACAAGAAACAAGAAAAACCAGTAAAATACATCTTTACAATAAGAGATCTAAGTAAACAATTAAGCAAGTAAACTACTCAATATCATTACACACATGAACAACATTGGTGGAAAGCATTTGTATTGCTGCAAATAGAGGAGTACATGATAGAGATATAGAACCACAACCAAGGCTTAACGTTGTATCCCTTCTCTGACAAAGCCAATTGCCATATCCTTCCAAGGAAGTATGAGTTCTCCAATAGGTGAGTGGAGATGTTCTAAGAGTGATTTCACTAGCATGTAGATACCATAGTCTTCCTCTCCTTGGGATGGGAGTGAGCTTCATTTATATAGGACTAAATGGATAGGGTATGGATAGGATAGGTTGAGAGATGGTAGGAGAGGCTTAAGGGATCTATCCAAAGGTCTAGGAACCGAGTGCCAACTCTTCCAAGAGGTAAGGGATAGGGTCCCAAGTCAGCAAGCTTCGAGATGGACCTCAAAGAAGCTATTTTTTCCATTTAACTGACTTCGTCGCACCCTGTAATGGAGCAAGGTGCGACGTCGCATGTTGCTAGTGTGAAACCTGCGATGACCCTTCAAAACTTAGCACAATTGGGTACAAATCCTCCCAGGATGATTACTTAGTCTAGTTATATTTAGGGGTGTATACTCTGAATCCTATGATGAGTATATTTTGGGTGTAACAAGGATCCACGCAACATCAATATACCTGATTCCGAAGCTGCGCATGATGTAGAGGGACCTCCACTTGAAATTCCAGATATGAGTGGACCCGTGAAGACAAGAAAAGTGAACATTGGCACAAGTGAAGAGCCGAAGTTCGCATCAATTGAAGATTACTGGGATGATGCCACAGTTACTGAGATCGCAAACCTTCTGCATGAATATCAGGATTTATTTCCGACAAAGTTTACCGAAATGAAGGGTATTTTGGGCGACTTGGGGGTTATGAAGATACCTCTCAAGCCAGGCGCGAAACCTATTAAGCAAAGGCCCTATAGACTGAATCCTAGATATAAAGAAAGAGTCAAGGCAGAACTTGATAAGATTCTCGATGCGGGGATCATTGAGCCGATTGAAGAATCAGAGTGGATAAACCCAATGGTTATCCAAGACAAGAAGACTAAAGGTGAGATCATGATCTGCGTAGATCTCAGGAAGCTGAATGATGCTTCACTGCATGACCCATTTCCTACTCCTTTTACATATGAAGTGCTAGACAATGTTGGAGGAAATGAGGCCATTTTATTCATTGATGAATTCTCTGGATATCATCAGATCATGATCGATCCAACAGATAGACACAAAACAACTTTTGCTACTGAATGGGGCTCATTTCAGTACATTATTATTCCCTTTGGCTTAAAGAATGCACCTGCCATCTTTTCCAGAGTTGCTGTTGCAGCATTTAAAGACTTTATGCATAAATTTTTGGAAGCATATTTTGATGATTGGACTATCTTTGGGTTACTGAAAAAACACTGCGAAAACCTGAGAATGATGTTAGCTAAGTGCATGCAACATCAAATTTCATTAAATTTAAAGAAGTGTGTTTTCTATGTGCCTTATGGTATTCTCTTAAGACACATTGTGTGCAGACAAGGTCTGATGGTTGATCCTACAAAGATCGCAGTAATTGTAAATTTACCTGCACCAAACTCAATAAAGAAGCTTCACACTACGTTGAGACATACAAGTTATTATAGAAAGTTCATTAAGGGTTATGCGCAGATAACCGTGCCAATGGAGAAACTGCTGAAGAAAGAAGCACAATTTATATGGAATGCAGAATGTGAGCAGGGATTGGACACGCTAAAAGATAAAACGGTAACTACGCCGATCCTAGTTTTTCCAGATTGGGAGAAGTCGTTTCATGTCCACGTTGATGATTCATATATAGCGTTGGGCATTGTGCTTACTCAACTAGGTGAAGGGGGCATTGATCACCCCAATGCATATTCGAGTAGAAATATCTCATCCGCTGAAAAGAATTATATGACCACTGAAAGAGAGGGCTTAGCTATGGTATATGCACTGTAGAAATTCAGGCACTATTTGTTGGGTGCGCACTTCTCCATTTACGCTGACCAAGATCTCACCTAGATCCGGTTAACAGGCTAGTAATTAATCGCTTATTTCACTGACTTAATAGCCTGGCAGAACTAGCACCTTTTAGCAATTATGGAAACATCATTGGAAAGGAGATAATGATTGGCCGACAAGATTGAGATCTCAGATGAGATATTGCTGAAAGACAAGACATTAACTGCCTCAGTAATGGTCGATCTCCACGTACCAGACTAGCAGGGTTTATAAATACCCATCATCCAAGAACTTGTGCATTTTACCGGGAATTCTATTTCATCTGTCTGTGAAGTCATAGATTCAGAAGCCGAAGAGCCGAGCAGTCTGTACGTGCATGTCTGAGCCACTTACCATTGCCGAAGTTCTAAAAATATTCATACAGGTAGGCTTTCAGGGAGTCATGTCAGCACCAGCCAAGAAACCTATAGTCGAGAGGGGCGATTCATCCCAAAGCTCTGCAAGACAGGTCGTGGAAATGAAGAAGGATAAACATCTAGCTACAGACCAGGAAGATCTGAAGGAAACAAAGCCGCAGGAACCAGTCACTTTCCGAGAGCGACTCATCCATCTTGTACATGAATACATACCCCATCGGCGAGATGATGCACTTGTTATCATCCTTGAGAAAAATCCTATTTATGAGATTCCAACACCACCCATATCCAGTAAAGTGTGGGTTGTAGGAAGTCTTCTAGGGAAATTTAAAGACTGCAAGTTTGAATACCATGACTTGCTGGAGGGAGGAGAGTCGAAGCTAAAGAAGTTCACCTAGTTTCAACTAGACTAGTATATGCGTCGACAGGTTGATGAGAAAACCAGCGCCAAAAATATGTTTGTGAAGGATTGGCTGAAAGGGCTTGAGCCATCCGGGTTGCTTAACCTACTGACCATCCTGCATTTTGACAGGAGTCCAGAGCTTAACGCGGTAGTGCGCACATTTCTTTCCTATGCACACTTGGGATACCTATGGTTGGACAGAAGGATCGATATCAATATTGATAGGATACACAACATCACACTACTTAATAAACGAGGCAACAACCCTTCAAAAGTGTTTGTAGGGAAGGCACAAGAAAAAGAACTCGCCAGCAAAATCATGGAAGAATTTGGCGTAGTCCGAGGAAAACATGGCTTCCCCACAGCCGATATCAATGATCAAGCCACACGGTTTATAGTTCGACTGTTCACAGGGAAGATCCTGTGCAAAAGTAGACCACCAGAGGTGCTGGCCGCAGCGATCCATCTCGCCTCTAAAACGATAAAGGGCACCCCTTACAACTGGGTGCAATACCTGCTAAATGCGTTTTTGGCAGATGTCGAAGACACTCAGGACAACGGAACTGCATTCCACTACAGTTGGATGTTAGTACTGATTTCCTTCCTCGGTTGGAAAGAGATGGCTAGTTACCAAGGTGTTCCAGTTCTCCCAGGGAAATGTCGAGGAACACACTTTTTGAACTTATGGGAAAACTCAAGGACCTCTAGGTAACGACAAATCAATGAAGTGTTTTACACTTATTATGAGCAAGTGTGTGATGCAATTTGGCGAACGTCGCACATCTCAAAGCCGCTAATAGATGCCTACAAAGGGAATTTGATATTCATGGCCGATCTACGTAGATCGTATATTCATCATAAGGCTGATTCGAATACCAGGATATGGTATCCAGGATTTTATCAGTTGGATGCTAAGAGAATCAAGCAAATAATGGAGGAATGGGCACCATAATGGAAAGTGGACCAACCCATTGATGTTGAGTCCAACTATGAACAGGACAAAGAAGAGGACATGAAAGAAGATGAAGAAAAAGAAGATGAGGAGGAAGAAGACATAACAACCCCTATTGATGAAGAACAGGTACCTACGTAGGAGAATCCAGAAGACCAGATGGGGGGGAAGCAAAAAGCAACTATGAGTCCTTCATCGGCAAAAGGAAAACATAAGAAGCATAAGGCTAATAAGCCAAATTTGGTACCAATACTACACGCAAATGATTGCGAGACCATCGCAACAAAGGTACAGGAAATATGGGGAGGAGAACCGCGCAGAGAAAGAGGCAAGACAAGAACATATGCAGCTAAGACTCCTTCAAGCGGTCGAATTAGTGAAAACGATGGTCGCGGACATTCGAGAACCCAAGCCAGAATTGGCCCGAGGATCAAAACTAGAGGGAAACTCAGGAGGGACAAGCGTGCAGAAGAGGCAAACTCATACAGTGAGCGCATACCCTAGGGTAGCGCATATACAGCTCGCGCACTTTATTTTTCCAAATGATAAGGTGCGTGAAGAAGCAAAGGACTCGGTGCATTTTGACCTCAACATTGGGTCATTGCCAATTGAAGATTTGAACAATTTGCATATGCAGATTGTAGAAGAGATCCATGAAAGAGGCATCACCTCATATGACAAGGGTATCCAGCTCCAAGAGAGTCTCGATGAGCTGAAGCAGGAGTCAGTGCAAAACACTATGGAGCTATCTGATGCTCAAGAGACAAGCCACAAACTCAAAGAAACAATATCAGCGGTATGCGCAAATATTGACAAGTGTGAGGAAGAAGTAGATATGGCAGACACACTAATCAAGATTAGGGCCAAAGTGGAGTCCCTTATTATAGAAATGATGGAAATGGAGATTTCCTATAAAGGAAAAATTGTGGACTTGGAGGCTCGACATCCATGTACCCCACCAGATAAGCACGTAGCTCCAGCAGAAGAGGTAAGGTCCACTTTGGACAGTATTTCGGCCGAGGTGATGAAGTGCCAGAATTTGCTAGAAGAAGCAAATACGGTGTTAGCTGGATTGAGTGAAGATCCATACCTTATGCAACTAAAAGGAGATCTACAACAAAGGCAGTAGGCAATCGAGGCCACAAACGCAGAAATGAAGACTTTTCCAGCCAAACCAAAGATGCAAAAATTCAATGAAGTAAAGGAGACGCAAAAAGAGTTGGCAGTGCTAAGGGAAAGAGAGGTTGCCGCTTCTGCAAAGTTGCATCCTATGGGAGATGAAGGCATGGCACTGATGCAACAAATTGAT
The DNA here is from genome assembly GCA_027924585.1 of Larix kaempferi. NCBI lineage: Eukaryota > Viridiplantae > Streptophyta > Pinopsida > Pinales > Pinaceae > Larix > Larix kaempferi. Next base: position 9,900,411 of record BSBM01000922.1, read on the forward strand.
AAGAAGTTTGTTGAACTTCAATCAACAGAGGGCACATTCAAGGAAAAAGCTCAGGCTAAGGTCTCACAGGTGATGCTGGATACCATGAAAGAATTCGAGGATAAGAAAAGGGAAACGGTCACATAGATAACCGTTACTCTGCGCAACTTCACGGACAAGCTAAGTCTCGCTGAAGACACGCAGGCAAAATTGGCCGACAAAAGTGGCTCGAGGACTAGCCACAAGTAAGTGTTAGGGGCCTGTTGAGCATGGCCCAAGTTGGCATACTTGTGACAAAGTACAGTTTTGGAACTGCATAGTTTAAGCTGCAAAGTCAGATGGCACAGTTTTGAGGAGCGCGTAGCTCGGATTGCATAGTCAGTTTTGTGCAGTTAAGCTGGTGCACAGTGCCAGCACAACAACCATTTTTGGTAAAGAGTAGAAGGGAAGGTCGAGCTATGGAAGCGACCTATTTTGAGTAAGAAGCAGAGCGGATATAGAGGAAAGTGACCTGTTAAGAGAGTGGCATCAAGCAGTTAAGGATCTAAATCACTAAGTCGACGGTGACAGGAAGGCTAAAGGGGCGAAAGCGAAAGGACACAATGCGGTTGTAATCGTGTTGTTGATGACTGCGGCTGTCAGAAGGGAGTGAGAGCCACGAGTGGCCCAGCAAGGTATCCTGAAGCCAATGGAGTAAGCTGTCAACGGCGATAGGTAGTGTGGCGGGTAACTGCACCGGTTTTGGGGGAATCCTAGGGTTTTGAGTGTATGCATTGTAAATACGTGACCTACGGGAACAATCTATAAAAGGGCACATCTTGTATGGGAAAGGGTTAATCTCTGATAGTTGAATAATCTCTAGTAGTGGAACAATCTTCACTGTAAAATCTTCTAAGTGCTAAGAAGTGAATGCTATTATAAAAGGCTCTACAGCTGCGTGCGCAGAGACCTATAGAGAGAGAAGAGAGTCTAGAGCTGAGTGCGTAGACTGGAACTGTTGTACCCTTCCCAAAGATAATACAACAACAGTTCCTGTGGACGTAGCTCCCATCTTGGGGGTGAACCACGTTAAATACTGTATTGTGTGATTGGTTGTATGCTTTTATTTATGTGTATTTGCTTATGTGAATGGTTGAGATTCAGTTTATGAATGCATGAATTGTTGCTTTTATATTTATTCACCACAAATATAGAGATGGGAACAATATGTTAAGTGACCACATGGATGAATGGATGATTGAATGCATAAGCAATTCACAGTAGATGAATGTATGAAGTAATCGGTCAAACATTGAGTGTAGCTCCAGAAGTGCGCAGTCACATTGTTATTTTTTATAGTGTATAAGGTCGCAAGGACCGCGGTCTAAAAGGATTGTTGAATGTGTCTTTCTACACTAAGTAAGATCCATTGAAGTGGTTGAGAATCAAAGAGGAAGTGCAGTCTTTGTGGAGCCGTCCTGTCATCGAGAAACACTCGGCATCGTGCAGTCCATGGATGTGCGATAACTTAAGTCTTCATCATGAAGAAGTGGGACTTCGCATAGTTCAAAGCCCACAGTATGAGCTCTATAATGCACTGCTTGCCAATTTGTGTAAACACTCATCACCCGATTGTGGAAACCCGATTCCATAGCCCCCCCATTCCTTCACCTTGGGTAAGACCTCAGTCTGTTTGCAGATTGTTGCCGAAAGGGCTAGTGAAAAGGGGTTTTGTTGGTTCTTTGAACCGCGTAGAACTTGGGTCTTTATAGAAAACCTTAAGACAGTTAAGTAAGCCAACAAAGACACAATTATCATCAACATCACTGGATACGATCTTTTGGATCTCAATTGTACATTACATATGTCTCAGACATATCTATACATACAAAAGGTCTTCAACATAGTCTTAGTCCGTCGAGAAGTGTCATCATGCTTCAACTCAACCCAGTCCATCGGGGAACATGCACCAAATCAACAAGTCCATCGGTGAGTCCATACATCAGCTCAACAACTCTACATAGTCCATCAAAGAATCCATCATGCATCAAATCAACTCAATCCATTAGGGAACATGCACCAACTCAATCAGTCCATTAGCGAGTCCATACAAGAGTATGAGTGTGCGCCAATTTGCACTAGTGTGTGTCGGTGTGCACCAGCCTCTCCATCCCATCTCAAGATGGCTCAGAGATCTCCTCACTCTTTTCATAGTGATGGAGAGAATGCACTAAATCTCTCCATGAGAGATCTCCTCACTCCTTTCGGACTGATTGGGAGTGTGCGATGGCCTCTCCATCCTTTTCAAGATGTATGATAGATCTCCTCACTCCATCTCAGAGTGATCGGGAGAATGAGGTGGCCTCTCCATCCCATCACAGGATGTCTGAGAGATCTCCTCACTCTGTCTCAGAGTGATCAGTAAAATGCAGTGGCCTCTCCATCCCATCTCAAGATGTCTAAGAGATCTCCTCACTCCATCTCGGAGTGATTGGGAGAATGAAGTGGCCTCTCTATCCCGTCTCAGGATGTCTTAGAGATATTCTCACTCTTTTCGAAGTGATCAAGAGAATGTTGGGTCTCTATATAATCTCCCTTCCCTCTTATCAAGGGATATAATCATGGAACCAATCTCCCCACTCCATTATAGAGTATAAGGGATTAAATTCATCCTTCCCTCTTACTGAGGGACTCAATCAAGGGACCAATCTCCTCACTCCCTCTTGAAGTGATCCGGAGAATATACCTACACACATATCAGCTAACAGAGGCATCAAATATATCATGGTAGACATTTATCTACTGCCCTATTCTAGTCATGAAATGCAAATAAATGAAATAATAACAAATCACATGATTGAATTTATGCACCTGCATGGGAGAGTATCAAGAGACTAGTCTCCCCACCCTATCACAGGGTGTCTGGGAGATCTCCCATCCTTTCTCAGAGTGTTGGGAAGAATATATGGTATCGCCATCGAACCACTGACCTTTATCCAATACACATGGCTAATACTTGTTCGATATTTCAATCATGCTCATCACATCTCCCTCTGTGCTGGAGTGTCCTGCTCCCTCTGCATCTAAGCATCGTGCTCCCTCTATGGTGCTATCCACAGGTATGTCCATCAACCTATCACTTCAGGTGACAATCTGAGCACCAGCTTTCATAGAGAAACATTCCTTACTAAAATGTAAGTATCCATCCTGGTGACGACTCGATACATCAAGGATTCTCTCAATTGTCTGTCTGAATCAGCCAACAATGCCATCAGTGTGGCCAGGGACTCACAATCATCATGTTGGATTTGATCAGGATCTCAACTGTGTTCTGCCTTACACTAGGAAGATCTCATCAAGTTTCTACCACACCATCAATAGGCCAAGATCCTCATTTCAAGGGATAACTCCCTCTGTCTTGGTGAAGAATAGATCATTAGTATACAAAATCACAAACAACGAATCATTGTCAGCAATATGTTCTGAGTCACAATTCTAACTAAACAGATGTGCACCTCCTCAGAAACTAATTGATTAGTTTGTGAGGAGGTGCACATAACAGATGTCCTTTTTTCCTAAATCTATGGACATAGCAACTCGAAACTAAAAACCCTATATTTTGGATATAATTTCTAAATTTTTGAATACAGAGTTGGAGAATCCATAAATACAATAAGCAAATAGCAAACCAAAAAGAAGCACACAATAATCATATCTTTCAATAATTATGTTTTATGTAAATCAATAGTTATTATAGGTGTCTTTTTATGGCGCTTATACTTTTAGTAGTATCGTATTTTAGGTGTCTTTTATGGAGCTTATACTTTTATTAGTAGTATCACGGAATCTTTAAAAAAGAAATTAGAAATATTTTGAAAACCTTTTATATTACTTTACTACACGGCACCGTTATTAATTAAAAAATCACGTCTTACCTTTTCACATTTAAAAAAAGTATTAATGAGGCATTTCGGGAAAGTCTTTTTAACTTTTTTATTTTTTATTTTTTATTTTTTTTTAATTTCTAACTTTAAAAAAGTATAAATGAGATATTCCGGGAAAGTTTAATTTAATTTTTTTTTTCCAACTTTAAAAAAGTATTAATGAGGCCTTACGGGAAAGTTTAATTTAATTTTTTTTTCCAATTTTTAACTTTTATTTTTTATTTTTATTTTTTTTCCAACTACCTGTCATTGGAATCTATACCTTTCATGTCACCTGCAAGTTTTAGGACAAATTACCGCTATTGAAAATAGATCCATATATAATGTTAAAGTGAAACAAACGGTAAATCATTGCTAATAACAGATTGTATAAATCATCTATTGCTAAAATAGATCCATATATAATGTTAAAGTGAAACAAACGGTAAATCATTGCTAATAACAGATTGTATAAATCATCTATTGCTAAAATAGATCCATATTGTGCAACATCAACAATGATTACAAATCACAGAGATTTCCAAGAAAACATAAGGATGGTAAAACCGATGATGATTACAGTTTATAAAAGAAAAGGAAAATAAAATGATCAGGATGCAAGTTTAAAATGTTCAAAATATGGACAGAGACATAAACAAAAGAGTTACAAGGATGGCTGAACTACTTATTTGATATTACACAGTTGTATATATATGTTACATGCTTTGACGGTTCAAGCCAATACCGGTTAACTGACTGACTAACTGAATGTAACTAACACAATTTAACTAAGAGATTATTATTTCTAACACTCCCTCTTAATCTCAAGTGTTACATTCTTAATAAACACAACACTCCATTGTAATGATGATACTTTAAAACATCTAAAATGCAAATCTCACAAATGCAAATGCTTGCTGGTCTATGTCTCAGCCAAGCTTACAAACACTGAACAAAAATTTCATAAAACTAAATTTGATTCAGATTAGGCTGCTTAGGCCTATTTCTTTCATCTTCATCTTCAAATATAGAATGTTCACCTGGATCCCAAATTTGATTTTGTAGTCTTCCTCTTGCCTTGCTTTCAATAGTATCTTTAGTCAATTGATCTTTGTGGTTGACTATATTCTTTGTCTCATTGTGTCTCCACCCAAAACTCTTCCGCAAACACTTCCATAATTCTTCTATCTCAATGTTCAGCGCTATTCCTTGCAAGTGCATGTTACTTAACTTCATTTCCTGGGGAATTTCTGCAATGCTAAATTCTGATTCTTGAATAATGATAATAATGATTTTAGATTCTTCAGCTGCTACAGTCTTTTTATCAATGTTTTTACAAATCCTTGAATTTTCTATCCACTCTTCTAGCATTCTCAACTCTTCATCATAATCTGTTAACACATCCAAGTGATATTCTTCTTTCATAGTACCTACATAATCTGCAAACACACACAAATTTTTAGTTCCAAAAACATGAGATTCTTTGGTCTCGTTTGATGCTTCAAGCATTTCCTTGTGTAGGAATGGACTCTCCAAACACTCTACAAAATCTTCTTCTTGTTTCTCATCAAATACTGCTATATGGGAAGTTTTATCTTCAATCGAACCGTCATCAACAAACTTTGTTCGTTTCACTAAGTTAATGTCATCAGCAATATCTATTGCTGGATTCACCAAAGTTTAGGTCTTCAATATTCTTCTCCTCTACTTTATCAGGACTTCTCCCACTTTCTTGTCTTCGTCTTCTTTCTCTGCTTTAGACACAAAAGCTTCTTCTAATATACCAATATGCTGCAAGGTATTTATGTTTCTTCTCTTTTTACTGTATCTCATCTCTAAAGCATCCCATAAAGCTTTTGTACTAACAACTTGACGAAGTTTATAGTATTTATGTTTCTTCTCTTTTTATTGTATCTCATCTCTAAAGCATCCCAAAAAGCTTTTGTACTAACAACTTGACGAAGTTTATAGAAAACACAATAAAAAATGTTTTCATCCACTGCTGACAAAATAAGAAATCTTGCTATTGCATTTTTTCTGTTATGAGAATCTTCAAAATCTTTTTGAACAAAACACCATAAATTTAATGAACAAAGCAAATCTTCCATTTTATTTGCCCAAATTTCATAATCCATACCTGAGAAAAATGGCAAAATCGACATTGATCTACTTAATATTTCATTGATCTCTTCATCTTCATTCGGTTTATTCTGCTCTAGATCTTCATTGATCTGCTCGATCTCTGCAATCTTATTTTTATCTTCATCATCTTCTCGATTTATGAGCTCTTCTACTACAACTGAAATCTCACCAAACATCTTTTCAAAATTGTGTGCCATTTTATTCTCTTACAAATCTTTTGAAAAAAGAAATTTTCAAAAATCTTCTTGTGAGATCACAACACTAGGGTTTACCTTTTCAAAAACTAAATTTGTTCCTTTTCTTATTTTGGTCGAATGGTTAAAAATAAGTCTTCACATGTCTCCATTACATAAACCTTCTTTAAATCTGTTTTTGAAAATGCTCCTTTTAAAAATTAACATTTCCTTTTCATAAGACTTATCACACCATTAATTAAATATTTCAAAAATAAGATTTTCAGTCATTTGGCTTACGCATTTTTTCCTCTTGTGCAGCGATTCTTTAAAATAGAAGGATTCAGCTGCTACTCACTCTTTTCAATAGAATGGCATGTTATCTCTAACCTGGTGATTTTCACCTCACATCAACGAATTGAGAGATCTTTTGTGCACTTTCACGACCTGTACGGCAAACTCTCAACACTGCATGACCTCACATCGACTTTCTCAAGCGAATCCATGAATGGTAATCTTCATACATAGGGATTGTGAAATTCTTCAAAGCTGTTCACGGCCAAATTCCTCAGAACAGCAAACTTCTTCAGCAATAATTCTTACGGTGGACAGCAAACGAGGCAGCAGGATTCTTTTTAACAACTGCAGCAGACAGCAACACTATCTCCTTACGCTGGACCTCATACGGGCTTCCTTCACACAAAATTTTAGAAATGGCAAAGCCCGGATTCTTTCTTCGATGGACTGGCTCAACGTTCTCGAAACAAATCTCCTGCTTCGACGGGACCTTCTCTCAAATATTTGAAGAGGTTCTCCAGAAACTAATAACCAAACTCTCTAAGTGCAAGCGGTTTCAATAAACTTCAATAACAGATTTTACTCTGCATTGAGTACCGGCTTCTACGAAAGCAGACTTTCCTATCTATCTTTGATTGACCAACGAATTAATCAAACGCTCTGATACCATGTTCAAAATATGGATAGAGACATAAACAAAAGAGTTACAAATACTAATGGCTAAACTACTTATTTGATTTTACACAGTTATATATATTATATGCTTTGACAGTTCAAGCCAATACCAGTTAACTGATTATACAACTGACTAACTGAATGTAACTAACACAATTTAACTTAGAGATTATTATTTCTAACATAAAATACAGAAGGATTTGGATAGTCAACAGCATCAAATTTTCAGAAGGATTTGGATAGTCAGCAGCAACATCAAAATTCCAGTCTGTAGAGGCCAACGGGCGCCATGAAAGGTTCATCGTCGCGTAAGTAGCCTTTTTTGCTGCCGAGTCGCTCGTAGCAATCCATTGAGAAGAGAGAAAGCGAGAGAGGGATCAATCCCTCCTGTAAATCCAGGTCTGGTCGCTTGAAGCTGCTGCTGGCCGGAGCAATAGACGAGACGGGACGATAAAGAATTGGGCGCAAACACACAAAGAAGAAGCGGCGGTATCCTCCCAGCGCCATCACCACGGATCTCATTTTCTGCAAATCGGCAGCTGCAGACCACTGCTTTATGCAGATTCTTTCCCACAAGCTCTCCGTTTCCACAGCAAGTTTCCACTGCCTGTTGACACAGCCCGCCATGGCCAGGGACCTTGCATCCAGATGCCTCAACACCTCCACCAGAATATCTTCGTTGTATTGTGATGAATCCATGTGCTTGGGATCTCAGAAACCCTAAACACTAATGATAAGGAAAAGGAATTTGGATTCACAGGATGAATTCAGCCGTATAAGGCGCCGTCTGAGAAGTTGCTGCAAGGGAATTGGAATTTATTCAAAAGCTTCATGTGCTTGGCAATGGCAGTGAAGGAATTGTATGGCGCTGCATACGTCATTCGTGATTGACGCAGGGAATGACGGAAAGGGTGAAATATTGGAATGTATTCTTTTGGACGGAACGATTGAAGTCAAGCATAACAGTCACGAGCAAAGAGTCGTTCAGGTGGCTTTTTCGCAGGTAGGTTCCGTGATTATTTAGTTTCTTCCGTATCAAACACGCCATTAATGGAGACGAGATCTCATCTCAGGAAGCAATGTGCAGATAGTCATGGTATTCGACATGTTGCCGTATTTCGTGCCTGCTGTTTAACATAATATACTTTAATTAATTTATTCTTTACAAAAAGATGGCCAGTGAGAGGCCATTATCAGTCAATTATGAACAAAAAAATGTTCCTGTTTAATCTTCCTTATGCTTATCACATAAAATACAATATAAAATCTCATCGTAAATACCTTTATATGCATTGAATTTTAATGGAAACGATAGAATACAATATAAAATCTCATTTATAAGATATGGGTCTAAGCTCTAAAATCTTTATGCATGGATAGCTTTAATGGAAACGGTAGAATACAATATAAAATCTCATTTATAAGATATGGCTCTCAGCTCTAAAATCTTTATGCAGGGATAGCTTTAAGGGTTATTGTTTAGTGATGAGTATGATGTATGTTTGTAAGGGGGTAATTCATAGATTTTTTTCATATGTCATATTTTTAATATCTAAATTTTCATCCATCATATACTTTATTTTTAATATTTAAATTTTTATTTTAGATGGATCAAATCAATTTTCTATATTGTAATATGATCATTATCAATAAAAATAAAGCTACTCTTATTACTATCTATTAAAACGTTTTTCATAAACCACATATTGTATAGTATTGTAGATCAAATATTATATAATATTGTAGATGAATTTGTTTGTAAAGCTATGATCTAGATTAGATTTGTAATAACATTTCATTAACCACATATTGAGTGGTTGTACTAGTATATTGATATTTCTTCTTAAAAATAAAACATCTTTTTAACTAAGTATTTTCTTTGAGCATAAAATAACAAACCTTTCTAACCTGAATCAGAACTTTGTTACCCAACTTCGAAGCATAGGGTTATCTAGATGACCATAAACAATGCACAAGTAAAAAGCCATTACCTCCATCCTCTTCACTCCTAAGAATTTATTTATAAGTTTTAATATTTTATAAAATAAATAGAAGTTCTTTAAACACTCAACCAATGGGAAAGGATATCCTTATGCTCAATTAAGTAACTAAAAATTTCTTTGATCAAATCATGTGAAAAAATAATCCTACCCGAATTCAGTAACAAAAAGTTTTCTTCAACCAAAAAAATTAACATGTGTGTATCTCTTTAATCTTGTAACAAACTTTCCAATTTTACAATACAATGAATTTAAAATCCTATTAAAATTCCCATCAATCTAAAACTCTGCCAAATTTTGGACAATATAATTATCAAATTGAATAGTAACATCATTCGACAAAATTGAAATTGAATAAGAACATCATTCGGCCATGCACATGGTAGAACTTTCTGGATTAGTGTAGCAATCAATCGATTATGCACATGCTAGAACTTTCTCGATTAGTGTAGCAATGCATCCTTTCTTGGTCGTTATTCAACTCTTGGTTTACCATTTCTATACTTCTGCATTAGTCTTGCCGTCTATCCACACGTGTCGTTACTCTACTCTTGGTTTACCATCTGTCTAGTGATAACGCATTCTCTAAATGCAGACATTACATTTAGTCTATCGAATATTCCAACCACGGAGCCGAATTCCATTCGCGACCATCGTCACGGCGAGCAAAGAACCAAAATCCATTCGCCGAAAACCTAAAAGTCTTGAATTTCGTTTCTGCCGTCGGTAGGTAGCTCGATTCCCCGATCTTTCTTACAAAGATGTCCGCGCTTGTCAATTGCATGACTGATCGCTTATCGGGAGATATTTATTGATTCCTGCGATGTGCCATTGAGAGGCAATGCATGGAAATTGGGTGAATGTGGGCCAATGACACCGACATGGACAATTCCCTTAACGGTTTCCATGAAAGATACCATGCTCCACAAAGGATATGATGTTGACAAGAAAATCTACGTCTTCTTGGATTCACGGTCTTACTGTTCAACCAAGCCGGCTGAGAACGACATCGTCGTGTAAAATTGTTGCGTTGAGAATTATAACGTAACGTATTGTAGAAGAATCATACAAGTATCAGCAGATATTCTAAGAATATATATATACACCCCGCAGATGCGTATATATAGAGAAAGATCGCCATGCTTCTTCTACACTCAGTAAAGTAATTACCTGAAGAAACGTCATATTTCACGTGTTAACTGAACAAGAAATTGTGGATCAGTCTCAACTATATCGCGGCATTCTATGAGGTCATAGCCACGTCTTCAGATTTTAATGAAAGCTCGCCAGCAAAAGAAAAGCATCGTTGTTACTACAATCTTGTGGGGAAAGGTTAAATTTTTTGACTCGATTGCGATATCAACAGGATCTCATGGAAAATAAAATGCCAAACATTGTTGGCTCACAGCGGTTACTTCACATGCAATTAAGTTCATGGATCACGTCCTTCACGTCGATATAATCCTTTTTATCCAAGATCATTGAAATTGTTTTTACCCAAAGAATTTCTGATTAATTATTTGAGTTTTTTTATTTAGTTTTAATTTTCTTGTTTTTTTCAATTCAGATCTAGTTCGATCATTTAATATTTATATTTTTCTTTTGTTTGGTTTGTTTATTTGCGTTACAAATCAAGAGCGAAATTGAAGATTTTGCGCCTAGGGAAAATAATTCTCGTCGGATCAATAACGAGAAGATATGGATCACAATAACAACTGCAGGCCAAAAGAGAAGGCGATCTCTGAAATATTGAAGGGATATCTCCGGATCTTAAAAAGGGATATCACGTAGCTACTATAGGGAGAAAATAAGAGCCCTAAAAAATAGATCCTGCCAATACAATGGAGAAGACAGTTTCTGGATGGATTTGTCAGCACGAAAAACAAATTCGCTGCATTATAAAAAGGAGCAGTTTGTATTAGGAGGAGAAATTCGCTGGATGGATTTCTTTGGAATTTGAACGCTTTTAATTCAACGATATGCATGATCAACACTTCTGGTTGCTATGGTGTGTTTGTGTGCCACAAAAACCACGCGTTAAGAGTAATACTTGCGGGGGCATTTTCCACTTTCTTTTAGACCGATCAACCAAAGGGAGAGGAAAAGACTAATTTCTAGCTGGGTTCAACTACCGATACTAACGAGGTCAACTAGCAGCCTCGGTATCGGGTGGAATTCGGATTGCTCTTGCACGTACTTTTGAACATCATAAGTATAGAATGACAAATGGCCCTCACTAATCCTAATACTAGGACGTCTGTCAATTTGTTTATAGAAGCATTGCCAGACCTTGACAAGAATGGAACCCGGATGGATGTGTATCACTGAATGGATGTGTATCTTTCATACATCTATTTTTGTAGTTCCAGTTCCGTTCCTTAATTGGTGCTTCTAAGTGCGTTTGTTTGAATCTTGTAAAAAAGGCATGATGGGTAATCTACTTATTCTCTGACCTTTTTAATTGCTTGTGGATGATCTAATACAGCTCGGAACTCCATCAACCATTTGAAGGATCACAGAGGGAAACAGATGATGCTTTGCCATATCTCAAAGCAGTCAAAGATATATTCAAGAACAATAGGGAGAAATATGATGAGTATTTTGAGATCATGGAAGATATCAAGGCCCAAAGGTTTCTAGTTTTTTTTTATAAATATAGGCATTATCAATCAATGAACATGTTATCTTTCTTTTTTTTCTTCATCAACTATAAATTATAGTTGTTGATTTATATGTAACTTCGGAATGTATTTCACCCATCTATTTTGTATTCCTATAGAGATGTTATTATTCCTCTATACGGAAGTGTTGTCATTTATATTGTAAGTGTCGTAACTTATATTTGATGGGTTATTAGACCACCTTGTTGGGGTCGGCCCTGTATAAGTCATGTGGGTTGAAGGGTTATTAGACCACCCTATTGGGGGTCGGCCATGTGGGTCAAAGGGTTATTAGACCACCAAGTGTGGGGTCGGCCCGGATTAAGTTAACAATGGGTTAAGCTAGACATGTAGGCCCCATTAGTTTATTGGGCAAGATAGAACAAGTATAAATAGAGATCGAGAGATCTCTATTTGATCATTCATTCACACACTTCTCTCATTCGGAAAGTGGGGCACTTGTGAGAAGGAGGCTCTACTCCTAGGAGAAGACTATCTCTTGTATTCTGGTTGTACCATTGCTCTATCTATCTCTGAGGAAGTTATTGAGGTTTTTCACCTTTATGGTTTTCCCCAAGTAAACTCTGTGTCTCTTATGTGCTTGCATTATTGTGTCCATGATTGATATGCTGTAGATTTGTTGTACATGTTGTTATCTCAGTTAAGATCCTAGATCAGATTGAACTAAATTCTGAAAATTCAACATGGTATCAGAGCTAGCCTGAAAGAAGGCATAATATGGCATGTATGACACTTGTTGCACTTACGATGCTAGGGCTTGATATAGAAAAAATCAGTCATCGTAGGACTTTTGCTATAAATCCATTTTGGCGAATTTTTTGGATTTGAAATTGTTAAAGGTCGAAGCTAAGATCCCCATGTACCTTGTGTCCAAAGGAAAACCTCTAATTTGTTGTACTTTGTGATTTATGATCTGTACAATATAGGGTTTCTACCTCTTCTAGATCTGAGTCATAAACAGGTGACCTTGGAAAAAATGTCATAACTTGGGCTAGGAAGCTCCAAATGCAATTTCGTAAAAAGTGACAGGTAGTACACAGACTGTACTATCTCAGGAAACGTTTTCAGAGGTTGAAATTGAACCAGTGACACGTGGAATTCCGTACAAGTTCACTCTCCTATTTTATCCCATAAACAGGTCACGTTGCGACACTTGGCATAACTCTCTCTCAGAGAATCCAATTGAGGTCAAACCTATCGGGATGGAAAGATGACAGGTCAGGATACCACAGAAAATATTTTCAGACCTTGTGGATCGAAAAGTGCGGAGTTACACCAGAAACAATCAGGTACATATTTCTGTCAAAACAGAATTATTTTTGAGCACCTTCATTCATGGCTTCCAGAATTTAGGGTTTTGAAGAAAGTTGGAATTTTTGTAATCGGAGACTATGGCTAAATGCTATTCATCAAAATATAAATTTAGAGACCAAGATCATAATTTTTGGTTGGGCAGAAGGTCGGGCTTGATCAGACCCTAGTTCAGGACTTTGATCGGAAAAGTGGAAATTTAGGGCTTCTGCAAAAATATGAATTTTTTAAATACGTGACCACGGCTGGAAGCTCCTTAGAAAAATAGAAGCTTAGAGCTTTGGATCAAACCTTTTGATTAGGAAAAAGGGTGGACTTCATGAAACGCTAGTTCTAGGTCATGTCCAGTGAATCTGAAAGTTTCAAAGGCAAATTTGAGGGGTGAAACTTTGCAGTTTTCAAATTCTGAGTATACCAGCTTGATCAGATCATCAAGGTGCATATTTCTATCCTTTCAAAAGTTTGAATTTGCAGGGTTTCTCTGACAAACCCTAATCTAGCTCTAGATCCAGTTCCTGCAAATCAAGTAAATTGGGTTAATCCTAGAAGAGAATGGATTGGTCACCTGCATAAGTGAAGAAGTTTCTGTTTCAGAGGGAGATGAGGCTAAGGCCTTACATAAGAAGATTACAAGCAATCTCGATAGGTATGACTTATCCAGGTATGTTTCAAGATTTTCTCATGATTAAGTCTATGGTATGTTTGTCTTCATATTATTACGGTCAGTACAATCTTGTTTAAATTTAGACTTGTTGTATCACCTTAATAAAATTATGAATGCATGATAGAAGATATTCATTGGTTAGGGTGTTGACACTTATGATTGTACTAATGCATTATGGTGTTGTATGAGGTTTATGTTGTCCGCTAACATGAAAGGTACACCAAGAAAGAAAAATCATGTTCTAGTTCAAGAACATATGATCATGATGACATGAAGACAAAGATTCATCCATTGTCATGGATCTCTTAGAAGATCTACTTACGCGGTATGTATAACTTGGTTCTACAATGGATAACTTATGAGACATGCAGGTTACTAGCACAAATCATTGAAGAGAACCAGAAGACATTATGCGGGTATGTTAGACATAACTAGCTAGCATGCTAATCCAGGTATGTTTTTCCTATATCAAGCTAGAATCCTACCTTGTGTTAGGATCTTATGCTGTTGTGTTGTTGATAATGATTATTCATGAAGTCATAGGTTTGAATAGTCATGGTTGTATGCATATTATGTTTCTTACTTTAATTTATGATATGACTAACCATAAGAGTCCTATATAAACCTTGAATACTAATGCTTATTATTTATGTTTGAAATGATCATGACTATACATGCTTAAGATTATTGTGTTTTGATAGTATTAAGAATATACTAATGAATGTATGATTATGTATGAGACCTCAATGATAACACAATGATGATACTAATAAGCATGCATAGTGATTAAGGATGGATATAAGTCCAAGGACAGGTAATCCAGGAAGCAAAGATCAAGAGGGAGGACACTCCAGTTGCTCTTGCAAGGAAGCAAAGATCAAGAGGGAGGACAGTCCAGTTGTTCCTACAAGGAAGCAAAGATCAAGAAGGAGCACACTTCAGTAGTTTCTGCAAGGATGCAGATATTCAGATGGAGTTGACCACTTCTCACAACCCACATCAGAATGGAGTTGCAGAAATGAAGCAAAGACTGAGAGAGAGTCAACCCAACAACCAAAAAAAGATAAGTATTTGAATTATCATTTCTTACATATTTGTTTATTTAAATAATGTTATTAAGTGATGTATATGCTTATGTTCCTAGACTTAGGTTGTGTATTATGCATATTAGAATAATTGCATTAATGAACAGTATACTACTAATATGCATGTGATGGGTAAGTGGCCTATGGCACTATGCAACATTCCATTGCTACTTATCTAGAATGAAACCTCTTTGCTGACATGTTGGGAGTAGTGCAAACTCTTAACAATGTTCTGGTAGAGATTGGAAGGCATCTAGAAAGTTACAGGATATGGATAAATGTTGTATTGAAGCATTGGCTAAGATAATTGCATGATTGTATGACATATTTCTTTATGTGTGAGAGTTTGTTCTGAAAACTATAAGATGTTTTCTAATCATGCAATTTAACTTGTTGTGTAGGAAAGATCATATAACATCACCTACAAAAGAAGGACTACAACATTTGTTCAGCAACAAAATTATCTATTAAAAATATTGAAGATATTGAAGTTCCCAGGATATGGGAAGAATGCCATGATCGAGGAGTACCAGTCGATCATGAAGATGTTTGGGATACAATCCCAAGACCTGAAGGGGAGTCTGCAATGACTTCCAAGAGAATCTACAAGATCAAGCATGCTGTAGGTGGTAGCATAGAGACTTTTTCTCCTGTAGCCAGATACACTTCCATTAGATCAGTACTTTCTCTGGCTATAGTGATGAAGTGGAAGATACACCAGATGGATTTCAAGACAGCCTTCTTGAATGGTGTAGTTGAAGAAGAAGTGTATGTGGAACAGCCACTTGGTTCCGAGACACATGACAGAGAGTCATATATGTGCAGAACTTGGTATGGTAGGATAGATAGCTTTCTATCCAGTTTGGGCTTTACCAAGAGTAAAGTGGATTCCAACCTTTACTACAAGGTTGAGGAAGGAAATCCAGTGATACTACTTTTGTATATGGATGACCTGTTTATTACAGGTGAAGATAGATTGATTGCCGACATGCAGTGGAAGCTTGTTGCCGAGTTCGAGATGAAGAACTTGGGTATGATGCAATACTTTCTTGGTATGGAGGTGTGGTAGAGTGCAGTTGGAATCTTCCTTGGACAATGGAAGTATGCAGTAGAGATCCTAGAGAGGTTCAAGATAATGGACTGCAAGGCCATGGCCACACCTATGGCATCAAACCTGAAGCTTCTGTGTAATGCTTCATCTGAGCTGGTTGATATCACTATGTATCGTCAGATGATTGGGTCCTTGATGCACATGACGAACACGAGACCAGATATTTGCTTTGCAGTGAACACATTGAGCCAGTTCTTGATGGATCCGAGGGGTGTTCACCTGGTTGCTATAAAGCATATTCTGAGGTACTTGAAGGGTACAGTTGGTTATGGGCTCAAGTATGATGCGAATCAAAAGTTTAACCTGCAGGGTTATGTTGATTCAGATTGGACAGGCAGTGCTGCAGATATGAAGAGCACTTATGGGTGCTGCTTCAGTATGGGATCAGGTGTGATATCTTGGTTTAGCACGAAGCAGTCTTGTGTAGCACTGAGTACAATCGAAGCAGAGTATGTTGCAACAGATGAGCAGGTTGCAGATGTATTGACCAAGCCGTTGGCCAGAGTGCAGTTTGAGTACTTCAGAGAGAGGCTTGGTGCACTTCATATCGAGGTTCCTTCCAAAGGGAAGTAATGAGTCCGGAAGATGCAAATGCACATGAGCTTTTTTGACATGGTTGATGTGTTCTCCCATGATCATGATGTAATTGCTGAGCCATTCTCACATGGTGGTAGATGTGTTCTCCCATGGTGTAGATGTAAGGGCTGAATCCATTTTTCACATGGTGGTAGATGTGTTCTCCCATGGTGAAAAAGTAAGGGCTGGAGCCTTCCCCGAATGGTGGTAGTGTGTTCTCCCATGTCGGTGGTGTAAGTGCTGGATGATGTGCATCTGGGCTGTGCTTCGTGGATGATGAGATGATCTAAAGAAGACGATGCTATGATGATCAGGAGGATCATGGATGATGAGCATTAGGACGATGCTCCAGTTACTGCTCTATATGTATATGTACACATCATGTTGGATGCTGGTGATCCAGGAGGATCCAAGAAGGAAAAAAATTTTAAGTCCTCCAATCTCAGCAAACCCAGCACCCGATCGAAGGGCTCGTCGAGACGATTCCAACGGCGTTCGTTTCACCTCAAATGGACTCCGTATGAGAAAGTTATCACGTTCTGTTGTATTGATGAAACAGGAAAATTTGGCAAAATGGAGGTGCCACGTGGCACCACTGCAAGGTGACACGTGGCATCCATACTATACGGACATGATGATGTGGCATGTGTACAAACCAATAAGATGATGACATGTGGCATGTACGGATGGATGACGTGTCAATCCAATCAGTAATACGGACCAATGATGAAGTGACACATGGCAGTACGGTCGTGAGATGGCAGGTGACATGGCAGACGTTGGTAGTCCAGTTGGCATTCCAGTCAGCACTACGATCCGAGTTGGCAGACAGCTCAGCGGTATGGGTATCCCACATGTCGGCTTAGTCGACAGTACGATCACTGATGTGGCGACCGAGTGGACCAATCCTCTCTCGCCATGTGGCAGTCGTATGTTGGCCAAAAGTTTGGGATTCTCAGCCTCTATAGGATTCGAACCGGTGAACTCATATCTATTTCCCTAATGTCTTTACCAGCGCGCCAGAAGATATTGCTTGGCAACGGATTGGGCGCGAAACTATTTAAAGTTGCTGCCTGTTTCATATGGGCGCAAAAAGGGGCCGGGGCTAGCCCCGACCCCTGGTCATCCACTTCGGAGATGTAACCGGGAGCTCCGACCGGTCCACATGAAATGTAACCGTGCCAGAACGTAACGGTTATCACCATTGCAACAGATACAATGAAACGGTTAAGGTCCCGCCAATTATTTCGACATGTGCTCCTAAAAAACTATACGAGATGGGGTAAAAGTGGGTTTTTAAACCAACTCTGTTTTATAACAAAGTTTGGTTTATAAAATAATTCACATAGTTGGTTTTCAGTTTAAACAAAGTTTTAAAAGAAATATGCCATTTATATGGGTGGTTGAAACCATAACCCGAAAACCAACTTGGAGAAGTTGTAACCAAGGCCAAGATAGGCAAATTAGTTGCAACCAAAGGAATCCATAAGAGTCATGTGAAGAAGGCCAAGCCAACCTATATAAACCCATTCATTTGCCATTTCCCACTCATGCTTTGGAGTGGAGACTTTGTAGCTAAAGGAGAGAAGGGATATTGCGTAGCTCTGCAGGAGGAAGGTACGAGTGTTATACTCGTTTTACACCGTCTTCAGGCTTCGGAGTTGCTGGAAGCAGTCTTGTTGTGTTTTGGGTAGCAGCTCTCTTCCTGACCATTGTCACCAAGGTATCATTGTATCATTGCCATGTATTTTTCCTTATGCTAAGATTATAGATCGGCCCTCCTATTGAGAAGTAGGCCCGGAGACATAGTCCATCCTAGACAAACTCCGTTATCAACTTGTTGTCTTTATGTGCGTATTGTCTATGCTATTTGGTTCTCTTTTTATGGATTTGTGAGCTTCATTCATGCTCTTTATGCAATTCATGTTAACGTCGTAGAGTAGCAAAGATCTTGTTTTCGGATCATGTGGTATCAGAGCAGGACTATTTGACGTTGGATTGTGAGTGTGGATGCTCACGAGGGCTAAACTGCAAGCTGGTGAGGGTACATTAGAGCCTTACAATTCCGAGATCGGACGTGCACACCGAAGGAGGATGATGGATGCTAATGATGCCTGCATCGAGATGGAGGCAAACTTTCACAAGGTCTTCTATATGATGGCCGACAAGGTAGACAAGTTGTTTGTAGACTATGAAGAACGCATGGCAAAAGAAAGAAAAGGCAGTGAACTAAAGAAGGAAGACAAAGAAGTGAAGGACGAAGGCAATGCTTCAGTTAACCAAGGAGGAGGTGGTGAAGAGCTGCCTGAGCCTCCCTCTTCACCTTTAGCTTCAAGCACAAGTTCAAGTGCTTCTTCCTCATCTCATTCTCAGCATTCCAAGGTTCCTCACAAAGAGCCTCAAAAGAAGCCCTTATTGAAGCTCGATGTGAAGTTTGATTTGCCCATGTTCAATGGGGAAGCGAATGCAGAGAAGTTAAACAATTGGATAAGGAAAATTGAGGTCTATTGCCGAGTCCAACAGATCAAAGACGAAGATGTGAAGATTCAATTGGCTTCACTTTGGCTGACAGGCACCGCACTTGTATGGTGGGAAAGCAAGCTTCAACAAGGTAGCAAACAAATGGGTAATCTTCTCTCATCGTGGTCTACTTTCATTTCTGCTTTATGTAAGCAATTTTATCCATTGGGTTATGTTCAAAATGCTATGATGGATTGGCAAAGTTTTATACAAGGCAAGGGTCAGAGTGTTCAGAATTTTACTGAAGAATTTAGAAAGAAAGCTTTAGAGTTGAATATTTCTTTAGATTCTCCTGACACTCTTTTGGAATACGTTGGTGCTCTTCATCATTATCTATGCCATACTTTGCTGTTGTTGAATCCTACTAGTGTGGATGAAGCAAGTGTTCAGGCTACTCATCTTGAGAGCAAGGGGAAGCATTTGCAAGAAGACCATCCGAAGAAGCCTTTCAAGCCCAACAACAACCACAAGTCCAAAAAGAAAGACAAGAGCAAGAAGACAGCTACTGCCAAGAAGGAAGGAGGAAAGCTCCATTGCCAACATTGCGACACTGATGGGTACGATGAAGAAATTTGTTGGAAGTTGCATCCTGAACAGAGGCCAAAGCATTATGGAGGCAAAAAGAAGAAAAAGACCGTTGCAACAGCGCAAACGAGATTTGGGTTCCGACTCAGGTGACGAAACCATGATTACAGCCGTGGGAATGCAAGGTAACAAAAATCCTCATACTGGTTCAAGTTCTACTGATGTTTCTAAAGAAAATGATAAAAGAAGAAGTGAGTTGTTTCACATCATAGTTGTATCTAAGCATATGAAGATTGAAACATTATTTGATCCGGGTTCTCAAGTAAATTTGATCTCAAAATCAATTGTTAAGAAGTTGGGCATACAGACTAAACCTCACCCCAAGCCTTATCCTCTTGGATGGGTATGTGACAATGCTAAGCTACATGTGACTAAGCAATGCAGGTTAAGGTTTGCTATTGCTTCAAAGTTGATCGATGAGGTGCACTTAGATTTTGTTCCTCTTGACATCTGCGGTATCGTATTGGGAAGCCCATACTTGTATGATCGAAAAGCAGTCTTCTTCCGTCATGAGAACAAGTACCATCTCACCAAAAATGGGGTGGAGTACATCGTGAGAGCTCACAGTATGAAGGCTAACACCACTCTTGTTAGTGCAGGACAGATGAAGAGACTCATCAACACTAACAAGAGATACATGCTCATTGTTGTGAGAGCAAAAGATGCTGAAGCATCCGATGCTTTCAAAGGTTGTGATCCTTCTCATAAAAAGGCTATGATTGATATTGTGGCTAACTATGATGAAATATTTTAAGAACCTACAGGTTTGCCTCCCAAAAGGGAGATTCAACATGAGATCCATCTCCAGCAGGATGCCCCTCTTCCTAATGTGGGCATGTACAGGTTGTTCGCAGTTGAAATGGCAGAGATTAAGAAGCAGGTTCAAAGCTTGTTGGACCAAGGAGTGATCAGACCCGGCTCATCTCCATGTGGTTCGCCGATTGTGTTGGTGATGAAGAAAGATGGCACATGGAGGATGTGCATTGACTATCGAGCTCTCAACAAGATCACAATCAAGAATCGATACCCACTTCCTCGCATAGATGACTTGCTCGACCAGTTGAAAGATGCTGTGTTCTTTACCAAGTTGGATTTGTGCAGTGGCTACCACCATATCAGAATTGCAGAAAGTGATGTGTGGAAGACGGCCTTCAAGACCAAGCAAGGTCTATTTGAGTGGTTGGTGATGCCCTTTGGGCTTTGCAATGCACCTGCAACCTTTATGCGGGTAATGAATGATGTTTTCCGGCCATTCTTAGATGATTTTGTCATTGTTTATTTAGATGATATCTTGGTCTTTAGCAAAACTTGGGAAGCACATGTGGGGCATGTAAAGCAAGTATTAGATACTTTGAAAAAGGAGAAATTGTAAATAAAATTGTCAAAGTGTGAATTTGGAAAAACTTCATTAGTTTACTTGGGTCATATTGTAGGAGGTGGAAATTTAAAAATTGATCCTTCAAAAGTTGATGTAATTGTCAATTGGCCTAAGCCTACTAATGCTACTAAAGTGAGAAGCTTTTTAGGAGCTATTCAATATTGGAGGAGGTTCATTCAGAACTTCTCATACATAGCATCTCCTTTGCATGCCTTAACAAGTGTAAAGAAATCCTTCCAGTGGGGAGGTAAGCAGCAGAAAGCCTTCGACACGTTGAAGGGAAAGATCAGCACCGCCCCAGTCCTAGCCTTGCCCGATTTACAGCAGCCATTTGAGATAGAGACAGATGCCAGTGGATATGCCATGGGGGCAGTATTGATGCAGCACCGCAAGCCTATTTGCTACCATTCAGAGACTTATACTCAAGCAGTGATCAACTACCCCACCTATGACAAAGAGTTGTATGCTTAGGTTTAGAGTGTCAAGAAGTGGAAGCACTACTTGATGGGTAAGGAGACGATCATCCATACCAATCATCAGCCCTTGCAGTATCTCCAGTCCCAGACTAAGTTCCAGCAAGCTCGTCATTTCAGGTGGATGGGATTTCTTCAACAATTCAATCTAGTGATCAAGTACAAGAAGGGTACTAGTAACAAAGTGGCAGATATGCTCTCTAGACCTCCTATTATTGCATCTATTGTTTTGAAAAATGCTTCTTTGTCCCATGAAAGTTATATTGAGCAGTATGCTACTGATGATGATTTCAAGGAGATTTATGAGAAGCTAACCAATGGCACACAGGTGGAAGACTACTATTTGCAGGGAAAGTTGCTCTATCATTTGGGCAAGTTATGTGTTCCTATCAGTGAAAGAGTCCATGTAATATGAGAAGCTCATACTTCTCTTGTATAGGGCATTTTGGGGTAGGTAAGACTTCGGCCCATTTGCAAAGACTCATGTATTGGCCTCGCATGAAAGACATTGTAACAAAATATGTAAAGGGGTGTGTGATGTGCTCTACTTGTAAGCCCACTAATAGAAAATTGGGGCTGTACTCACCACTTCCTGTTCCTTCCCATCCTTGGGAAAGCATTTCCATGGATTTTGTGGGGGGTTTTCCTATGTCTAGGAGGGGTCATGACTACTTGTATGTGGTCATGGATAGGTTTAGCAAGATGTGTATTGTTATGCCATGTAAAAAGCATGTCACTGCAGAGCAAGCTGCTTCTCTCTTCTTTCAGCATGTATGGGTTCACTTTGGACTTCCTATGTCCATTATCTCGAATCGGGACTCCCGATTCCTTGGAGAGTTTTGGACAAAGTTATGGTGTATGATGGACACCAAGCTGAAGAGGAGCACCACTTTCCATCCACAGACCGACGGACAGACAGAGGTAGTCAACAGGACAGTGGTCCATTTTCTTCGAGGCTACTGCAACAAGCATCCTAAGTTATGGGATGAACAGATCCAGTATGTACAGCATGCCTACAACATGGCTATGAATTCATCCACTCAGAGCTCGCCATTTGAGACATGCTTTGGGTACTTGCCAAAGACTCCATTGGACTTGAATTATGGGAGAGAGGTTGATTCAAGTGCTTCCAAGGATGAAGACAAAGCCTGCAGGTTCATTTAGAGAGTTCAACAGGTACATCAAGCAGTGCAAGAGCAGTTGGAGAAGAGTCAAGCCCAATACAAGGCTCGCCATGACAAGCATAGAGTTGATCATCAGTTTCAAGTCGGAGATCAAGTGTGGCTTCACATCAGCAAGGAGAGGATGAAAGGAGAAGGCAAGAAGCTCAAGCCTATTAGATATGGTCCCTTCACCATCTTGGAGAAGATTGGGACGAATGCCTTTCGCTTAGAGCTACCGCCATATATGCAAATATACTCAGTGGTGAATGTGGAGAACTTGAAACTCTATGAGCCTCCCATGATCATGGATGAAAGGGAGAATGTCTCATTTCCATCAGTTGATGAATTTTCTCCTGAGTACATGGATGAGCTAAAGGAAGATGTCATCTTGGACAGAAGGACAAGGACTTCTCCAGAGGTGATGTTGATTATCTTCGAGTGGGCACCAAAGGCACCCATCGAAGCAAAGCCAAGTGGATCGAGAAGGAGAAAGTGAGGGAGCAATTCCCTCACCTATCTGTTGATTAGTAAAGGCTTTTGGAGGCCAAAAGCTTCTCAGTGGGGAGGAATGATCCAGGAGGATCCAAGAAGGCAAAATTTTTGAAGTCCTCCAATCTCAGCAAAACCAGCACCCGATCGAAGGGCTCGTCGAGATGATTCCAACGGCGTTCATTTCACCTCAAATGGACTCCGTATGAGAAAGTTATCACGTTCTATTGTATTGATGAAACATGCAAATTTGGAAAAATGGAGGTGCCACGTGGCACCACTGGAAAGGTGACACATGGAATCCATACTATACGGACATGATGATGTGGCATGTGTACGAACCAATGACACAACAACACGTGGCATGTACGGACGGATGACGTGTCAATCCAATCGGCAGTACGAACCAATGATGAAGTGACACATGGCAGTATGGTCATGAGCTGGCAGGTGGCGTGGCAGACGTTGGCAGTCCAGTTGGCGTTCTAGTCAGCACTATGATTCGAGTTGGCAGACAGCTCAGCAGTACAGGTATCCCACTTGTCGGCTTAGTCGATGGTATGGTCACTGATGTGGCGACCGAATGGACCAATCCACTCTCGCCATGTGGCAATCGTATGTTGGCCAAAAGTTTGGGATTCTTAGCCTCTATAGGATTCGAACTGGCGACCTCATATCTATTTCCCTAACGTCTTTACTAGCGCGCTAGAAGATATTGCTTGGCAACAGATTGGGCGTGAAACTATTTAAAGTTGCTGCTTGTTTCATATGGGCACGAAAAGAGGCTGGGGCTAGCCCCGACCCCTGGTCATCCACTTCGGAGATGTAACCGGGAGCTCCGACCGGTCCACATGAAATGTAACCATGCCAGCACGTAACGGTTATCACCATTGCAAGGGATACAATGAAACGGTTAAGCGCCCGCCAATTATTTTGACATGTGCTCCTAAAAAACTATACGAGATGGGGTAAAAGTGGGTTTTTAAACCAACTCTGTTTTATAACAAAGTTTGGTTTATAAAACTAATTCACATAGTTGGTTTTCAGTTTAAACAAAGTTTTAAAAGAAATATGCCACTTATATGGGTGGTTGAAACCATAACCCAAAAACCAACTTGGAGAAGTTGTAACCAAGGCCAAGATAGGAAAATTAGTTGCAACCAAAGGAATCCATGAGAGTCATGTGAAGAAGGGCAAGCCAACCTATATAAACCCATTCATTTGCCATTTCCCACTCATGCTTTGGAGTGGAGACTTTGTAGCTAAAGGAGAGAAGGGAGATTGCGTAGCTCTGCAGGAGGAAGGTACGAGTGTTATACTCGTTTTACACCGTCTTTAGGCTTCGAAGTTGCTGGAAGCAGTCTTGTTGTGTTTTGGGCAGCGGTTCTCTTCCTGACCATTGTCGCCAAGGTATCATTGTATCATTGCCATGTATTTTTCCTTATGCTGAGATTATAGATTGGCCCTCCTATTGAGAAGCAGGCCCGGAGACGTAGTCCATCCTGGACGAACTCCGTTATCAACTTGTTGTCTTTATGTGCGTATTGTCTATGCTGTTTGGTTCTCTTTTTATGGATTTGTGAGCTTCATTCATGCTCTTTATGCAATTCATGTTAACATCGTAGAGTAGCAAAGATCTTGTTTTCGGATCCGCTGGATATGATCAGTTGGATCATTTATATATATATGTATGTACGCATCATGTTTGATGCTGGATATGATCAGTTGGATCATTTGTATGTATTTTTTATATGCATCATGTTGGATGCTTGGACCATGTATCTGTATATGTATTAGGTGGATACATTGTATGATCAGGTAGATCATGTATGTTGATATGTATCAGGTATGATCAAGTGGATCATGTATTTGTATTTGCATCAGGTGGATACATTGTATGATCAGGTGGATCATGTATGATGATATGTATCAGGTAGATACTTGGTATGCATCAGGTAGATGCAGTGTATGATCAAGATGATCATAGATGACGAGCTTCAGGATGTTGCTCCAGATGACATGCAGCAGGATGTTGCAGTGATGATGATCAGGATGATCATGTGTACATCAGGATGATGTATGGTGAGTATCAAGTTGATACTCTATGGCTGTGGATAGGTTGTGCAAATGAAATCCTAGATTTTTTCTAGGTCACATCCAGTATGAAAAAGGACTGGCACTGTGTATCACATGTAAGAGATCCAATAGGTTGGGATGTGTGCCCGTAATAAGTCTTGGGATGCTCTTTCGAGGGTTTGTGATAGTGGGCCACATGTAAGACCTGGGAGATCCGATAGGTTGGGCTGTGTGCCCGTAATAAGTCCTGGGATGCTCTTTCGAGGGTTAGCAGAGGTCACATGTAATCAGTCCTAGAGATCTTGCCGGTCGTGTTTAGGCACATAAATGTTCCTGGGATGCTCTTTAGAGTTATAGCTAGTCGTGCTATGCACATAAACGTCCCTGGGACACTCTTTTAAGGTTTTGTGACAGTCACATGTAATAAGTCTTGGAGATCTGGACAGGATGAAAAAGGCCTCAGATGCTCTTTAGGGTTCTTGCTAGTCAAGAGACTGTAATATCCCTTTTTCAAATTTTATTAAAATGCCAATTTTTCAACTTTTTCCCCAATTTCGACCTTTGACTAGTTTAACTGTTTTGACCTCCAAATCATCCCAAATGCTCCCAAATCTTCTGTATGAGTGTATTAATGGTATTTAGACTTGAATATCAGGTTCAGGGATGTTTTATGGACCTCCAAATACTGCTGCAAACTTGATTTGTATTCTGATCAATATAGGTAATTTTGACTAGTAATTTGTGCATCAAATCCCCCCCGGGTAACACTGAAAATGGCCTTCCAAATGCCTCCAAACTCCCACAAATTTATGAAAAGAGGTATATAATGTGTTAAGTATGTTATTGAGGTCTCATATGCACCATTAATTGATTTTTACTACTGTTATAACTCTCTCACATTCAACAGAAAAAACCCCCAATTCGACCCTTGGGGAAATGGCACTATTTCATCTCCCAATACAACTAAACTGAGTAAAAATGCTTCAAATGCTCAAGTACAGTACATGAAACTTGTAGAAGACATCCATGGCATTATATTTATCACAAATATATCATAGAATCATCCATCCATTCGAAATAATCAACATTATAGTGTCATACATCAATGCATTGGGGAAATGGACATTGTTTGCTCATTAATCAATAGTTTTGCATACAACCAGTGGGTATTTCGACCTGAGACTTTCTGAATATGAATAACAGAGGATATGAAGCTATTACAATCATAAATATATAATGAGAATCTCTCTCAAGAAGCACAAGTGCTCACCAAAAACGCCCTCCCTCAAGGAGCATGAATATGCCTTCAAAACTAGAAACGGTGGAGAGAAAGTGCTGCACTAAACCAAACCATGAAACTTCCTGTAGCTGATACCTGCAAATACAAACTCCATTAAAGCACCATGAAAGACCTGAGTGGCCTCTCCAAACACCAACTTGGATGGGAATCTTTCACCCTCGAAATTGGCTAAGGCAAGAAACTAGTCATCCACTAGCTCTCTCTTCACAAATGCAATTTTTCTCAAATCATCAAAAGCCATTCTCATACTTGATTTCTACATTTTATAACCAACATTAGCCTTCAAGGGGTCGAAATCCTCTCAATAGATTCAATAATTTTCCATTTAGGAAATATTCCTCATTTGCCACTTGTCTCCTAGTTCCAACCTTCCATCTTCTCCCAAATTCGAATTTGAGTCTCTTTGGATTCCTCCAACTCCATGAGCGCCTTCCTTGAGCCTATTTTTGGGGCTGACATGTCATAATGGTCAGGTGTAAGAAGTCAGGTCTGAATTTTGTCATAAATGTCATAGATGCTTCATTATTGTTGTCATAAAACTAGGGAATCTAGCCCAAGTGTCCACTAGTCTCCAATTTGACTCTTCCTCTCCCATGGAGGTTACTATTCCATCCCATTTCCACCTAAGATGCTCAATGCCATGTGTTATGACTTACCAACTCACCCAAGAGTGGTCACCTTCCCATGAATTCGAATTGGCAAGAGAGAGCTGCCATGTGTCATTGAAAAATCAAGCTAGTGTGGGTCCCACCACCTCCATATGTCTCCAAAACCACTTGCCACCTAGAATTTCTCTTGAATTTATTTATTCATCATATTTATTAAATACTTGAACCCTTCTAATGTCTAAATATCATTTATTAGCTTCCTTATTACCATCCCACATGTTCCCATCCAACCTAGGAAACTAGTAGGATTGATGGGATTGTCTTACTATGCACTTATTTGAATGGGGACATTACAGTCCTCCCCACCCAAGATTGCTTGTCCTCAAGCAATTTCAAATTTGGATGCTGCAAAATCTTCTCCTCTTCCCATGTGGCATCTTCATTTGGTAAGTCCTTCCATTGCACTAAATATTCTTTGATGATTCTACTCCTCAACCTTCTTTCCCGTGTCTTCAAAATCTTTTCCGGAACAAGTGTGAGCTGACCTTCATCATCCAAAGGAGGAAGTATTTCTGAAGTGATGATTTGCTGACCAAGAGCTTTCTTAAGACAAGAAACATGAAATACATTGTGGATTTTACTCCCTTCCGGAAGTTCTAGTTCATATGCTACTTCTCCAACCTTCCGCACTACCTTGTATGGCCCATAGTACCTTGGTTTTAATTTTTCTGCTCCATTCTTTTTGAGAGATGTTTGTTTATAGGGCTGCAACCTTAAATATACTAAATCATTGACTTGAAAGGTTCTCTCTTCTCTATGTCTATCAGCATATTGTTTTTGCTGATTTTGAGCAACCTGCAAATTGTCTTTCAAGAGCTTTAAAATTTCTTGGCTCTCTTCCACCCAACCTTTAGCCTTTGGGGCTCTACTATCACCAAATATAATGTCAGCAAATGTAAGTGCATCATAACCATATAATGCTTTGAAAGGAGACATTCCTATTGACATATGATAAGTGGTGTTGTAGCAAAACTCACCCAAGTGTAGCCATTTTGCCCATGCTTTTTGCTGCCCTCCCACATAGTTTCTTAGGTATCCTTCTAACCATTGGTTTACCCTCTCTGTTTGTCCATCAGTTTGTGGATGATAGCTGGTACTTGGAGTCAATTGAGTGCCTACCAATCTAAAAATTTCTTTTCAAAAAGCACCCATGAATCTACTATCTCTATCACTGACAATGCTCTTGGGAAGCCCATGCAATCTGAAGATTTCTTTGAAAAAAATATCAGCCACTTGTGCAGCACTAAAAGATGATGTAACAGCAAAAAAATGAGCAAATTTTGTCAACCTATCAACTACAACATAGATACAATCCTTACCCAAGGATTTAGGCAATCCGGTGATGAAATCCATGGAAATACTGTCCCATTTTTGCTCCGGAATGGGCAATGGTTGTAATAGGCCGGCTGGACATGTAAGTTCTGATTTGTTTTGTTGACATGCTTTACATTCATTCACATACTTCTGAACATCTTCCTTCAGCCCCTTCCAAAAAAATCTTTGCCTCAACTGTCTATAAGTTTTGAAGATCCCCGGATGGCCCGCTAGTGGGGAATCATGTGCTTCTTGCAAAATTCGGTACTTGAGCTTGGAGTTATGAACTAAATAAATTCTACCCTTATAATATATCAGCCCATTCAAAATCCTATAATTATCATCCCTTTTGATTCCATCCAACACATCACAAGCAAATTTGTCTTTGGCATATTCAACTAGTAGCATGTTTTTCCAATCCTTGGCAATATCCATGAGAGAAAAAGAAGGCCTTCTTGACAAAGCATCTGTTACTATATTATTCTTTCCTTTGAAATATTCAATATCAAAATCATAAGCTTGAATATTGCTTACCCACTTTTGTTGCCTTTCATTTAGATCTTTTTGGGTGAGAAAGTGTCTTAGACTATTGTGGTCAGTTTTCACCACAAACTTGCTGCCCACCAAGTATTGTCTAAATTTGGCCAATGCATGCATAATGGCCAGCATTTCTTTATCATAAATGGAGTAAATTTTTTCATGAGGCTGCAACTTTCTGCTCTCAAAGGCTATGGGGTGTTGGCCTTGCTTTAGGACAGCCCCTATTCCTCCACCTGAAGCATCACATTCCACAACAAAAGGTTTAGTAAAATCAGGAAGTGCAAGTATGGGACAACTACTCATTACCTCTTTCATTTTTTGGAAGGCCTTTTCAGCCTCTTCATCCCACTTGAAAGCATCCTTCTTAGTCAAATCAGTGAGTGGAGAAGTCAACTTGGAGAATCCTTTCACAAATTTTCTGTAGTAGGTGCATATGCCAATAAAGCCTCTCAATTCGGTAATATTTTTTGGTGATGGCCATTCCAAGATAGCCCTGATTTTTTCCATGTGTACCTTCACTCCTTCTTGCCCAATAATGTGCCCAAGATACAGTAGTTCTTTCATTCCAAATTCACATTTTGATAATTTAGCAAATAAGGACTCTTCTTGCAAGATTTTCAACACAATCTCTAACTGCTGCAAATGCTCTTCCCATGTTTTACTGTAAATGAGAATATCATCAAAGAAAACCAAAACAAACCTTCTTAGTTGCTTGCAAAATATCCTATTCATACATGCTTGAAAGGTGGCTGGAGCATTTGTTAACCCAAAAGGCATGACAAGAAATTCAAAGTGGCCAAAATGACATCGAAAAGCGGTCTTTTGCACATCTTCATCTTTCATTCGAATTTGGTGATACCCTGATCTAAGGTCAATTTTTGAGAAGTATTTGGCCCCATGCAGCTCATCCATGAGCTCATCAATCCTAGGAATAGGATACCTATTCTTTATAGTCTTTTTGTTCAAGGCTCTAAAATCTATGCACATTCTCAATGTTCCATCTTTTTTCTTCACTAGCACAACTGAAGAAGCATAAGGGCTAGAGCTTGGTCTAATGAGTCCCAACTCTAGGAGTTCTTGGATAGCTTTTTCAATCTCATCTCTAAACCTTTTAGGATGTCTATAAGGTGGTATCTGAATGGGTGAAGTACCCTCCTCCAAAACAATACTGTGCTCAACCCCCCTATCCGGTGGCCTACCATGTGGAAGGTCTCTAAAAACCTTTTCATATTTTTGCAAGAGTCTCTCTATCTCCTTTGGGCGTTTGACAATATTTATAGTTGGCTTGGGAGATGTAATATGACATTCAGCAGCCCATTCTATATCCCCATGCCTCAATATAGATCTCATGCTATTGCAAGTCACTACTTGATTTGGATAAGTGTGTTGCCCTCTCACAACTCTTTGTACTCCTTTTGAATCTTGGAATTTCATTTCGGGAATTTGATAATTTACTGTATGCTCTCCTATTGAATACAACCATTGCACTCCTAAAACCACATTAGTATCAGCAACATCAACCACATAAAAACTATCAACAAAAGTATAGTTACCTACGGTGACTTGCAGCTTTGGAACCCATGTTTTGCATTGCATTGTGTTGTGACCGGGAATGACAACTGTGAAGCCATCAAATGGTTCAATAGGTATCTTTCTTTTCTCTACCATCTCTGCATCAATGAAGTTATGAGTGGCTCCTCCATCTACCAAAACTGAAGTTCTTTGTCCTTGTACCACACCTTTGCAGCGGATAGTATGATAGCGAGGTACTGCTGAAAGCACTGCCATTCTTGCTTTGTCCGGTGAAGGCTGATTTTGTTCTTGTCTTTCCTCTTCTACTGCTGTCTCATATGCCTCTTCTTGATCTGAAATATGTCCATCTTCATCCATGCCCCCATCATACCCCTCATTATCAGAAAATACTTCTATGTATTGAGCCTTTCCTTTGGTACATTTGTGCCCCGGTGTCCATGGTTGGAAGCATGTGAAGCATAGTTTCTTTTTTCTAAGTTCATCCCTGTTTAGTTCCTCTTTTTTATTCCTCTCAAATGACTCTCTTTGCCAAGGTTTCTTATCATATCCATCCCTTTGCCAAGGTTTCTTTTCAAATTTATAGCTAGGCTTAGGAGGAAATCTCGTTCTAGGAAGCACATTCTGGAGATCCCTAGTCAAGCTCATTGCATCTTTTAATGTAGTTGGCTTGTGGGATTTGACCAAACCTCTTAAGGGTTCAGCCAAACCTTCAGTGAACAGCAATACTAATCTTCCCATAGATACATCAGCCACCTTGACTGATAATTTTTGAAAGTCCAACATATATTCAGTAGGGGACCCAGTTTGCTTCAATTGAGCTAGTTCTTTGAAAGGCAATTCTGGATCTTTTTGTTCAAATCTTTCTAGTACCCTGTCAACAAATTCTCCATATGTTTTAACCTGATTATGACCCAAGGTTTTCATCCCATGAAACCACCATTCATTGGCATCTCCTTCCAAATGCAAAATGGCCATTTTTAATGCATCCTCTTCCAACATAGGATTCAGCTGAAAATATACATCCAATTTTTGCACCCAAGTGTTAGCAGAATTTTGAGAAGAACCATCAAAAGTAGGAAGTGACATTTTTCCAATAGCACTATTTAATTCTTTGTTTTGGAATGGACTCCTATTGTCTCCCTTCCTATTAATCTTTTGCATAGCATCAATGTAGTCACTGAGTGGTACACCTCTTTTACACTCTTCATTCAAATCATTCCAATCATTTACTAGTTTCTTGTAATCCAATGCAAGATTGGGCTCTTCTTTGGGTGTGAGAAATTTAGGTGCAGTATGCCTTTGTGTGCTTTGAAATTCATCAGGTCTATTATGAGGTCCTGTACTTGAGAAAATATGCTCATTCCCTTTCATCTTTTCCCCTGAGTGTGAACCGCTATTATCTCCTATTATCCCTTTGCTTTGAAGCTGGCTAATCAACAATTCAAATCCTTGCAACAATTTATCACCTATCCTATCCATGTTTGCTGAAAGTTTAGAGAAACATGGATCTAAGGTTGCAATAAGTTCCTCCTTATGTTTTAATTTGTCATCCTCCTCTCTACCCATGGTTTCAGCAAAAGACTCATCTTCTTCTACTACCTCTTCTTCAACAAAAACCTCTTCAACTACTGGTTCAAAGGGTGGTGGATTATTCTTTTGACTTCTTGTTAGGACCATCAGGTGCCAAGAACATGCTCTGATACCACTTGTAATATCCCTTTTTCAAATTTTATTAAAATGCCAATTTTTCAACTTTTTTCCCAATTTCGACCTTTGACTAGTTTAACTGTTTTGACCTCCAAATCATCCCAAATGCTCCCAAATCTTCTGTATGAGTGTATTAATGGTATTTAGACTTGAATATCAGGTTCAAGGATGTTTTATGGACCTCCAAATACTGCTGCAAACTTGATTTGTATTCTGATCAATATAGGTAATTTTGACTAGTAATTTGTGCATCAAATCCCCCCCGGGTAACACTGAAAATGGCCTTCCAAATGCCTCCAAACTCCCACAAATTTATGAACAGAGGTATATAATGTGTTAAGTATGTTATTGAGGTCTCATATGCACCATTAATTGATTTTTACTACTGTTATAACTCTCTCACATTCAACAGCAAAAACCCCCAATTCGACCCTTGGGGAAATGGCACTATTTCATCTCCCAATACAACTAAACTGAGTAAAAATGCTTCAAATGCTCAAGTACAGTACATGAAACTTGTATAAGACATCCATGGCATTATATTGATCACAAATATATCATAGAATCATCCATCCATTCGAAATAATCAACATTATAGTGTCATACATCAATGCATTGGGGAAATGGACATTGTTTGCTCATTAATCAATAGTTTTGCATACAACCAGTGGGTATTTCGACCTGAGACTTTCTGAATATGAATAACAGAGGATATGAAGCTATTACAATCATAAATATATAATGAGAATCTCTCTCAAGAAGCACAAGTGCTCACCAAAAAAGCCCTCCCTCAAGGAGCATGAATATGCCTTCAAAACTAGAAACGGTGGAGAGAAAGTGCTGCACTAAACCAAACCATGAAACTTCCTGTAGCTGATACCTGCAAATACAAACTCCATTAAAGCACCATGAAAGACCTGAGTGGCCTCTCCAAACACCAACTTGGATGGGAATCTTTCACCCTCTAAATTGGCTAAGGCAAGAAACTAGTCATCCACTAGCTCTCTCTTCACAAATGCAATTTTTCTCAAATCATCAAAAGCCATTCTCATACTTGATTTCTACATTTTATAACCAACATTAGCCTTCAAGGGGTCGAAATCCTCTCAATAGATTCAATAATTTTCCATTTAGGAAATATTCCTCATTTGCCACTTGTCTCCTAGTTCCAACCTTCCATCTTCTCCCAAATTCGAATTTGAGTCTCTTTGGATTCCTCCAACTCCATGAGCGCCTTCCTTGAGCCTATTTTTGGGGCTGACATGTCATAATGGTCAGGTGTAAGAAGTCAGGTCTGAATTTTGTCATAAATGTCATAGATGCTTCATTATTGTTGTCATAAAACTAGGGAATCTAGCCCAAGTGTCCACTAGTCTCCAATTTGACTCTTCCTCTCCCATGGAGGTTACTATTCCATCCCATTTCGACCTAAGATGCTCAATGCCATGTGTTATGACTTACCAACTCACCCAAGAGTGTTCACCTTCCCATGAATTCGAATTGGCAAGAGAGAGCTGCCATGTGTCATTGAAAAATCAAGCTAGTGTGGGTCCCACCACCTCCATATGTCTCCAAAACCACTTGCCACCTAGAATTTCTCTTGAATTTATTTATTCATCATATTTATTAAATACTTGAACCCTTCTAATGTCTAAATATCATTTATTAGCTTCCTTATTACCATCCCACATGTTCCCATCCAACCTAGGAAACTAGTAGGATTGATGGGATTGTCTTACTATGCACTTATTTGAATGGGGACATTACAGAGACTCTTTTAAGGTTTTGTGATGCACGTAATAATTCCTGAGGATTCCACAGTATGGCCAGTGATGATGAAGACCTGCAAGTGGTGGGCCTACATCCAGTATGAAAAAGGACTGGCTCTGTAGAAATTCCTATGACGAGTAGATTCAGAGATTGATTGAGATAGCAACAACAATGACGATGACAATGACTCGATGACGATTATCCAGTGACGATGATCCAGAGAAGAAGACTTGTGCTAGAAGACCTGTGTCGAGAAATACCTTCCTAGTTAAAAGGGAGTGTTGATGTATATGTAACTTCGGAATGTATTTCACCCATGTATTTCATATATGTATTTTGTATTCCTATAGAGATGTTATTATTCCTCTATACGGAAGTGTTGTCATTTATATTGTCAGTGTCGTAACTTATACTTGATGGGTTATTAGACCACCTTGTTGGGGTCGGCCCTGTATAAGTCATGTGGGTCGAAGGGTTATTAGACCACCCTATTGGGGGTCGGCCATGTGGGTCAAAGGGTTATTAGACCACCAAGTGTGGGGTCGGCCCGGATTAAGTTAACCATGGGTTAAGCTAGACATGTAGGCCCATTAGTTTATTGGGCAGGACATAACAAGTATAAATAGAGATCGGGAGATCTCTATTTGATCTTTCATTCACACACTTCTCTCATTCGGAAAGTGGCGCACTTGTGTGAAGGAGGATCTGCTGCTAGGAGAAGACTATCTCTTGTATTCTGGTTGTATCATTGTTCTATCTATCTCTGAGGAAGTTATTGGGGTTTTTCACCTTTATGGTTTTCTCCAAGTAAACTCTGTGTCTCTTATGTGCTTGCATTATTGTGTCCATGATTGATATGCTGTAGATTTGTTGTCATGTTGTTCTCTCAGTTAAGATCCTAGATCAGATTGAAGTAAATTCTGAAAATTCAACAATAGTACTAAGGACAACTCTGACAATTCTGCAGAGTTGCTACAACTAGTGATATATCTCGGCTGAGAGATTTATTTAAGGGCCATCATTCTCTTATTTTTGGTTTAAATACCTTTATGCCGGAAGGGTATGAAATTACAGTTCCTCCCAAGGAACTCCCACCAAGCAAACAACCTGTTGAGTTAATCCTAGCAATCAAATATGTTGTCAAGGTCAAGGTAATGCTAATGACATATTAATTGTTTGACATTTCAAACCCACATTTTATTTATAAACTAATTTAAAGTGACTAGATGTGGTTATATTTATTTAAGGGCCATCATTCTCTCATTTTGGGTTTAAATACCTTTCTACCGGAAGGTTATGAAATTACAGTTCCGCGTGAGCAGAGATCACACAAGTCTTGGCACATAACCATTGAGAGGAAGTGTCAAACTCGTACTAGTCGTTTCGTGCTAGGTTTCGTGAGGAATCCACGCAGATTGGAAAATCACCAGAAGGGAATCATGTAGGGCATCAGTAGGAAGCAAAAAAGGAAGAGGAAACCCTAATTCGATAACCCAGGGATATGGGCATAGGGAGGCAATGGTATGAGAAAAATAATAATGAAGCACACAACTCAAATAGTCTTGGCCAAAAGATGAACGTGGGAAGCCATCTCATACTTGTATTCAACACATCTCCAATCTCCAGAGATGGTGTTGGTAGATGCTTTTTAGAAAAAGATTGTTGAACATAGCTGAAGACAAAAAATCTATTTCAAATACTATTTTTTATAAATAAAATGGTCTCTGTTAAAAAAAGGTTGCAGAAATATGCACATGAAAATGAAACTACAACACAACTTTCGATTCCTCTGAGAATGAAAAAGAGCACATAATTCATTTTTTATTAAATTGTTGGGCTAATAGAAATTGTGGCACCGAACAATGGAAGGATTAAAAAGAAAAGGAAGGAAGAGATCATCACTACCAAGAGATATATCATTACCAGTGTGTCGACATAGATCCCAACATGTTGAGTCAGTGGTGGCACATAGATAGCAACGCAGAATAGAGGGAGCCGGGAAAGAAAAGAGATTATAAACGAAGACCGAATCCATATTGAATTTACTTCTCCCAACATACCTCCGAGAGATTCCAGCCAGCCATCCAGTTCCTCAGAAAGCTTTCCCATGGCTTCCACATCTGTGCTACTTTTGTCGGAATGCACATTGATCTTAGACATACCTGCATCCAAACAGGCGGAATGAAACTTCTCATAAATACTTTTGCGAACATCAAGAGAGAATACGTCTCTAGTGAGCGACCTTCTTCTTCGCCACCGACTATAGATCTACCACAGCACGCGACCTTCTTCTTCGCCACCGACTGTAGATCTACTACAGCACCCCTCGCCATTTGAATTAGAAAATAAAATAAAACGAACCTTGGGTACTACCTAGTTATCAAAATTAAATCAATTTCTGCTTGCTTATTGTTCAGCGCATTTGAATTAGAAAATTAAAAAAAAACGAACCTTGGGTACTACCTAGTTATCAAAATTAAATCAATTTCTGCTTGCTTATTGTTCAGCACATCTGAGCAATTGATCAAGACTGTTGGCACCTGCCTTGCTCTGTGCTTGCCACGCTTCCAACATGCCTTGACCTCCCTCCCTGCGGCTTGCCACCTACTGAACTCCCTCCCTGCGGATTGCCACCTACTGACTTGGTCTCGATATGAGGCCAAATAAGACTTCGAAAGAGTAGATTGGTGATAAACAAAAATCATACACAAAACTTAGGTTAAGTTGTCTAGAGAATAGTGTCAAACTAATAAAAATTCCTCGAATCGATTTATAGAGTCCCTGCTACGCCTGCCTGCTGAGCCTGCGGGCAGGGACTAATAAGATCATTCGGCCATGCACATGGTAGAACTTTCTTGATTAGTGTAGCAATGCATCCATTCTTGGTCGTTATTCTTCTGCTGGGATAACTAGCATTCAAATGGCTTGCTTTTCAGCGATTCATTTCTTAGATCTGACTATAAAAACCGGTTGAATCGTAATTACCTCATTTACTACATAACTATGCCATAGAACTGTGCCTATAAGGTTTTGAGGTTTTAGCCCATTTTAAGATCACCTAAATCTTCGAAAATCCAAAAAAAATAATGAAAAATGGTGAAACTGTACCTCGCCCGAAAATTTTCCATTACTAACAGAAAGCGATTTGAGTGCCAATTATCACACGCCTTCTCCTCTTGGTTTACCATTTGTATACTTAGTCAATCCACACATGTCGTTACTCTACTCTTGGTTTACCATCTGTCTAGTGATAACGCATTCGTTAAATGCAGACATTACATTTAGTCTATCGAATATTCCAACCAAATACCCGAATTCCGTCCGCGACCATTGTCACTGCGAGCAAATTAGAGCCAAAGTCCATTCGCCACCTAAAAGTCTTGAATTTCGTTTCTGCCGTCAGTTCGTAGCTCGAGACCGGATCTTTCTTACAAAGATGTTCGCGCGTGTCAATTGCCTGACTGATAGCTAGAAATATAATATTTCCGCGCGTGGCAATTGCATGACTGATAGCTACAAATATAATCTATCGGGAGATATTTATTGATTCCTGGGATGTGCCATTGAGAGGCAATGCATGGAAATTGGGTGAATGTGGGCCAACGACACAGACATGGACAACTCCCTTAACGGTTTCCATGAAAGATACCATGCTCCACAAAAAGATATGATGTTGACAAGAAAATCCACGTCTTCTTGGATTCACGTTCTTACTGTTCAACCGAGCCGGCTGAGAACGACACAGTCGTGTAAAATTGCTGCATTGAGAATTATAAACGTATCGCAAAAGAATCATTTAGAAGTATCAACAGATATTCTCTCTCTCTCTATATTACCCCCCGCATATGCTTATATATTGAGAAAGATCGCCATGCTTCATCTACACTGAGTAAAGTAATTACTGTGTAGTTTTCTCTGCTATATAAGTTGGTATACATAGATAGATTGGCAGGCTTCGTCTGCATTGAGTAATTTAATTTCTATCTTATTTTCTTGCTATTTGGTCTGGTTTGCCTTAATGGCTGTTATTTCAGGTGGGGTTTTGGAGTGCAAGCCTTTCTCTCAGAAAACGGCTCTCTGCCGTGGCTCGAATTTTCTTTCCCACAAAGTTGAAGGTGGCTTTTCTCTCAGGATTTCTGTATGGAAATGCAGATCCTCCAATAATAATAATGGATCAGTTCATTCAGACAATGAGAATGCCGGCGAAAAGCTAGCGAGAAGAAGAGAGGATGCCATTTTTCCTTCACACATGAACGAGAGAAGAGCCACAAGATGGTGGCTTCCCCTCTTTGGTTGGTCTCAGGGTGATATGGAGCGATGGGTAGACGATGATATAAACGAGTCGAAAACAAAAGGCAAAGCCATAGATAAGAGTTCAGATGATGATGAAAAAGAAATGGAGGAAGTTCCGCCAAAGCGTTCCGAGTTTTTGAGGGGACGTTTGAGTCCAGAGAAGGCAAAACTACTGAGGAAAAACCTTCGCGACACTTGTACGTTTCGTGACGTTATGTATCATTCTACCATTGCTTCTCGTCTCGCCTCACCGGATAACGAAGGTCACGGGTGAATACTTCGATATATAAAGGGCTGTTCAATTTTAAGCAGTCTTGGATTTATATATAGGATTTGTACTGGTAGATAATCTTGTTTTAGCCGGAGTCAGCAGCTATATTTGTATACTGACCACTCTGTGGTTGGTAAGCAAAATAATGTATTCCATCAATAATATGGTCTGCAAATGCAACCATATACATCAAGATATGAATGGAATATTTTCTACTTAACCATCTCATAAAATACTATTTATTTAGCCATGTTGTCTAGAGTGCATCGAACAAAAAGGAGTTATGTTGAGTCATGCTTTCTGAAGTGTGAAGTGTTTTTTTTAAGATTAAAAAAAAAAGTTAGTTCTTTGTCACAAAATAAAATGCAATTATGACATAAATGTAATGTTTACATATTTTAAATAATAATATCACGACATAAATGTAATGTTTACATATTTTAAATAATAATATCAAAAAATAAATAAGTAAAATAATAATTTATATGTACTTGGATATGGGTACTTGTTGATATAGAATTAACCAAAAACCTAATTATACAATTCTAGCAATATAATTTAATTGCACATAAAACAACAAGATCACTAAAAGAATAACCAAGCATAGAAACAATAGACGCAAAGTTTTATCTAGGAAACTCAACGAGGAGAAAACCCAGCAACCTTTGTATAGAGATAAATAGTTTAGAGATGAGAGTACATCCATATATCATAAATAGGAGAGAGAACGATACACTTCTCCAATAGTAGAAACCCCAAATAAGCCTTCTCTGACTGCAACATCAAACTTCTCTTCTTGAGCGAACTAACTTGTCTTGAGTGAATGACCAAATGAGAGGTGCGAACTCTCTGTTAACACCTAAAAAGTGCTCACTAGCTCATTCCCTTACTCACATGACCCATTTGTCCACTTT